>JAYEPQ010000002.1:84776606-85136606 GCA_036321105.1 Dracaena cambodiana | reverse complement strand
AACCATAGATCATCACTTTAATCTGGTTCAAAATTCCATTATCAAGTCCATTCCTTTTATATTGGTTATCCAATCAATCATGAAATCTCACTAATTAGGGCCCTTTTGTGCTTTTGTGGTTCGTGAATTTGGAAAATAAATTTATTAAGGAACAGTGCTCATCAAACTTTTACCTTTCTAATTATTTTTTTCTCTTTATTTCGTGCCAAAGAGGAAAGAATCTAGTAATTTATGAGTTTTTTTTTTTTTTTTCTCATTTGATATGCTACATTTTATGGAAGAGTAATTCTAAATGCACCCCATCTTTTTTTTTCTTAGTGAACCCACTGAAAATTTAAAATATAGACATTTTTTCCTTAGTAAGTCCCTTCTTTTTCTTCTCTTTTTCCAGAATTACCCTCTCATTTTCCTTCTCTTCGAGCAGCGACGGCAACGTCAGCCGTGACAATAGCAGCAGGAAGTGGAGCAGCGGAAGCGTCAGCGAAACTCACTAAGAGAAGGGACTGAGGGTTTTTCGTCCAAAAAAAAGGTAAATTTGTAATTATTTATTATTTAAGCTATTAGGCTCACTAAGAAAAATATAGGGAGCATTTAGAATTACCCTTTACCGAAGGAGAGCATGGATTTGGTGATAATTATTGTCCAATATTATTTTAAAATTGAAAGATTCTCTCTTTTCTATCAATTAATAAAAAATAGAAAAACAGTCAAATCCTTGAATAGAATCAGCAGAGAAAAATGGGGATTTATTTTAAACTCTTGAAGCATAAGAACAAAGATTTTACGACAGTACACAGTAACATGATCCCTTTTTATGCCTTAAAAATTATGCACCAATTTCTCCCCTTTTATTTTAAACGCAAAAGAAGAATTACCTTGGATCCAGATTCTCTTCGAAGTGGTGGACTGATAGGATGGGCCAAACCATAATTTTGACTGTCCATTTAGTTAATGGGTGATTAAAATTTTTCTATAATGTATAGTAGATTAGTTAAAATCAGGAGAAGTAAAGTCAGCGTTAGTTTATAAATGATTTAGAAAATAGTTTAACCATCCATTAGGGCCCTGTTTGGTTCTTAGAAGTGGGAGGAGTAGAGAGAAAAAAAAAAATAGAAGTAGCTTTTAAAATAGAAACTTAGGAAGAGAGTTGTTCAATAGAGTTTAAGTATTTGTAAGTTCACTTTTGGAAGTAAGAAATGGAATATGAAAATATTATTTTATTGACAAATTAAATAAAAAATAAAACTAATATATTTGTTAATTAAGTAGAATTGAAAAGTAAAAAACTAATAAAAAAATAATATATTATCTTATTCCTTGATTTTCAAGAGCACTTCCAATTAAAAATAAAAGGAAGAGAAAATAGAAAGTTGAGATGCCACATAGCATCCACATCATCCTAATGGAAATAACTTCCAATTATCTTCTTAGCTAAATAAACAAGTGAAGTAGTGAAAATAACGTTACTTCTATTCTACTTACATGCAAACAAATACGCCCTAATTTAATGAAGATTGAGAAGTAATTTGAAAGGTCTAGAAAGGGAGAGGACTTCCAATTCCTCGTTTCTCTCAAACTAAGGCCCTAGAATAGTTGTTGGCCCAACTCATGGAATTACTGCGGGCCCATGATTCTAGCCCATTGGGCTAATGATTTCAGGCCTGATGCGAATTTCAGACCGCCGAAGAAACTCAGAGACTATTCCATTAAAAAAAACAAGAGACTCAATACATCAAATAAAATTGACCAAAAAAAAAACTGTAGGTAGAAAAGGTTCCTTTTTCTCCAAATACAAAAAAAAAAAAAAAAAATTAACAACCAACATATTAATTACATGTTTTAAGTATGAACATAAACACAAAAATAAGAAGAATGCACACTATATCTCTACATCAGTGACTGATGATTTGTAAAGAAACCCATGACATCGCCATGGAAACGAGAGGGGAATGTGATATTCCAAAAATGGGTTAATTACAGTTAGACCCCCTTAGTATTGGGAGTGTGTAACTTAACATCCTTGAAGTTTGAAATTCTCAAAAAACTTCCTAGACTTAATTATTTTCACTCTCTTTTTTTATTAAAGTGCATTCTTATCTCTCAAATTTCTATTCTACTCTCGTCCCTCCTTTTCATCAGCATACTTCCTCTCTCCTCTCTCTTTCTCCCTCTCTATCTCTCTCTCTCAGTCACTCACGCTCTCTCTCTGACTGAGAGAGGGATAGAGAGAGAGTGATTGAGAGAGAGGTATAGAGAGGGAGAAAGAGAGAGAGAGAGTGCTGATTAAAAGGAGGGATGATAGTAGAATAGGAATTTGAGAGATAATAGTGCACTTTAGTAAAAAAAAAAAAAAAAAAAGAGTGAAAATAACTAAATTCAGGGGTTTTTTTTAGAGTTTCAAACTTCAGGAGTGTTAAGTTATATACCCCCAATACTGCAGAGGGTCTAACTGTAATTAACCTTTCGAAAATTTATATACTTTTGAAGATGAAAAATGATAACAATCGGTTTTAAATTAATATTATTAGCAGTGTGATATTAGAGAGAACTGAAGTTTATATGCACTGAAAAAAAAAAAAACTAATACATGTATATAGAGTTATGCATCATCTAGTTCAAAATGCTAAGTTGTTGAACAGGACAAAGTTACCTTCAGTTATTGCTTCATTATTTTTGTTAGGCCGTTAAAATTTTGATGTTCGAAACAGCAAAAGTAAAGAAGAAAAGTTAAAAGTAACATTCAAATAATTTACGGAAGAATTATACTTCCAAATTCTTAAATAATTTTTATAACTTTTTTATAAAAAAAATAAAAGAGAAAAATATATATTATATTTATTATCAATTTTGAAAAAGGAATAAAAAAGGGAAAGACAAAAATATATGAATAATATGGATGAGAGCATGTTTTATGAGCCTTATAGACTCCTATATATGTTGTTATTTGTCATCCACTAACATCATTGCAAAGTGAATGATAATGATGCTATTTACGGGTTAGCATGCAATATCTAATTTCGGTGTTCGACTCATCTTTTGGGGAAAAAAAAAAACTAGTTACGTTGTTGCGGCACTGCATGATATTAAAGATAAAACTTCTCTTTCCTCTATTATAAAAACTTAACATGTCAATATGACCATTTCAAGTATTGATCATAGTACTTATATGTTCTTTATATTATAAATATCCCGTTGTAAATATTTGGTATTTTTAAAAAAAGAATGCACAAGCTATAACTCCTCTGTAAATTTTATTTCCATCGGGGATACAAATGGTCGCATCACGTCTAGAAAGTAAAAAAATGATTTAGTCCATTTAAGAATACCTAATTGCATTTTTTTTTTTATAATTTTAACGCTCATAAAGTATTTTATATGTGACTAGGAAAAGAATAAAAGAACTCGTAAATAAAAATCTCTAGCCCTTACCTTAAAATATACAAGAAATAATCATAGCCCCAATAACTAGACGTGACTAATGGGCCGGGCCCGGCCCGGCCCGGAGGCCATGGGGCCGGCCTGCCGGCACGGCACGGCAGGCCCGTGCCGTGCCCGGGCCGAGGCGGGCCGGCCCGTTTTTTTTTAAAAACAAAAAAAAAGGGGAGGGAAGTTATATCATATGATAAAAACAAATGTTATATTATATATAATCTCATTATATTTATGTAATTACTCTATAAATCACTTTAGAAATTATACAAAACCCGAAGAGAGGGGAGAGGATTCTAACCGTCACCCTCAACTTGTTCTTAATATATTTTATAAGAGATTTATAAGTTAAAAATTAAAAAAAAATTGAAAATACATGAATATCCTTACAAATTTAAATACTTTTAATCAATTTTCATTTTCTTCCGGTAAGCCTAAGATCTCTAGTACATCTTCTTCATTAGTCAAGCCTTGTTCCCTGTCCTCTGCGTCGTATCAATCCTTCAAGCAGACACACATCTCCAATGTGTCCGATGCCATTGAGGTTCTCAAGTACGTGAGCACTCTACCACCTGCGCTAAAAGCAGACTCCGATGCTACAGTAAACACTGGAGGAGTTAGTAGATCACGGGCCATATTGGAAAGCACGGGATATGTTTTTTCCTGTGATTTCCACCATGCCAAAATATCAAAGGATTCATACTTTTCAGGAGATGCATTATCTTCATAGCTAGCTCTCTCTAAATAATAATGTAATTCATTAAAATATGTACTACTTTGTCTTGGCTTTTTTCTGTTAAATAGAGATGATATTATTGGATTACGAATTTCCTTAGTAGATGGTTCTTTTGTAGTTTGTGTTGGCACACCATACATATCTTCATAAGTTTTATACATAATATCTAAACATATTTTAATATCATTAAGTAAATCCCTCACATTATTTTCATAAGATATATTTGTATAAAATAAATCTATTAATATTTCAAGTCCATCTAATTTGCAACGGGGATTCATAACAGTTGCAAAATATATTAAGTATGGAAAATTTTTAAAATATTTATTAAATTTAATTTTCATAGGTCGAACAATACTTTCAAGTATAGAGTGGTTTCTACATTCATTAAAAACCAAAGTAATTTCGGTTAAATAATATAATGCAATGTGTGTAGTTAGGTAATAACTTCCTGACAGTACTCTAGATGCATCTTCAAATTTGCCTAAAAACTTAGAAATGCAATGCAACTAGTGCCATTCATTATTATCTAAACTATACATTGGTGTCTCCATTTCATTAAAAGTATTTATTACATTTTTATACTGAATAGCTATGTTTAACATTTTATATGTAGAATTCCATCTTGTTCTAACATTTATAGGTACAATTCTAGGTGATATTTTCATATTTTTACATATTTGTTTAAATATTTGTCTTCTTGGCCCACTATCTTTAATAAAAAGTAATGTATATCTAAGATTCATTAGTGAATCATTTACTATTTTTAATCCATCTTGAACGTATAAGTTTAGTATATGGCAAATACACCTAACGTGGAATAATTTTCCATCTAGAATTGGTTTTGTATAATTTTTAAGAATTCTAATTGCGGCCGTATTTTCAGAAGCATTATCCAAAGAAATGGTAAATATTTTATTGTCTATTTCAAAAGCTGAAAATACATTTAGCATGGTTTGTGATAAATTTTGTGCATTGTGAGGAAAATCAAATACCCTAAACCCTATTATTCTTTTCTGTATGCACCATTCTTGATCTATATAGTGTGCCGTCATGCATAAATAATGAGTCATATTTCTAGCTTCCCAACTATCTGCAGTTATTGCAACTCTAAAAATTAAAAAAGAAAAAATAGCTATTAAAGTGTCCCTCTGCTCTTTATATAGTTTGAACATATCAGATGTAGATGTTGAACGTGGGACTTTTTTAAATTCGTCAGTAAATGTTGATTTACAAAATCTTTCAAATTTGCGATTTTCTAAAAAAGTAAATGATTGTTCGTCATGTATTATAAATCTTGCTAAATTTTCTCTTATTTTAATTGGATCATATTTACGTATACCTAATGATCCACCTAATGTGCTTATTTGTGTTTGATGTGGTATATTTGGTGGGTGATTTTTTTTACGTGTCTTTTAAGATGACCCGTTCCGCTACCTACAGGAAACGAGTAAATTTTATGACAGTGTTTACACTTAGCTTTCCTAACATTGTTTTCTGTTATTTTTTCAAAATGTTTCCATATGTCTGATCTAACAGCTCTAGTAGATGCGGTAGTTTGTATTTCGGGTATGGTTGTATTAGTTGTTTCTTCCTGAGATACAAAAAATGGTACTTGAGGAGGTTGTTCTAAGGGTTGACATAGATTTTGATATTCTTCATCAGTTAAAACGGAAGTAAAAAAACCCGTGGCTTGAGAGCAAGAAGCGCCAGACGAGTGTGGATCCATTTTAATAAAATCCCAAAAATAACTAATTAAAATTCTCAAAAAAACTTTAAATTATAAATACCTAGTTAGAGAGATGAAGCTGGAAACCGAAATAGCGAAAAAAACCTTGCTTCAATGAGAAAACTTGCTTGGATCTTATTTGGGAGACTTGCTTGCTTGAGACTTCTTGATCACTTGATTGAAACTTGCTACTTTTTTTGCTTGAGACTTTTTGAGAAATAAAGATTTTAGGAGATTTTTTAGAATGAATTTAGTGTATAAGAATGATGAATAGTAATAGAAGAGATATTGAGATATTTATAGATGAAAAAAATGTTTAATTTGTAAAAAAAATTTACAAAACCCCCCCAACGGCTATTTTGACCGTTGGGGGAGAAATCTGCAATTTTTTTTTGCAAGAAACCCCCAACGGCTATAAAAATAGCCGTTGGGGGTTATTTGCAAAAAAAAAATACAAAACCCCCCAAACATCCCAACGGCCATTTTTTCAAAAAAAATAAATAAATAAATTATTGGGCGTGCCGTGCCAGGCACGGCCCGGCACGCCGGGCCTAGGCGTGCCGCCGACACGCCCGGGCACGGCCCGGGCCGAGGTGGCGGGCCGTGCCGGGCCGCCCGGCCCGTTAGTCGGGGCTACCAATAACCAACAGCACGCCTGCACTTTTGTCTGCGTAAGCCCGAACCGGAGGCCCCAACAGGACACGGCCCAACCCAACCCAACCCAACCCCAGCACAAGCGGTCAATTTTTTTGCATTTTAAAACCTTTTGTATTAACAAAAAAAAAAAAAAAAAAAAATCTTTTATTACAAAACAACCCAAAACAGCAGCCTCTCTATAAACAAGCCCTCCTTCTTGTCTCTCAAATTTTTTTTTTTTTAAAAAGAATCAAACAGATTCGAAAAAATTGAAAGAAAAGGGACCCCAAAAAGGGGGGAAAAAAATCAAGAAATGGGGAAAGAGCTCACCGACGACCAGGTCTCCTCCATGCGCGAGGCCTTCTCCCTCTTCGACACCGACGGCGACGGCCGCATCGCCCCATCGGAGCTCGGCATCCTGATGCGATCCCTTGGCGGTAACCCGACCCAGGCCCAGCTGAAGGAGATCGTGACGGTGGAGAACCTGACCTCGCCCTTCGACTTCCCCCGCTTCCTTGACCTCATGAAGAAGCACATGAAGCCCGAGCCCTTCGATCGCCAGCTCAGGGACGCGTTCAAGGTGCTCGACAAGGACTCAACCGGGGTCGTCTCCGTCTCGGATCTGCGCCACGTGCTGACGAGCATTGGGGAGAAGCTCGATCCCGCGGAGTTCGACGAGTGGATCAGGGAGGTGGATGTGGGGTCCGATGGGACCATCAAGTACGAGGATTTCATAATGAGGATGGTCGCCAAGTGAGGAAACCCTAAGATTGAGATGCGGTAAGGATTTCTTATAATTTTAGATGATTTTGTTAGATCTGATGATGTTTGTTGTGGATCTTGACACCTTGTTCCCGTGCTGTTTTTGGTGCTTAATTTGATATTAATTTCAGGATTAGGGCTTTTGTGCGTGGCGAGAGGTGAAAGATGCAATCTTTTAAGGGTTGGCTTCTTTAATAGGAGGAATGATTTTGAGTTTGGCTTTAATGTCTTTGAAAATTAGCCTTTTATCTATTTAATGCATCAGTTGTTGGTATCTGATGAACTTGTTGCGGATTTGGACTGTGAAAATTACTGGGATAATCAATAAATAGAACTTATGGGAGGACAGTCATAATAAATCAGAATGACAGTCCTTCTATATGGCTAATGGCTTGTGTTTCAGGATTTCATGGCTGCAATTTAAGGGATAGATATTTCGGTTATATGAACTCTAACAAACTTTTACCACCATAATGATTGGTTGCTGTCAGGAGTGGACCCAGGCACTTGTGTCAAGGGTGGACCCAGGCACTCTGGAGGGAGGGCTGAGTTATCTGGGGATCGAGCATAATTCTATTCAGGTAGCTCATCGGGAGTGCAGGGGCAAAGTGCCCCCGTTGGGAGTGTGAGGGCAGAACTCTCAATCAAATCTTCTTATATTATAACAATATGAGTTCGTCAATACAATTATACTTTTGCAAGTCCATACATAACCAAGATGTAATTTGATGAAGACCTAAATTTTATTGGCTAATTCAAGAATAGAATTTATATAGAGGGAGTTGGAAAAATGCAATATTAGAGGGTTAAAAATAAGCTTTAATCTTAGCTTTGGGGATTTGAAGTTGAGGGATGGCGGACTTGAAATTTGAGGGGGAGGGAAGGGAGAGCAGACTCAAAAATTGTAGGCATTAGGTTAAAAAAAATTTTGAGGGGCGGCCACCCACCTCAAGAATGGGTCCACCTCTAGTTGTCGGCCATCATTTCCCCATGTTCTTCTATTGAGAACTGCAATCAATCATTATGTTGCCTGAAGTAAAAAAAATTCTCCTTCGTCATGCTATTCTTACCCAAGTAGTCTACTTCACACATAGTTGCCTAATCTTGCCGTATCATCATCATTCAAAATCCCCCACAATTTGGTATTTTGGCCACTGAGATCAGATGTTAAGAAAGCTCAATAATAGATTGCCTATCAAAGTCACTTGATATTAAAAATGTTATGAGTCAGTGTCTAATGAGTCAGGGCACTAATAGAGAGGGTCTTTCCATTAAATCTTAAAGGTGAGCTGTAAGATACATATGAATTTTATTTTGTGTAACGAATAATCAATTCTCCAAACTCCTCTAAATTAGAGCCAAATGTGAATACAATTTAACCCTTTGGAGTTCTACCGTGTCGTATAAAATATTATTTTCTCTTTTACAGTTCGTCTATAACTTTTCCTAGTCCATCCTTATGTGTCAATGTTGTAGGCATGTTTCGGTTTGTTCCATCAAAAACAGTTGGTACCAAATTTAAGTTTTTAATGTAGGTTTGTGGCTGACCTTATTAGAGTTCAGAAGCCTATTGATTCATTTTATGTGCTAGCTGCCAAAATTTTGGTTTTTAAATTGCACAAATGTAACTTCAACTTTCCCTATATTTCTTCTCATTCATTGCAAATACTTATCTTGCCATAAATTCTTGCCTAAAACTCATCCAGCTATGTGGTCATACTCAACTTTAGCCTAATTTCCTCAAGGTATTATCCAGTGGCATTTATACACCTTCCTGTTAATATAACAGCTCTAATTTGCGAAACAAAGCAAACCATCTTTAATGCTCTCAAGAGGCATAGTTTTTGCATTCGTCTTCAACTAGTTTAGTATTCTATATGGTCACTTCTTTCTTTGTTTCTCGCCACAGGCAGGTTGAATATCGCATACCAGAGTAGAGAAGCCCTTGATGCCCCTCCTCAAACGTTTGCCTCTAGAATTTCGGTCTGGTTAGGGTAAACAGCTACTATAACTGATAAATAATGGTCTTCTAATCTAATTAAAAATTATTTCTTATTTCTCACCCACCACCATTCTACAAAAACAAATTGTTAAAGTAGTAAAAATCTGAAACAAAGTAGAAGCTAACAAAATGAGAACTGTAAGGAAACTTTTGTGTAATTTACCCTTTCGGTTTTTGGATCTCATCAGCATTGATACAATATGCAACGGAGTCTACAAAGCTTTGCAGCCACCATTTTGTACTTTGTTTGGATATGATCGTTACATCCATGTATTCCAAGCCACAGCCACGAGCAAAATTGAGGTTTGATTTAGTGTTTGTTTATAGAAGTAGAGTAGAAGTAATGGAAGTAAGGCTGTTTCCATTACTTCAAGTGTTTGTTTAGCCAAAAAACAAGTTGAAAGTTACTTCTTATACGGTGAATTGGCGCCTTGTGACACCTTACTTCCAAAATTTTCTTCTTCACGTCTTAGTTTGGAAGAGCTCTAAGAAGTATAGGAGCAGGATAAAAAAAAATTAATATTTTATTTGCATGTCATCATTACCATTTAGAAGTTTTATTTTTATACATAATAAACAAATAAAATTATATAAATATCGTTTTATTTAATCAATTCAATAATACTCTTTTCAATTTTTAATACATTTTCTTCTTCTAAAATTAGCAAACAAACACAAGAAGAACTCTTTTTTTCTATTTCTATTTTGAAAGTTGCTTCTTGATTTCTTCTTCAATTCTTTTACTTCTATGAGGCAAACACACCCTTCGAGAATAGGAGCTCTGATCCTTGTTCTGATTCCAGCTTTATGTTCTGGATTGCCATCAATTCAAAGCCTTTTACACTCTCTTTTGACGTTGTCACAAATTAGGACGCAATCAATGAGTTCAAATATGTTTCTATGTACTTAACATTTACTTTGATCACCATGGTTTGTTCTCATGCTTTGTTAGTCTATCCTAAGGAACAGTTTCAGTTTCTTCTTAGTTTTCAGATTTTGGTGCATATAAGCATCCTTCAACAGAAGGTAGACAACGTGCAAACATTATAAATGATGAGTAATTGGTCATTTTTTGTTGGGGACAGCAGTTAAAAGGATATAATGACTTGTTTCCTTTTTCTTCTTCTGTTATGGTATGAAACAATCTGAAATTATAAACATAGTGAAAAGGTTTATCCTGCGCACTGGAATATAGATGAGAGTTTCCTTTTCTAGTATTCATTGTCGAGGTGACTGTGATGTAATACTCTAACCGATTGATCACATTGATTCGTAATGCAGAAACCTGACTGAGCCACCCATATTATGTTTTATTGCTGTATTACTGACTTGTTTATGACACAAACCTGCTTTCTATTCCTATGGCTCATCATTTAACTTTACAACTCTCCCATGACTCGGCGTGGCATTTGTTATGCCTTAGCTTGAACTTGTTAACGACTATAACTGGTGTATGTATTGTTTGCCCAAAAAAAAAAGAAAGATGATGTAGGTTCAGTGTGCATGTGGTTTCGTCGCAAAGGCATTCTAATTTAAAATAGTTAGTTTTGACTGTTACCAAAAAGTTAAGTCCTTGAAATCAAGGAATCATGCATTTTCAAGTTGAAATATTAGAATTTTGATATTTTTGTTTTTAGATATGTAGCAATTTTTCTTTTAAACTCAGAAACCAAACATCACTGGAAAAATTTCAACACTGGATGTGTATAGTTTTTAAGCTACAAAATGGGACTTGCTATTGTATAACAGAATCCCACTCTGTAAAGTAAGCCTTTATTTTAAGTAATTTATTGCTTAATTAGTTCTACCTAAGTAGGGCCCAAAGGCGATGAGAGTATATTTAATAGTATAAACAGAGTAATTAGTTTTTGGTCGAGGGTTGAAATTGAGCAAAATGTGACGAATCTTGAATTTCTCTGAATTATCAAAATGACATGTTGAACACAATTCCTGAATTACTCTTTCAAATAGCATGCATTATAACTTCTGATCAAAATCTGTTTCTGCATATCCAGTTTGCAAAAGGTGACTGGTTAAAATTTTTTGGCACTCCTATCAAATAGGAAGGGGGAATTTCAGGAAAGTTGGGTTATGGTCAAATATAGTTGTGTTGCACCATAACAATTTATAAATGGGCTTTTCAAAAGTAAATGCATACCCCATCAGATCTCCTTAATATACCCCCCCAGATCTTCATAGCTTCAATCCACCTCACAAATCTTGTGGGAACCAATTGTTGATATAGAATAAAAAGGGAATATTCCTTTGTATCTAGGTAAGAGAGATATTTGTAATTTATCCATCTTTTAATTCCCAAAATACCCATACCTCATTGAAACCCAGCAGCTGTCTTTCATTTTCCTTGTTCTCATTATTGTTCTCTCTCATTCTAAACCAAAACAAGTCTTTTCTTTGTTTAGAGGGCATGAAGCATAAGCAATATTCTCTCTCTTCTCTCTTCTCTACTGATTGATTTTATGACAAATCAATAGTGGGTACCTTCAATGCAACTCCATTTTCTAACAAACATCATCACATGTCTGATCTTTCCAACTTATTCCTTGTTGAAGTTTCTCTTTGCAATGTGGACAACGAGAACTCTAATGTGAACCCTATTTCTAATTCCAACCCTAATTGCAGTGAGAAACCCTGATTGCAACAGGACCAACCCTAATTACAATAGAAACCAACTCCTACAGTGATGTGAATTGCAACCCCAAATTTTGATATAAAATCTAAACCTGAAAGTTGAAGGTGGGAAGGATTAGGAAGTGAGTTATGCTAGTAGTGAAGTTGAAAAGATGAGAGAGACATGATCTTGCTATTGTCAAAGTCAAGAGGAAGAACTTTTCTAGACCATAAAACTGCCGTGTCTGGTCATGTCAAAGACGGCACCTGTGTCCATATGCCAACTTATAAATGTGTTAGTGTGTCTAACTAGATTTACCTGAAAACCTTGTAAATGTGAAGTCTGTTACACATTAAATATTTTATTGATCATTTTTACTATTCTAGCTTTTTCCATATTTGAATAACAATGTAATACATATATAGATGAGTGGAACTGTCATAGTATGGCCAAAATGTTTGTATATGATTTCAAGTTCCTTTATTCATGTTAGTGTTCTAAACAAATTTTCTTACTGATCATGCGGCTGCATAACTGTATGCAGCCCAAAAAATTTGCAGATTTGGACCTATGTTCCTTCTTTATGCGGTCAAAAGTACATCAGTTGGCCTGTATTTTGTGCCCATACAGGCCCATCGAGCAGCATTTGTTTTCTTCTTTTTTTGTCTAACCTTAAGTTGATTAAAAGTTAAGTAGAACTCATTGTATAAATAAGATTGAGAGCAATGAAAACTAATACTAGAACAATCATATCAAAATTATTATTATATTATTAGTTATTTATTTTTTGGTCAAGCAAGTGTAACTTATAAGGAAGCTTAGTTTGTCCTTTTCCAATAACTAATGTGGGTTTTGAGAACTCAGGGACCCAACTCGAAGGCTACATGCTAAGAGAGTTACTCGTAAATTATGTAGATTACTTGTAAACTATGCATAGATGGTTGCTATTACATTATTATTGATGGTCTATATAAGCATGTTATGGCTCAATTATTTAATTTTGCAATCTCGATTCATCTAAAAGTAGTATTATACTTGATGTTTTTAATGTTTTCGATAATTTTTATATATTTTCCTTAGGTAGGATTTTGAGCATTTAAATATGTATGTGGCTTATTATTATATATATGGGAAAAATGTGACTAGTGTGTCTCCTTGATTGCAATCTGAGGATGTGGCCTAAAATCTTGAAGACATCAAACAGGACTATCCAGCCATTTACTGTGATCTTAATGTCCTAAATATATGTTGTATATATAGGAAATGCTCACTTCTGCATAATTCTATGTAATCCATTGAATCGCTGCAGAATATGTGTATGCATTGTTCTCTCCCAAGCCACACAAGTATTGAAACCGTGATTTAGAACATGGATTCATATGCTGAATAAGTGGCCCCCAAAAAAAAAAAGCAAAAAGAAATTACTTTAATTCCTCGTTTAGTAATTTGAATTAATACAGCATTCACCCTTCTCCTATCTAACATGGTTGCTAATGTTCTAAAATGGATCTTCAGTATGCGTGCGGTCGAGGACCGCATAACGCATAAGCGGATTACGTGCCGATTAAACGTGTTACGCAGAATTATGTAGAATATTAATATTATAATATATATTAATATAATAATTATAAAAATGGATATATTAAGTGCTATAAAACTCTAAAAAATTATAAATAATAACTGTAAGTATGGAAAATGAAGATAAATTGGCTCTACATAAGAAATTAAAATGATAGAAAAACTTATCTGTTAACTTCCAATGTAAAAGAAAGAACGTTACATATATGTATATATCAAAAACGTCGCTCACCTGTAAATCGAAAAGAAAAACTGAATGAGGATCAATGAATATGAAAATATAAAAAATTACAACCATAATAACATAAGCAGTGTTCTAAAAAACGTCCTATGCGGGCGCATATGCGTCCACATAGGCGTTTTCGCCACCGAAACGCGTAGAAAAAGAAGAATGCATCCAATTATGCGGACAAACAGGTTATCGGGTTTCGAACGTTAAAAATTCGCCCGACTCGCACCCAAAATCCGACCCGTACCCACAACCCATTACTTATTTCCCTTCCTCTTTGATTCGATGATTCCAAAATTCTCCCGAATCGAAGCTCTCGAGCTCACTGGGGAAAAAAATCCCTAATTCTCTGATCGCCCCTTCCCCCCTCAAGTCTCATCGGCGATCCGATGACATCTCCTCCGGCGGCTGCGGTCCTCAAGGCGAGCTCTCCGGCAGCGGCGGTGGCGACAGCACAGGTAATTTTTTTTCAGTTAAAATTTTGAATCTCTTTAGGGTTTTGATGGTTTTTTTTTGGGTATTATCCTTCTTGAATATTTTTGATGATTATTTTGAGTAAACTGAGTTGATTTTAGGGTTTGAATTTTTTGGTGAAAGAAAATATTCGGAAAAATGAGGGCTAGGGTTTTATTTGGGGAAAATGAGTTGAGACAATTTTTGTGTTAACTGTTAACTAAGTAGAATTAAGGGTTTGAGTTAATTTGAAAAAATGGGAGATTCAGCCACTGCATTATTTTGATTCTTCACCTCCATTAGCCGATTTTTGTTTTTTGTTCTTCACCTTCATCGATGACCACACCACTTCTGTAACATAAACATCAATAATTTGAAATAATAGCTGAATTCTTTTGAAATAATTCTGCAGTACAAACTTTTATGAGAGTTTCTTTTGATAAAGAAGTTGAATTTTTCTTAAAATTTATTAGATTTAGTTACTGATGAGTGTACAGTTTAGTGACTTGATTAGCAATTTAATTTCTATTTGTACTTGATTATTAGTATGTATGTGCAATAATTACTGAACAATTTAGAAAGTTTAATTTTAATTTCTTTAATACTTGATTATTTCTATATCCAAACCGTACATGCATCTTGAATTTTTGGAATTTCACAAATCCCCGAACTGAAACTTATCATACACATATCTTGTATTAGCAATATGTGGATTATTGTCATATGTTCATTGTAATTTGTAATTTTGTACATGCATCTTATAATTTTGTAATTTGTAATTGGATTATAGCCAATTTATCTTCATTTTAGATGCTTACAGTTATTATTTATATATTTTTTAAAGTTTTATAGCACTTAATATATCTATTTTTATAATTATTATATTAATATATATTAAAATATTAATATTCCGCATAATTCCGTGTAATCCGCATAATTGGCGCGTAATCCAATTATGCGTTATGCGGTTCTCGACCGCACGCATACTGAAAACGCATTTTAGAATATTGAACATAAGAAAGTTTTAGCACGTATAAATGAACGATGCATGTACAAATGAGCATATAACAATAATCCACATATTGCTAATACTATAATACAAGTTTGTGTCAACTATATAAGTAATTAGTTTTACATGTTTAAAAAATAATACAAGTTTATGTCAAACACAATTCATTCCAATCACCAAATTCTCTACTCATCATCTTTATAATGAACATTGTTATCCAACTCATTGGAACTATCATAATAATCTTCATTCACATCATTATCACCCTTTTCTTCTAAAACATCTCTGTCTTGATCATGTTCGGGAATATGTTCAACAACTGCACTAGACGAACCCTCTTGTACTTTCCTTCTCGCTGCAACTCTCCTTCTTAGTGTCCTTTTGCTCCTCCTGAGTTTATCTTCGTTAGCTCCACTCGCTGCAGCCAAAAGATTTCATGTCAAGTCGGAATCGAGGAAGATTTCATCCTTGTTATCGTTCTCTCTTTCTCTAACAAATACATCCTTCCAATGCAAAATTTTGAAATCATCTGGAGTAATCAGCACATCCTTACTATTCCATTCTTCTTCGCATTCCTTTTCTGTGCCTTTTTTTTTTTGCTGAACTGAACGAAGACGAGATCATTCAATCTTTTCGCATACAGCTTGTTCCTCTTCTTAGTATGTATCTGCAAATTTATATATTATTTTGCACAAGAGAAAAGAGAAGTTTAGAGTATTAATTTTAAAAATAATGTAATTGAAAATTATAAAATATATAATCATTTTAGTAGTATTTACCATTTCAAATACACTGAAATTTCTCTCACACCCTTAAGAGTTACTTGCCAAGTTTAGAATATTAATTGTCATTTAGCAAAGATAGGGTGTCTCTCTTCCATAAAAATCTTACCAATGAGCTATTAAAACAACATATAACAATATGTTAATAATTAGAAAGAATAGAATTTAGTATTCAATTCTTTTAAATTTCACACGTAAATATTACTTGAATTGAAATTATCTATGCCATTAAAATTCAATCGGTACCTATTCTCCATGTCACTCTTCATAAGTCCCTCCTTGTACATGAGGAATTCGTGGTAGTCAATCTGATCTTGGATGTCATACTCATGATAGAATATGCATATGCAGCATGACTGCAGTCTGAATTAGTGTATTGTCTTGAACTGTCCTATCTCTATAATAATAATAGGGATTAAGATAATATTTGTCAAATGTAATGTGTTATCCAGCTTGTCCCTGGATTCTTTCTCAATTATATCAATAATTGGTCTAAATGTAGACTACTTTCAATTGCAAGCAGTTTTGATTTCGTCCTTTGCATCTTCCAGCATTCCATAAACAAACTCATTGAAGATTTACGATCAGTATCAACAATCCTCAACAATTTAAATAATGGATTGTATACCTTCAGGAGCTCTTTATATCTTTCCAAAATGAGTCAGAATATATTGTGGTTTTAGTTGGCTTGCCTTTCGTTGATTTGGACCATATGTTGTTATCCCACTTTTCTGAAGAAACTGTAGCAGTCAACTGTGATTTCTTGTCCATAAGGCAGCTCAAGCTTAGCAAGGTGGTGGCAAATCTGGTAATCCGTGGTCGAACAAGCTCCCTTCTATTTGTAAATGAGCGCATCAAAGCCAGAGTACTGTGATGTGTATAGATAAAAACTGTCATTAATTTTGCTTTATCAATCACCGCTTTATATTTTGGTATTTTGCCGATACTCTCTAACATAAGATCTATAATGTGGGCTGCACATCTGGTCCAAAATATATTAGGCCTCTTTTATTTCAACATGTTTTTCGTTGCTATATTGGATGGATGGTTATCAGTAACCACTTGTAGCACACGCTTCTCATCAACTTCCTTAATGCAGTTTTCCACCCAATTCAGTATATATTCGCCGGTGTGTGTATTGGCCGAGTTCTCAATAGACTTAATGAAACTTGTTCCTTTTTTATAGTTGACACATAAATTCATGACACTTTTATGCTGTCTGTTGGTTCATCCGTCAGTCAAAATAATACAACCATATTCATCTCACGCTTCCTTCGATTTCTCCAAATTGTTTTCAGTCTTCTTGTGTGCCTTATTTAAAAGATGCACTCTCAATTGATATTAGCTGGGACCCTTATGTCCTGAACCGTGCTTGTCGACAACCTTGCAAAACAAATCAAACTTCTCGCAGTCAAAAGTGTTTAAATGTATGACTTTGGCATATGCTCACATGGTGACATAGTCATGCGCCACCTCCTTCCACTTCCTGCTCTCTCCTTCATCGATAACTGTCTGTTTTCATTTACCTTCGTCCATCAGTTTGTTCAGCGGACCACTAACACGTGACCTATGCTCACCTGCAAATTCAGGTTCTGTTGTCTTTCTTTCTACTGATATCTGCATCTCTTCCCAAAGTTGGTAATCAATCTTTCGCTTGCCAATTTTTTTTTTCTTGATTCCCTCCAAATTCTTTCTACATATTTACCTCTCTTTATCAGTGGTACTCCTCCAACTCCTGTAATATGTTGCTTTAATCTGTTTATTCCTCTTTTTACAATCTTGTTACACTTTATGCATTTCTCATTATTGTAGGATCCTTTCTTTATTAGTTTTCCATAATTCCACTCAATATCATTCGATTCAGGTGGTTTCAATAGAATCTGACTATTTTCCTCACTCGATAGATTTGGTTGTCTACAACTACTAGAATTGGAAGCCATAGATAACATATAAATTCAACCAATTCTCTTCCAGATATTCCTACATCACTATTGAGGAAAAAATAAATAAATTCTTACTCACAAAAATATTTATAACTTACATCTTTTATTCATGTGTCAGAGAAGAACAAGCAAAAGCCAAAAAAAAGGTAAAAAAAAAAATCGGAAGCACAAGCAAAAGCCAAAAAAAAAAAAAAATAATTAGGAGCAGCAGCAGCTGCTGCAGCACACGGCAGTAGCAGCTGCAGCACAGGCAGGAGCAGCAGCATAGGCACAGCTGCCACACGCTAAGAAAGGGACCAGATTCCAGAAGCTCAACACATCTGCACAAGCAGAAGCACAGCTGCACTGGTACTATGACAAATCGACATCTGTTCTCTACTTGCATAAAACAAATCAAAACTTGCTGAAATTATAATATGGTTCAGCAAGCCTCTGACGAAAATTAAACATCACAAGTGACCTTAAAGTCTAGATTCTTTCAGATGAATACTCTAATTTCAAAATTAAAATACCAAACAACAAAAGGAAGAACATAGGAGAAACACAATGAAAAAAAAAAAAAATGAAACCTTAACAATCAATCTATTACATTTCTCAGATATTATTCTCATCATTACAATCAATCTGTAATTAAGACTATGCTACAAAAACATACTCAAAACACATTGAATAAGAACCTTTCCCATGAAAAAAAAGGGGCTGCCATTTGACAAACTATCATCAATCCTCTAAATAAATCATTCAGTCAATTTCCAAAATTTAAATCGAAGCTACACTGAGCTTTAATAACCAAATAAAACCAACGAAAATCAGTAGAAGAAGAATTAATTTAAATCAACAGAAAACAAAGGGTCTGACCCTAACCCATTTTTATCTAACCCTAAATTTAAGTAATTTTACACAACTAAAGGGCTATGTTTTATACCAAATTAAAAGATTAAAACAGTAGAAGGAAAATAAAACCAAACAAAATAATCATTAAAACCTAAAAATGTGCAAACTTTGAACTGGAAAAGAAAAATAACGAAAAAACTTACCTGGCCGCCGGAGAATATGCCTCGAAGTTTGCTGCCGCCGGAGAATCTTCCTTAAAGGTCATCGTCGGTTTCCTGTTTGGATTGGGGGTCGAATGGAAGCGGTTTTTGAGCGAAAGGAAAGGGGAACAAAACATCGAATTGGAATTTAGGGTTCTTTACGCTATCGGGTTTGGGGATAAAATCGATCGATGGTTGATTTTTAAGGTTTGGGTTTTTGGATATGGGTCGGCTGTCGTGTTTTTGCAACCGAAACCCATTAACCTATTAATTGATTAAATGGTCACGTGGATTATGCGGGTGCATAATCCGCATAACTGTTTTCGAGGGCGCATAATCACCCTGTCCGTATGGACTGGCAATTTCCCCATTTCGTTTGCAGTTGTGGATCGCAAACGACTATGCAGACAGGGCGATTTCCCCATTTCGTCTGCAGTTGCGGACCGCAAACGACTATGCGGGCACATAATCGCCCGCATAGGATGTTTTTTAGAACATTGATGGTTGCATAGAAATTATACACCGGAGTCAATGCTGCTTTAGCCAATCTAACTATCCAATTAAGAATATTGCTGAATCTGAGCTTCTATCTGTATTATCAATTATGAATTTATGATGTCATATCTGTACGGTGCTTTACTTAATAAGTCAAAGCACACAGTTCCATAAGTCTACAAATTTTAGATATTGTTCACTGCTGCCCTTGTGAAAGAGGTGTGCTACTTGGTGCTTAGAGTTTTATCTTCATGGGTCTGCAATAGCACAAGATTGGAGGTCGATGTTGAAAAGTTGGATGGATTTTGACAAGAGGTAGGACGGTTAAGATTTGTTTAGGTCAAGGGTCATTGATTTAATATGTAAGTGTAAAAGGACATCTGGAACGGGGACAGCAGGGTGGGGTTGTGGAGACAAAAGATCGGATTTGTTAGAAAGAGAGGTTTCTTGGTTGGACACACAAGAATTATATCCTAAAAGAATGAAGAATTACAACAAGGGAATCAAAAGGTAAGAAATTACCTTCAATCATGTGAACTACAAATCTTCAACAAAACAAATAAACTCCTACAAATACTATGTCTTTTTAAAACAAACCATGGAAGATGCATAGATGTTGCCTGCTTCCAATGAAGAGCCCTTTGATATTCGGGTATATTTTGTCAAGAATTTAAGAATGCAGCGGGTTGTTGGTGATGGGATACAGAAATGTCAAGATATTTACAGGGTTATGCTGTTTTGTGGGGACAAACATGAAATTTTAAATTTTTGCACATATACTTTGTGCCAAAGTTTAAAATATCAATATCAATATTAGTCAATCATTTATGATATCAAAATCAATAATATCAGGCGTATCGCATCGGAAATTTCCAAAATATCAGGCATCTCATACTGATTTTTTACAGTATATCATGTATCGGCTACCTCAAAATCGGATACGATATACCGAACAAATATTGGTGTCAACCAATATTTAAAACTTTACTTTGTATGCATATGGTCTGAGCTAAATATTTCTTAACATCTAAATATTAATATTATTTTTGGACTAAATTAATTTTCCTCCAATCTTTTTGGTTGCGTTTATGCCTTGTCTTCAGTTGCTTTTGCCCTCTGATTCATGTTCACTTTTGTATCAACAGTTTAAATCCAGAAATTCTTTGCTCCAGAACTCACTCATTTCAGCATTGTCTTCAATTTGTGTTTTACAGATCAAGCAAAGGAGAATACTTGAATGTGGAGGTTCCTGTTTTCTTGTGGAATAGTCTTTGTGTGCTTATTAGGAAAGCTGATCTACCTATTTAGCCTGTGTTTTAATTTCTGACTTTTTTGTATGTTGAAACAATATGTTTGGCTTATTTGTTTGGCTTTATTGCTTTATCTCCTGCTCTGTCTTCTTTTCATTTCTTGTGCATATCTTATGTGCATGGAAGCACTCTATGAATGTACTGTTGTCTATATTCTAGCTGGAACAGAATTCTGTTATCTGCACATATTCTTGCGAAACTTCTGCTGCAGCCTCCACAAAATTGAACCATCACAACATGTGAACGGCCATTTTCCTCGCAATTACAACATGGTAACAGCCATTTTCCCCTCGCAAGGTCAAAAGTCTCTTTCGCTTCTTCCTTCAAAATATTGTGCGAGTCTCTTAGCAGTGTTATCTATTATTCGTTTATATAATATTTTTCTGAAACTTGATTTTAGTCGCATTGTTGATATTTGATACATGCAAAGCATATGGATTGGAACAGAATAAATGGGTTCATGTAATTGTTTCTTCATGTAGTGTAAGCATCAAGAACAAGTTGATTTGAGATAGAAGTTTCATATGAATTGTACATGTGGTTATATTCTTTATCTGAGAAAGTGATTGTTTCTTTTGTGTGGTTCATGTTAGAGTTTCATTCTTTGGATCTTGACAGGCTTGAAAACTTCATGTGTGTTATTTGCAACAATCGATTTGACATGGAATCGTTTGGGTGTGGTTTAGAAATTAGTGGTACAACCTGAAAAAATAGATTTGACATGCTGCAATAAAAGAATGTGCATATGACATGCTGATTGATACTGGCCCTGAGCAATTTCTATGGCCATCTGCTGCTGTTTCTTTTCGCAAATGCAACCCCACCCAATTGTTAAGCAAGCGCGCACGCAAAATTACAAGAGAATTCCATCAGTTCATAGTCTGCGATTGGAATAGCACTGGCGATCGATAGTTTGAAACTGCTATACGATATTTACCAAAATAAATGATCAGGCCCGTTTCTTTTTTGGTATGGAAAAAGCTGATCTATGTAGAAATACTAATAGGAGAATGAATTTTATATCAACCATTTTTGAACCCATTCTCTATAAGCTATTTTCTAACAGGGTTTCTACCGAAAATAAAATATTATTCTTCCTTCTATGTGGCCTGGAACTAAACTGGCAAGTGGGTTGGAGCGCTCTGGCCGTCCACTTAGCTTGGGAAAAGCCGGGTCCGCAACACCACCAAGCCGGTGTTGGGCCTGGGTCTGCCATCATGGCACGTTCAACCCCGAGCCATGACTGGGGGTAAATTATAAAGACACATTCACTACATTTGTTTTAAATTACAATTTTGCTATTATTTTATTATATCCGTCCTCTTCATTTTGTTCTAAGGAATTCGGGATAGGATTTGGGTTTGGATTAGGGGCGGTGGCTGGGAGAGGACATGCGGTGGCAGGTGCATGGGAGGGGAAAGGGAAGGAGAATAAGGGTGCGACTTAGAGGGGGCAAGGGAGAGTGATTGTCTAAATAAATATTTTTTGCTTCGTCCAAAAAAAATCCGAATAAAAGAAGGGAAAGGATTTGAAGTTTGAAGATTTGAGAAGAAAATTTATTTTGATGAGAGTATAGTTAGTATATACAGATAATTTTTGCCTAACTATTTTATTAGTAAACTTGTAAGTACTACAAAGTTTTGAAATTGGGCGAGCTCAGTAAAGAGATCTGTGCAAATAGCAACTTACTGAACCATGTTCTATAATGGAACTACTAGGCTATGCCAGCTATGGTCCGGCCTTGGCTGGGATGTGCCGGAACCCAACCATGCTAGTCATGGCCCGCTTGGTAGCTTGATTTTGAAAAAAACAGCATAATTGGAAAAATAGTAAAAGAAAATAAAAGACTAGCCAGGATTACCAATTATTTAGTATTAAATGTAGAGCTATAATTTATTTTTGGCGTCCAACAGACCACTTTTGCTTTACTTTAATTTTGAAATATCTGTATAATTTTCTCACATTGTAAATTTAAAGGACAACTCAATTCCTTTTTCCTTTTTTTTTCTTAGAGAAAGGGGAACTCTTTTTTTTTTTTAGATAAAATAAATAAGAGGCATTTATAGATCTGCCCCTTAAATCTTTATAAATTATAATTTAGTCCCTTAAATCTTCATATTTAAGATTTAGTCTCCTAAATCCTTTTAAGTTATTACAATTTAGTCTCTCAGTTTATTTTTGGCCCGATTTTTCCATTTTACCTCTAATTTCCTTCACTTCATTCCCTTTCCTTCTACCCCCTCTCTTCTTAGTTCTTGTTGGGTTCCCCCTTATTCTTCTCTTTCCTCTCTATTCATTTATTGGGTTCTCCCTCTCTATATTGAAACTAAATGTATTATTCTCCTTTAAATATATTAAACCTTTAAGTCTAAATATAAATTTATTTATTGGGTTCTCCCTCTCTATATTGGATAAATTCATTTCTAGGTTTAATATATTTAGTGGAGAATAATACATTTGGTCTCAATATAGAGAGCGAGAACCCAATAAGTGAATAGAGAGAAAAAAGAAGAAGAAAGGGGGAACTCAATAAGAATTAAAAAGAGAGAGAGAAGAAGGAAGGGGGAATTAAGTGAAAGAAATTATGGATAAAATGGAAAAATCGGACCAAAATATAAACTAGGAGACTAAATTGTAGTAAATTAAAGGATTTAAGGGAATAAATCCTAAATATGAAGATTTGAAGGAATTAATTATAATTTATAAAGATTTAAGGGGCAGATCTGTAAATAACCCGACAAATAAATGATAGACAAGTACAAGTCGAAATGGAAGCCACGTTCTCCGAACCAGATCACCGGTCCAAAAAAACCAGTAGTTGAGCCGACGAAAGAGACACAGAACGAACGGCCCGAACTGGAATTGGGTGGCGCCTCGTGATCTCAGCACACAGGTCCCCTTTCTCTCCTCCTTTTCTAATTTTTTTACAATTATTAATAATCTCTTATATGCCAGAGAGAGAGAAAAAAAAAAAAAAAAATTTCCCCTTTCTTGTTGTTAGCGTCTAATTTTCTAGAGTAACAAAATCCGCAATCTCTCTCACTCCCTTTCTCCAACTAGAAGGCTCCAAAAGGGAAAATTCTAAATACGCACCACATTTTACTAGTGAGCACCATTTTTCCCTATGATGCTCACTTGGTAAATGTAGGGCGCATTTAGAATTTCCCCTCCAAAAGATGCCCCCTCGGCCTTCCCACTTTCAGCACTCGATCAATCATCAAAATTCATTCATCTTCTCTTCCTCTCTCTCTCCCCTTCTTTGTAACCGCCTGCACGTGCATGTGCGCGTGCTACTCTCCGCTTCTCCTCTCGCCTTGATTTGGGCGAGGCCTTTTAATCACTGGTCCAAGTGCTGGGCGAATAACAAATTGAATTCAGAGAGAGAGAGAGAGAGAGAGAGATGAAAGGCGTTTCGCCGGCGCCGGGAGATTACGTCTACTTCAAGTCCAAGGTCCCGCTTCACAAGATCTCTGTATGATTCTCTCTCTCTCTCTCTCTCTACTTCTTCTTTCAATTTGATAAAATTATGGGAAAATTGAGAAAACTGGGGGAGATTTATTTCCCTTGTCAATTTCAGACAAAAAGGGGGATCTCTACTATAACAGAAGATTCTTGGATCTTTAAGATTCTGATTTATGATCACATGTTGAATTCTTTAGCTTGAAGATGTTCTTTTTTTCCTCGAATTTGATTGGGTAACTGCTGCTTGCTGGCGTTGCTGTTGTTAGGGTCACATATGAATTATTTCACCTGAAATTTCATTGAATTCTGATGGAAAGCTGAGATGGTCTCTTAGGTCAGGATGCTCCAAAGCTCTCTTGCAATCTTTTCTTGCGCATTGTGTGATGTCATCTTAATGATTGCATGAGACTGATTATAGTAATGGGCAATTGAGGTGCTTTCTACTTGAGTGCTTATCCATATTCACTTTGTAGAGGAAGATGCGTTACAGTTTTCGTCTGCAAGAGTAAAATAGTCTCCATATTAGCAATATTAAATGACTGTTCCTTAATAATCTCATATCGGTCAAGCTCAAGACTGGGATTTGTTCATGAAAGGGGCAAGTTCTTTATCTTGAGAGCGAGAGGTAGGATGATGGAGTCCTCTGTGGTGTCATTGTTGATTATTGCATGCCGCTGATCAAGGGAAGGCTTTTGTCTCTAGGACTGAGATTCAGACCGTCTGGCTACTTAAGTTGTGTTTTAGTGCTACACGGATGAGACGTGCCCTTGCAAGTGGCAATGGAACTACATTCTTTTTATGTCTCTAGCACGTTTAGTCCTTTCAGAGGTCTTTTTACTTGGGAACTTTGGAACGAAACAAGAATGTTTCGTTTTTGGGTGGTAAATAGTTTCCTAATATGTCATCCAAGCCAGTAGCATTCAGTGGACTATCTTCCAATTAAGGAGAATTTATACAGGAAAATCAACGAATCTCGTCAAATAGAAAGCATGTGTAGTTTAGTGCTAATTAAAAATGATGCACTTCAAATCACACAACTCTTATGTAAACTAGTAATATATAATCCTTTTCCATTTTGAAATTATATAATACACGAGATACATATTCTTGTGAAAACTATGAAATTTGAAAATGAGTTTTTATTTTAAAATTATAATCAAAGGAAATGAGAAGGAGAGAGTGTTCATCCCAACACTTTGATCCTTTCAGAATGTGAGAGATAAATATAGCCCCTATAGAAATCCTTATTATCTTCACCATTCATTTAGACTCCTCTTTTAGTCTAGAAATTTGGATGGTTGCTTCTAGTCCTTCATTACCAATAGTACTCTGTTCCTGGAAATTGCCGAGTGGCCTTATGGGTTTTCTCTTGCTTAGTTTCTTTCTCTCGTTTGGAATTAGTTGCTGAAGTAGATCATTGTTTTGTGTTTCTGCTGGTTGTTAAAGTTGTCAATATTACCCTGGAATCTTCTCAGTTAAGAATCATGCTCCATAGTCGACCTTATTTTGATAAGAAATACCTGTATCATCCCACATTTGATGTGATATAGATTGAGAGATGTTGATTTACAGATCTAGTAAGTTTAAGTTAACCTTCATATTTACCGAGGTTAATGCCTACGGAACATTCTGTACATTTAATCCGCTTGAGATTTATTCAGGACATTTAACTCCGATTGAAATTTATTCAGGACATTTAACTCCACTTGAGATTTATTCAGGACATTTAATCCACTTGAGATATTTTTTCTTTAGTCCACTTAGAGATTATGTCTAGATATGCCACCTAAACTTATGAAGGTAATTTAGCATGAGAAGTCATCCAAATCCTTCTCATATTAATGAGAATTAACTTGGGGAATGTTTTATGGTCCTTCTGGAACATGTATTGATTTTTGGCCACTCTTGCTTTCGTCCTTTCCTGTGTAAATCCTTGTGCTTCATGCTAACCACCGTTCAGTTGTTCCTTGTCATCAGGATTCTAATGCATTTAAAATCCATCGCTGCTAGCTAATGCTTGTGTTATAAATGCTGCATAACTTCGTTGTCTTCTAGTTTCTTTGGGTATTGAAAACCTGATAACTGAAACTGAAACTGAAGGTTGAAAATCTTGAAGCGAAACTGGTATGCTCATTTCTTCTGCTACTGCTTTTACTTCAGGGTATCTCCTCTTTTGTAGTCTTGGGTGGCCATTTGGCATGGGGAACTTTTTGGATTTAATGTGTGAAACATATGAAACATCTAAACAAGTTCCATTCTTATTGTCACAAACGAAACAATCATTGAAGAATGATTCGTGTCCTGAAAGCCACTCCTTAAACCAGTTTTGTAAATTGCAAGGTTCAGACACTAGGAGCATTTTTAAATGTGGGTCAATAGCGTTCAGTCTCTTGAGTTTTCATGTCAAGACTGGACCATCCATGGGCACCACCAAACTAATGCCTCATGCTAGCCGATATGATGGAATTGTTGCCTTTGATCTTTTTTAGCTTTGGTAGGCACAGTCGAAGTGCCACTTTCAAATTCACATGTTATGCAGAATTGAGTACAGGCAATTTGTTGTATATACCTAATTTATTAACATAAGTTGGAGTTTAGCACTTATTGGAGTCTGATTAGCTTAGTGGCTTTCTATCTGATGGTATTATTTTGAAACTAATATGGTTTTTTAGCATTTCTTACCAAATATTGTTTCCTTTTTTTCAGATTGGATCTAAACAATGGAGATATTATGACTTTGGTCCTAAGACTGTGCCTCCCCTTATTTGCCTTCCAGGAATTGCCGGAACTGCTGATGTTTACTACAAACAGATTATGTCCTTGTCAATGAAGGTAGTATAATTAATTTCTTTATATTTAATTTTTCATAATCGATTACTAAAACATAAAATATATAGAGTTTTGTGTGTCTATACGATTGTGTGAAACTTTCTTATCATAAACTATTATTATTGTTTTTGCAATTTTTTTATTTTTTGTTTTATATGTGTTTTTTCCCCCTAAAGAGAACTTGGGTGGAGGTAATTGTAAACGATTGATATGCTTAACTTAGCGGAGGAGATGTAATGAGGATATAAAGGCCAATCTGATTAGGGATTTTTATTTGACTTGGGTAATAAAGTCAGATTTGAGTAATCTTATTTGATTTAGGTTTTATTGTTAAAGATCTTATTATATTTGACTTAGATTTTATTGTTGAAGATCTTTTTAGACTTGATTTAGGTTTTATTATTGAAGATTTTTTTTAGATTTGATTTAAGTTTTATTATTGAAGATTTTTTTAGATTTGATTTTGTTGTTAGGAATTTTACTAGATTTTGGTTATTTTCTATTAATATGGTGATGCGAACCCCGTCAAGAATAACGAGACCCATAGAAGAAAATGAGAAAATCCAAGAACGTTCTCGATCAGGTTTGGATGGGAGACCTCGACCCGTTGCTTCAACAAAAACAAGAACCTCGGTATAATTGACCTCAACCTATTGTTTAATGCGAAGCAAGAACCTTGGTATAAGGAAGATGCCACAAACGGTAGTGGAAAGCCGTTTGATAAGTCGATGATGAACGCCACGGAAGAATTTCGATAAGTTCGAATAGTCTTTCAAAGAACTAAAGAGAATAAACTCACCAATTATTTGTAAACTATCTCCCTTCTATTCCATTAGACGCCTTTTTATAGGCTAAAAAAAATACAAGGAAAGTTTCCTATAAGGAAAATTCAAGAAATAGAAACAAAATAAAAGGAAACAATCAATCCTTTAATTTGGCTGATCAATACAAGAAAAGTTTAAGAAATAGAAACAAAACAAAAGGAAACAATCAGCCCTTAATTTGCTGATCAATATAAGGAAAGTTTTAGAAATAAAACAAAAGGAAACAATCAATTTTGATCTACTTGAATCATATTGATGCATCTTTGTTGAACTCGTGAACCATTCTCAATGGGCCTCCACGAATTTGCTTAAGCCCAAACCTCTTGAATCAGCCCATTAAGTGCATCTTTGAACTTCTTTTATTGTGCTCTTATAACCGGCCCAGTTGGAATTTGAACTGGCTCCTTTGTAGTCAAGCCATTATTTGCATCATTCCCCTTCTCTTGAAAAGGATTTGCTCTCAAATCATCTACATCAAAATGACTCAAATCAGTAACATTGAAAGTAGCACTAACATTGTACTCACCAGGCAAATCTAGCTTGTAAGCATTGTCATTGATACGCTCTAGAACTTAGAAAGGAACATCCCCTCTTGGAAGTAGTTTGGAATGTCTTTGCGCCAGAAATCTCTCTGTTCTCATATGCAACCACACCCAATCTCCTGGTTCAAAAACAAGCTTGTGACGCCCCTTCTTGGTTTGTTTTGCATACTGCTCCGTTCTTCTCTCAATATTGAGCCTTGCCTTCTCATGTATCTGCTTAACAAAATCAGCCTTTTTCTTTCCATCAAAATTAACACGCTCAGAAACAGATAATGGAGATATATCCAATGGAGTCAAAGGATTAAACCCATAAACAATTTCAAACGGTGAGAATTTAGTAGCAGAATGAATAGATCTATTATAAGCAAACTCAACATGTGGTAAACACTCTTCCCATATTTTGATGTTCTTTTTAATTATTACCCTCAATAAAGTAGGCAAAGTCCTATTTACTACTTTGGTTTGACCATCAGTTTGTGGGTGACAAGTAGTAGAAAACAAAAACTTGGTAGCTAGCTTACACCATAAAGTCTTCCAAAAGTAGCTCAAGAACTTAGCATCTCTAGCCGAAACAATGGTTCTAGGCATGCCATGCAATCTCACAATCTCTCTAAAGAACAAATCAGCAACATGCGAAGCATCATCCATTTTGTGACATGGAATAAAGTGTGCCATCTTAGAAAATCTATCCATAACCACAAAAATCGAATCTCTTCCACGTTTAGTCCTAGGTAATCCTAACACAAAGTCCATTGAAATATCAATCCAAGGCTCACTAGGAATGGGTAAAGGAGTATACAAACCGTTGGGCTGCACTCTGGATTTAGCTTGCCTACATGTGACACATCTACCACAAATTCGCCCAATATCTCGTTTCATGTATGGCCAATAGAAGTGTTCCTGCAAAATAGGTAAGGTCTTCGCAACCCCAAAATGTCCCATTAATCACCCTCCATGGGATTTCTGCACTAACAAATCCCTCAAAAAACAGTTAGGCACACATAATTTATTTTCTCGAAATAAGAACCCATCATATCTAAAGAACTTACCACAAGCGTTTTTCTCACAAGCCCGATACTCTTCACAAAATTCATGGTCATCAATGTATAAACTTTTAATGTATTCAAAACCAAACAATTTTGTATCAAGTGTAGAGAGTAATGCATACCTGCGAGAAAGTGCATCGGCGACCACATTCTCCTTACCTTGCTTATACCTGATGACATATGGAAATGTCTTAAACTCTATCCAACGAGCATGCCTTTTATTTAGCTTGTGTTGGCCCTTCAAGTGTTTCAAGGACTCATGATCAGTGTGAATCACGAACTCTTTAGGCCATAGGTAGTGCTGCCATGTCTCCAAAGTTCGAACCAATGCATACAACTCCTTGTCATAAGTCGGGTAATTTAAAGTTGCCCCGCTTAATTTCTCGCTGAAGTAAGCAATTGGTCGTCCCTCCTGCATAAGAACTGCGCCTATACCAATACCTGAAGCATCACATTCAATCTCAAACGTTTTAGAAAAGTTAGGTAAAAACAATAAGGGGGCGTTGGTTAGCGTCTCTTTGATTAGCTGAAACGCCTTCTCTTGTTCTTCTTCTCATCTAAATCCAACGTTCTTCTTGATCTCTTTGGTAAGTGGTGCGGCTATACTACTAAAGTCCTTCACAAACCGCTGGTAAAAACTAGCAAGTCCATGAAAACTACGAACATTACTTACACTTGTGGGATTCGGCCACTCTCGAATTGCACGTACCTTCTCTTCATCAACCTGTATACCTTGTGTACTAATAATAAATCCCAGAAAAATAAGCTTATCGGTGCAAAAAGTACACTTTTCAGGTTAGCAAATAACTTTTCTTTCCTAAGCACATCTAAAACTGATTTCAAATGTACGACATGATCAGCCAAGTTTTTGCTATAAATGAGTATATCATCAAAATAGACAACAACAAACCTGCCTATAAATGCTCGCAAAACATGATTCATAAGTCTCATAAAAGTGCTTGGTGCATTAGTCAACCCAAAAGACATAACTAACTATTCATACAAACCATATTTTGTTTTAAAGATATTTTTCCATTCATCTCCTTCTTTCATTCTAATCTGATGATAACCACTTTTTAAATCAATCTTAGAGAACACACAAGAACCATGCAAGGAATATGATGATGATACTTTACCGTTATGTTGTTGATGGCTCGGCAATCAACGCACATTCTCCACGTCCCATCCTTTTTAGGTACAAATAAAACCGGAACGGCACACGGACTCATGCTCTCCCTCACATACCCCTTCTCTAACAACTTACTTACCTGCCGTTGAAGCTCCTTTGTCTCCTCGGGATTGCTCCTATAGGCTGATCAGTTTGGAATTATCGCACCGGGAACAAAATCAATTTGATGTTCAATCCCTCGAATTGGTGGTAATCCATGTGGTGTTTTCTCGGGAAAGACATTCTTAAATTCCTGCAAAAGAGAAACAACAGAACTGGGCAAAACAGGATCAAGTTCGTTAGTATTTAAAAATGCCTCTTTGTACAAAAGTACAATCATCGGCTGATTTGAAAACATTGCTCGCTTAATCTCACTCACTTTTGTATAGAAATTCTTTTGTTTTCTCTCTGATTTTCTCTCAATGGCTGAATTTTGATTTTCTTTTTCTCTCTCATTTTGCTCGGCCACTCTCTGATTTTCACTCTTTTTCTTTTGCTCACTCTCTTTCTTTTGATCACTCTCTTTTTTTTTTATCACTCTCTTTTTGCAACCTCACTTGATCTTCATAAACTTGTTTTGGTGTCATTGGCACAATAGTGATGGGTTTTTGGTTGAGCACGAACGAGTATTTGTTGGTGAAGCCATCATGTTTAACTTTCCGATCGAATTGCCACGGTCGGCCTAATAGCAAATGTCCAGTTTGCATCGGAACTACATCACACAAAACTTCATTTTCATATTTTCCGATGCGGAATGAAACCAAAACTTACTTATTTACCTTTATCTCGCCACTATCATTCAGCCATTGTAACTTGTACGGCCTAGAATGTTTCAGTGTGGACAGTCCTAATTTCTCCACTAAGGTTGTGCTTGCAATATTAGTACAATTTCCTCCATCAACAGTCATACTACATACCTTATTTTTGACGTAGCACCTAGTATGAAAGATGTTCTCCCGCTGCACTTCTTCAATTTCTTTTGCTTGCAAGCTTAGAAGTTTTCTTGACACCAACAATTCACCTTGAACTGCATATTCTTCTTCATCTACGTCCTCCAATGGTGGCATAGAGTCGGTATCAGACTCGTCGTCGGTTTCGATCTCTCCATTACCCCTTATTACCGTGACTCTTTTGTTCGGGCATTGACTTGCTATGCGACCCCTGCCTTGACATTTAAAACACTTAATGTCACGATTTCGAGAAGTGGAAGGGTCAGATTTACTTTGAGTGCCATTGTTGGTTATCTCTTGTTTTGGCTCGAATTTAGGTTTTGCAGCTGGTTTCTCCTCTTTCTTCACATGACTCGGTTTCTATGGGGAAAAGCCCGAATTATGGGATGCACGTGTAACACCTCTTCTCTTGAGTTGTTCCTCCACCTTGATGGCCATGTGCACCATATCCTCTAATTCCACATAATGCTGCATCTCCACCGTGTTATGAATTTCTTGATTCAAGCCATTCAAGAATCTAGCCATAGTAGCTCTCGGTCTTCTTCGATATTAGCCCGGATTATAGCAATTTCTATCTCTTGATGATAATCCTCCACACTCCGGTTACCTTGTCGGAGCGTTTGCAATTTATTGTACAACTCACGGTGGTAATGGCTGGGTACAAACCGCTTCCTCATCACTATTTTCATCTCTTCCCACGTCTCAACCGGTCGTTCCCTATTTCGCCACCGTTCAATACTAATTGATCCCACCACACAATAGCATAGTCAGAAAACTCAATGGTAGCAAGTTTTACCTACTTCATCTCAGAGTAGTTGTGGCAATCGAACACTAACTCCATCTTTTTCTCCCACTCAAGATAATCCTCGGGGTCGTTTCTTCCTTGAAACGCTGAAATCTTCATCTTAATATTACCCAAGTTGTTATCTTCCCGATTCCTATCTTCTCTAAACCGCCCTCCATATCTCCTATTACCAATAACTGAACCCCGATTTTCTTCTTCATCAAAACCAGCCACATAATACTCTCCATCTTCATCTCTCACTCCTCGATATTGAACTCTTTCCCTCCTATGCACCTTATGAGTGTTTTGTGGCTGCTCCAAATGTGTATTCTCCATCCGATCAATCCGCTTATGTACCTGCTCCAATTCTAACCTCATCACACGCCTCATCTCACTCATCATGGCTTCCATGAGCAACTTTGGGTCAGCCATCTCTGTAGCACTTTCGGTGATGCTCTTTTCACTGTTGTGAGACATGATTGCTGCAAATCAAAGTTAGAAAACAAAAAAAAGGAAAGGATCTCACACACTCCCTCACGTGTTTTCACTCAGAAAATGATTCACTCTATTGCACTCGTATTTCACTCAGTATAATCGGTTTTTACCCTCTAATATGCTCATCACTCTTGCCTTTTTCCACTCGATAATCCTCTTTCAGTTCTTTTGAAACTATTCGAACAATATTCAAAATTCCAGCAACAATTCACCAAGAACTCACTAAGAGAATTCAGGTTCAAAAGGTAAGAAAATAAGGGATATGAGTGATTAGATTTTCAAAGCACAATTCGACAAAATTTTCAAAAAATTTTTTTTTGGTCTTTAGGGTGAGGAGATTTTCGGGCTTATTGGAAACAAACGAAAGAGAATCTTTTTACTCCCTTTTTTTTTACCTTTTTTTTTCGGATCTTTTTTTTCGCATCTTTTTTTTTTCGGATCTTTTTTTTTTCAGATTTTTTTTTCAAATTCTTTCTTTCGTTAATAACAGAACAAGATTTCGAATGGGGTAGAAGAAAGAAATTCGGCTAGATAAGAAAATGAAACTAAATTTAAATGGGATAGGCAAACCTGAGACGAGAAATACTTGGCTCTGATACGAAATGATGCGAACCCCGTCAAGAATAACGAGACCCGTAGAAGAAAATGAGAAAATCCAAGAACGTTCTCGATCAAGTTTGGATGGGAGACCTCGACCCGTTGCTTCAACAAAAATAAGAACCTCGGTATAATTGACCTCAACCTGTTGTTTAATGCGAAGCAAGAACCTTGGTATAAGGAAGATGCTACAAACGATAGTGAAAAACCGTTTGATAAGTCGATGATGAACGCCACGGAAGAATTCCGATAAGTTCGAATAGTCCTTCAAAGAACCAAAGAGAATAAACTCACAAATTATTTGTAAACTGTCTCCATTCTATTCCATTAGACGCCTTTTTATAGGTTAAAAAAAATACAAGGAAAGTTTCCTACAAGGAAAGTTCAAGAAATAGAAACAAAATAAAAGTAAACAATCAACCCCTTAATTTGGCTGATCAATACAAAGAAAGTTTAAGAAATAGAAACAAAACAAAAGTAAACAATCAGCCCCTTAATTTGCTGATCAATATAAGGAAAGTTCTAGAAATAAAACAAAAGGAAATAATCAATTTTGACCAGATTCTTCTACTAGTTGAATCATATTGATGCATTTTTGTTGAACTCGTGAACCATTCTCAATGGGCCTCCACGAATTTGCTTGAGCCCAAACCTCTTGAATCAGTCTATTAAGTGCATCTTTGAACTTCTTTCCTTATGCTCTTGTAACCGGCCCAGTTGGAATTTGAACTGGCTCCTTTGTAGTTAAGCCATTATTTGCATCATATGGTTTGTAAATAGAATTTTCAAGCAGAGAATGAAATATTCAAATTTAAAACTCTTTTGTTCTTGGTATGGTGATTTGCTAGACATAAGTAGATTTTTCATTGTGAATTCATTGAGAGTATGAGAGATCACGAGGCCTAAATCCATCTTTATTTTTTATTTTATTTCCAATTTCCCCTAAATTCCCACAAAAACCTAACTTATTCTTCTCCAATCCATCCAAATCCCCAAATTCTATCACCAATTCCTAATTTAGTTTCTGCTCTGCATCAAGATTATGCTTAATATAACTGAATGGAGTTTGGAACAAACGATAGGAGATGCTTGACGGATTCATTTCTTTTTTACGAATGAAGCAAGCTTAGCCATGTAAACTATAGCATGACGGATTATAAGAAGTGTTATTAATGTATCTAGCGCAAAGTTATTAAAGCTGAATACAAGTGTATTAAGAATTGAAGAGCCACTTAATAACAGTGGACGAATTACTGACATTTAATAGATGATAAATTTGGCCCCCATGTATGGTGAAAAAAAAAACATTAGGCAATATCTTCTTGGTTAGAGTTAACATGAACTTGAAACAGATTTTCTATAATTATCGTAATGTGATAGGTTCAAATTGGTATATGAAACATAGTATCTGGTTTTACTTTCAATACATATATGGTTACCAAATAGTCTCTTGCAAATTAGCAGGGACTGTGTTATGTTGGACGAGGACCTGACATACTTCCTGTGTGTATTTTTTAGAATCTTCCGTGAGTCAACGTATCACACATCCATATTGGTGTGGTCGTATTTGTGTAACGTGATAAATATCGTATAATCAAATTTTATAAGGATGAAGTCTATCCAGGAACAATATTTGACATTATGAATCTCAGTTGAAACACATCTTGTTGTGAGAGATGATCGCATATTTGATACCAATATAATATAATGTTGATAATTATCAGATATCATATTGAGAGCTACATATACAAATTATCATTGAATAAATTATTGTTAGATACTTTCCCCCTTACAATTATTGTTAGATACTAAACCTAATAAATTTTTAATTACAGTTATATCATCATGCCTCATAAATTTATTCTAAAGCATTAATTGGTACATGGAATAAAATCTTCAACTTCAACCAAGCGACCTAAATTGACCATTATGTTTCTAATTGCCTTTGACTTATCTAAGGTTACTAGCTATTAATATAAGTTCATGAAGCAAATTATAATCATCTAAACCATTTATCTTGGCATTTTTTTTTAATTTGCTCACATATTTTGAGGATCGCTTGTGGCTATTAGAGCAGAATTGCATGACCGAGTTAAGCCTTGTACCTTGATGCATTTTTCAATGTTCTATGCCAAGCACTTTATAGTCAATAGTTTCCCAAGAGATTAAGATGTACCAACGTATGTAACACACGAAGCATAGAACTTTTGTCATGAAGCCTTGTAGTGTTGCAAACATTTCTGAATGTTAGATTTGCATGTCCTTTACATTTTTAGAATTTTTAGTGAATAAGCATGTCATGTCCATATCAGTATTGCTATGTCGATGCAATGTCGGTACCAACTTAGGAGGTTTCTTTCTGGTTAATTGCTGTTATGAAGTTCGTGCAATCTTTCTATGGAGCCTTTTCACTTAGAAGTTGTCTCCATTTTAAATGTGAAGAATTCAAGATGTCTATGATGATAATGAAAATTTTAAGTTCATAAGTCACCTGGTTCTACTCTCATAAAGAATATTTCTATATTGCATTTTCACAATTATGCCCACTTCAGAGTTGTAGCAGCATACTTTGATGGGGGAAGTCCCTGGGATATTATGATAATGTTGGTGGTAGTAGAGTGAAACTTTTGGTTAATGACTGACCTTGATGATGTTGGTGAGATGAAACTTTAGGTTGATAATTGGTCTTATTCATATTCAACTCCATAAACACAATTTGCTTGCACTTTTAAATGCGTTGGATTAAACTGTAAGTCGACAAGTGGTAAAAAATACCATAATCATTGCAGCATCAGCTATTCTTTCTGGTTCGTTTAGCAGTTATTTATCCTTAACTGTTTCAAAATTAAACTAATGTTGAATCTGATTTTGAAATTGCTAACAGGGTTATCGGGTGATTTCTATTGATATACCGCGTGTCTGGAACCACATTGAGTGGATTTATTCATTCGAGAAGTTTTTGGATACAATCAACGTCCATCATGTAAGGGAGTCAATTTCTTCTTTCATGTTGCTCACATATTGTCATATAATTTGAGTGGCCACCTACTGTTCTCCACAGGTTAATATAACTGAGTAATGTTTTGTGGTTATCACTGCTATTGTGATTGTTTGCTTTATATGAAGGTTTTGTTCTTACAAATATTTGTTGACTTGAACTAATTTATCAAAATAGAGGTTTCAATTGTCACTTATATGTGAGGGGATGCGATGCTACTATCTTTCTGATAAGTAGCTAAATGATGGCTAGAGGTCTGATATCTTGAACAATTTTTGTTGGTCACTCTGGATGGACTAAGAAATTCCAGACAAGGAGCAAGATCAATAAGAATGACGATGAAGCTAAGAATTATACTTTAAATTCTTAAGCAATAAAAAACTTCAAAACTTACGGGAATTTATAATACTTGAAGAATGAACTTGCATGATCAACATGGTCAATGTCCTGGGGAGCATCTGGCTGGACAGCACCTAGAGGGGTGGTATGAGGCATTAAACTGGGCAGATGTAGAAATATTTATACTTTTAAGTTTTTAAATTTTTCTGAAACAAATGTACGAGAACTAATCTGAAAAGTATGAAGAAAGAAAAGCAATAGTTCTTTTCGTGTGGTGAGTTGACTGCAATCAAGAATCTCGACGTAAAGAAGTAGGGGATGGTTCTTCATTATGTTGGATCTTGATCTTGCTTGTTCCTTAACCGAATGAGAAGTCCTTTAATTTCCTCAAATGGCTGGTCACAAATTTGTGGACAAAAAGTTTAACTAGAGAAATCTGATTAATCTGGATTTTTATCAGTGGCAAATCCACAATATCTGTCAAGATGTTGTTTAGATATGAGTTTGTAGAGTTCACATCATCACATGTCTTATAATTAATTCAGCACGTTGTACAATATCCTTATTGCTGGAAGAATATGAAGATGATTTAATGAAGAGGTAATATAGAAAAGTAGATTTTTAGATTTAATGAAGAGATAACAAGAAGGTGAAATAGTAGGAGAAGTGGGAGAAAAAACTTAACTCACTTTCCTTCATTTGATTTAGAGATGTTTGTGACCCGTATTTATACATCATGTAATAATTATAGGAACCTTTTGGGTCTCTCTTTCAGTGAAACATCTGAAAATATTGCAATATCCACAAAATAGGAACCTTTTAGGTCTCTCTTCAGGTCTTTGTGTTATATTAAATCTTGGAATCGTTTGGATGTTTAGAGATCTCTAAGATGTTCAAAAATATGCGATGTCTTGTATGTGTTTGGAGATCTCTTAAACTCTTAAAGACTATTCAACTTTGATGAACAAACTAATTTAAGGAGAAATCTCAATTCTCAAGCCTTGAGTGGCTTTAAAACCAAGCCAGTTATTACTAAAATTTTACGGCTGACACCAAATTGTACTAAAATTTTAAGACCCGCTTTACTTAGTTGTACTTGTGTAAATAACTAAACTAACTCAATTGACTCCAGTTAAATTGACTTTATCATGAACCCATGATACAATTGATCTTGTCATCAAATCTAGAAGCTTACTTAAGCTAAAAAAATTCTACACTGTCGAAAGACCAGCGAATATATGGTCTTTTTTCAGTTTGTTTTGCCTTGTGATGCAGTCCTAGCAGAGAATGAGATTACCATACATGCAGAAATAGTAGTTTTTCCCCATACCAGTAAACAAGTTATGGTACTATGTTGTGTTCCATACACTAGTTTTAAACATAATTCTAGAGAAAGTTGTTATTTATCCCATGATAAGAAAAGTTGGTATAATCTTCAATTTATTCAGAATGCCATCATTACTTGCATTGCCTTTCCAGTTAGTAGAACCTGCTACACCAATGTTTTCATATAGATTCACTCATTCATGTTTCAGTAACGTATTGAAGTGTGTAACTATAGTTGTCAATATCCTACGATATGTGAGACGTATCTTACAATACGATATGATACGCAAAAAAATAGATGAGTATCTTATCTGCGATACTATTGAGTTATTATCTTATGATACGGTAAATGTATCCTATGATATGCGATATGTATTTTATGATATGTGATATGTTATGATTCGCTAACTTGGCTTATAAATGGATTTCAAACTTATCCAAATGAACCTTTTGAATTAAATATGGGATACAAATTGAGAACAAGTATAGTTATTTAACAACAAAAAACATCAAAGTTCAAAATACTTATTTTTTTGTTGATAAAAACATTTAAACAAATCATCAAAATAGGTATATTACTAATTTATAGCCAATATAAATTATTTAATTACTAATTCTCAATTCAAGTATCTAATGAGTTTATCTATATACACTAATATCTTGCTACAAGGCAGATAAGTGGTAGAATTTGTATAGATTTGAGAAGATGAAGATGTAAAAGTTTAGAAGAAAAGTTCTTAAGGATATGATAGTGATATCTATAAGAAATGATTAATTGAAGTTTTATTTACTTGTTTTATATTTTTTTTGGAGGGATAACAAAGTTATGTTACAATATTTTGGTTTTTGTGAAAATAATATAACTGAGGCAACGAAAAAGGGAAGAGATTAGAGAAACATGTGATCTAATGTGACTGTTGGATATAAAATTGGATTATAATTAGATTGATGAGAATTAAGACCTTTACATAGTGAAAGATATTATTTGAATGGATTTAATGTGTGTTTCAAATTCAAGGAAGAACAAAAGATCTACTAAGAAGAAAAAGAGATGAAGATGTAATGGTAATTTATTAATTAGTTGTTGATTCCTAATATTTAGTCTCTATAGGTTATTCTATATTTATTGGTAGGGCCTTTTAACTTGAATACAATTGTATATAATAAATGAGGAAACATAAAGGAAAATAAGAGTATACTAAAGGAAGAATTTGTGTAAAGTAAAAGAGATGAAGATGAAGAAAATGAATGTTTTCAACTTTAAGTGAATTTAGCAATATATTTGCTAATGCAGTATGATTATGATAAATGATATCATGGTCATCGCACTGTGAATATTAATTATCTACTTATTTGTAGTTATTGACTAATATTTAAAACATTACCGGCATTATTATTTGTTTACTTATACTTTTAAGTTTACTCATTTATCTGTTATATTATATATTATTTTGTGCTTATTACTTACGTATGATACATTGATCAATATATTCTACAATATGATAAGCAATACGATATGTGATACAATACATAGGGATAACGATACACTATACGTATCCCGATTTGACAATTTTGTGTGTAACTTTGTTATAGATTTTGCACATAATGCTCTACGCCTTCATTGTCTAACAGTCTGGTGTTGTCTACGATGGAAAGGTGGCTACATAATATAAACTAAAATAAACTGTAGTCAAGTTCAAGCTATGATTCTTTCTTAATAAAAAATGAAAGAAAAGTTTGATCAAGTTGTGTGCTTTATTATTATTATTATTATTATTATTATTATTATTTTGAGGGAATAATAGCTTTAGCCATCAAAAAATGATTAATGAGTAAAGCAAGAGAGGAGCATACCAAGGTTAAAACAAAAAATGAGGAGGAAAAAAAAACCATGAAAACCAAATAGAAACAAAAGCAGAGTTGTGTTAGTTTGGTTCCATCTCTAAACTCCAATGGTTGACAAAAGTGGAGAATTGCCCTAGTTGGTAGCTCTTTTTCCTGGAAAACATGTGTGCACTTCTTTAAATTTAAGTTACCCAAATAAGCGCTAAAGCAGTTTTGTCCCATGTCTGGCGTGACCCTCTTCTTGTGCCATGTTGAGAATAAATAAATAATTGTTGTGGATGCGATACTTTCATGGTCAAGAAAGTGACTCCATATGCTTCAGGTGAGGGGCCGCAAGGTAAAGAGGTAGCTAGTCGTCTCCTGATAGTTGGCACATAATTTACATTTGAAAATTGGAGCTATGTGTTGTCAGTCCAGGGTGTTAGCACTGAGGAGACAGGTTGTGATTTTCACTTATGTTGGTACTTTGGATATCCAAATTGTGGTCGACTTATCTAAGAGGGAGGGTGAAGATGATAGTAGTGAGATGACACTGTATAGATTGCAGTAGAGCTGAAAGTATAGGTGGGTTGTTGGGAGTATGAGGAGATGCGTTGTAGGAGTTGAGGAGGTTGGGGGAGCATTGTAGGAGATGTTGTGATAGGATAGTATATTTGTAAAAATGAGAAGCCAAGCTCCAGTAGGTGTTTTTTTGGATTGGATTGTATCATTGAGGTTTAGGGTTAAGCTGAAGAGTCTAGGAAATACAAGGTTGAGTGGTCAGTCTCCTATCCAACGATTTGTTCTTAAAATTCTTGTTGTCCTCTTGTTGCTTCTAAGTACGTTAAAAATATCAAGACTTCTTTATTCTGATTCCATTAAATTTACAACAGTATGGAGCTATGAAACCCTTGATCTTCCATTTGTTAAAATGAAAATATTCCCTCAATTGAATAGAATGTGGTCCATTTTAAATGCTTCGGCTCTTTTGGTGTATTTGATGGAATACGAAGAAGAATTTCTTGAATTGTACATGTTTTTTCTATTCTATGCAATGTGGTTTTTAGCTCATATAGTCAACCAGTCTCTTTTATGTAGTTTCATGTAATTATCATCTAGTGTATAAGTACTCGTATAGTTGACAAGTCTCTTTTTTGCAGGTACACCTTTATGGCACATCCCTGGGGGGGTTTTTAGCTCAGATTTTTGCTCAACACCGCCCACGAAGAGTTAAATCATTAGTTCTTTCAAACTCCTTTTTGGATACACAGAAGTTTGCAGCGGCCATGCCATGGTCGCCTATGTAAGTGTGCTCATTCTTTGTGCTCTATTTACTTCAGTATGGAAAGTGCTCGTCATGGGTTCTCATACCCTGCTTGACTTTTATGTTGCTTTTTGCTACTGTAATTGCTGAGCTACTTTTTCTTATCCAGTGTATAACTTTCCTTGAGCATGATTTTAAGTGATACATCTATAATAGATTACCCTATGCGGTTGCTCTTAATTGATTAATTGCGAGCTTCTAGTTTCTGCACTTCTAAGGAAGTACATTAGAAAGAAACTGGTTTATTCGTTATCAAGCGTCAGATATGCTTTTTGGTTACTGTACCTCAGAAGAAGTTGGTCACATTTTCAATTACAATGAAGAGTGTAAGAAAGGAAACTGCCTCCAATATAACTCACCATGATAGGGTAATGACTAATGAGTATTACGATAGCAAAACTGGAGAAGTTGTTAACCTGAAAAAGAAGCTTTTAACTTTTAAAAAGTTATTTCAGATTGTCTTGGTTGATGAGACAAGAGCAGGGGTAAATGCCAAGTTAGAATTATAGAGGCATATATTAGAATTTAGAGGTTTTAGATTGAGTAGGTCTAAAACAGAGTATATGGAGTGTAAATTTAGTAAACAACGGACCATAAACTATAATACTGTAAAATTGGATGGTAAGAGATACAAATGAGCATTCAGTTTAAATATTTGGGTTCTATTATTCAGAATGATGGAGATATCGATAATAATGTTAACCATAGGATATAAACTGACTGGTTGAAATGGAGGAGGGCAACGGGAGTGTTATGCGACCGTAACATTCCGTTAAGATTGAAAGGAAAATTTTATAGAACTGCTATTAGGCCAGCTTTATTATATGGCATGAAATGTTAGGCTATAAAGAAACGTTATTTACAGAAGATAAGTGTAGTAGAGATGCGCATGCTCCGTTGGATGTGCGGCAACATTAGAAGAGATAAAATGAGAAATGAAAATATTTGTGCTAAGCTAGGTGTAGCTCCCATCGATGAGAAGATGCGAGAAAATCGCTTACGATGGTTTGGTCATGTGCAACGTAGGCCTACAAGTGCCTACAAGTGCACCGGTTCGAAAATGGGAGTTTATCAATGTAGGACAAGTTAAAAGAACGAAGGAAAGACTGAAGAAATATGGATGGAGGTGATACGCAAAGATATGGAGTCTAGAGGTTTAAATAAGGAGATATTACTTGATAGAAATGAATGGATAAGGAATATCAAAGTGATCGATCCGGCGTGATTCTTTTTTGGTTCATGAAGCCTACCCCAAATACTTGGGATAAAAGGCTTAGTTGTTGTTGTTGTATTTCAGACTGTCTCGTAGTATCATTCTCATGTGATGTCTCATAAAGTATTCCTGTAAAATGTCTATTGATTCAATTTTCAATTTATTTCACAGGGATTGGCTTCATCAATAATCACTAAATAAATCTTCTTGCTGAAAGGCCTATTACTTCCGGTTTGGTTTAAAATACAAGTACTAGAATTGCTTCAATTATTTGTTGATCTCTAGCTATTTAGAAGGTTACAATGCAAAATACTATATTAGAAAGTGGTGCCCTAAATATCTGTGATGTAAACAATGTCTAAGTGTTGTAAACTGTTGTCTTTTACTCTAGCAATATTGTGGTTTGTAAATGGTTGTATATTATTGCTGTCTGTGTGGATGAATGTTACAGGGTAAGAGGCAAAAGTCCTTATTGATGCTTGCTTGTTCCATGAATCTACTATACTGCTAAATGTTAACCACAGAATTTCTTCAGTTATTCACTTTTATGGTTATTTCCAAGGTTACAATGGGGAACGTATACAAAATACCATATTAAAAAGTGGCATCCTAAGCAGCTGAATGAGTGTAAACTATATCTTCCCCTCTAGCAATACTTTGGTCTCTAAATGGTTGCATATTGTGGCACTTTACGTAGAAGAATGTAACAGGGTAAGAGGATAAAGTTCTTATCGATGGTCTCTTGTTCCATGAATCTACTAGACCGCTAATTGAAATCTATGTTTTTCTCATAGTTCAATGGCTCAAGAGTTACCAACACAAGGTGATTATCAAAATTAGAGGTATGATGTTGCCAAGCGTTCTTAGCAATTATTATCCAATGAAATTGTTTTGCATTAAGAAGGAAATCTGCTCTAACAAATCGAGGTTGTGGGTTGTAGACTAGTTTGTGACGAGCTAGTTATGTGATTGGATGCCCAAGTTTGTACATTAAAAATGGCATTCTTCTGCATGTCTAGGATATTGATCGCTTCAGCCATCAGGTCAAATACCTCTGTACAAACATTGTTGCAGGCTTTTGCCTTGGTTTCTAGTTCTTTGTACAAGTTGAGCTTCAATGAAGTTTTTCAGAAAATCATGTAATATTGCGAATTGTGTTAGAAGATCTTGCATCACTCGTCTTGACTCAAACAAATTGCAGCAAAGAGGGCCATATAATATGATTTTTTATTGTTCTTCAAAACTGCTTGCTAAATTCCAATATACAGATGAATTGTTAGGGGCCTAATGTGTCATATACAATTAGAACCTGTGTCAAGTTAGTTGACATGCTGCAGTACATGACTGCATTTTACTGTTTCTATTCAATACCATTACTGTACAATGTATACGGTCATAGAGAAATAAAACATGCACATGGGTCTCATGGTTATTGCTGTCATTATACATTTTTATCAAGAAGAAGGGAACTTCTTTTAATTGATGTTCTTTCCAGATTCTTGAGAAATTTCAACAGTGGGATTAGTTTCAGATAATTAACTCTTGTTTTATTAAACAAATTCATGAAATCAAATGGATGTTGCAAGTTGTTATAAAATACCCATGGCATAATGTGCTAAGTGATGTGATAATTTACTGCAAGCGTACAGTGTCGGTGTAGCACTGTACAGGTCGTCCCACAGAGATCTCAGGTGTTTTGCGATCTTTACTATTTATTTAATTCTACTGGATTAACTAAGAGTTTCTAGGTTGAAGTTTGGTTGTTATAATTAGCTTATGATCTAAAATCCACTAGTTTCTAACTATGTATTTATTTCTATTATCTTCTTCTTTCATAAAAAGGTGATCTTTTAGTTTAATATTTATTTAAAGTGCCCTAAGCATGAGCTATCAAGTGGTGTGCAAACATAACTCATCAAAAATACTACTTTTCATAAAAATAAACTAAATCATTAGATAAATCTATGATAAAAATGAAACCAACAACTCCAAATCCTAACTAAGCATAAGCTATCAAGAAATTTAACTTAAGTATAATCTATCAAAATATTAATCTACGAGTTCTTGTATTTTAATCTTTTCATGGAAAAATCATATCTTTATTTATTTTATTTATGAAGAAAAATATTAGAAAGCAATTACATCATCCTAGAGCTAAACTAATTAGCTACTCATATTCCTAATAAGCAAAATCGAATTTTTATTCATGAACACAATAAAATCTAATCTAGAAAGTAATAAAACATAAACTAGAAATCAATTAACTTTATCTAGAAAACAAATAAAGATTAGAAAACAATGGCTTACCTCTGAAGCACGGTATTGTGGCCGCCACCCCTTCAGCAAAATCCTAATTTTATTAATTTAAAACAAGTACAAAACTTACAGGATTCTCTTTAGAATACAAGGACACGGCCAATATATAGGCTTCGGAAATCCAAACTCAATTCTAATACAATTGTGAAACTATAAGATTACAACGAAGCCACGGGAGAAAATTCGAAGATTGAGGCCCACATTGGGCCGCCATTTAGCGGGTCAAACCGCTAATTAGCGGTCAACTATGGTGAAAAATTCTTGAAAATTTTTCCACGTGAAACTCTTGTTTTGTACGTTTAAGTTTCCCGACTGTATTCGACTTTGAGTTTCTGCAGCATCATAGTCTCGTAGTCTCACCCACTTTAGAAACTTTTCGGACTTCAATTTCTTACTCCAACTCTGATTTCATGCCATTTACTTGTACGAATAAAATTCCTGAAAATCACAGACAATTCTCGAGTAGTATTATTTATATACAAAAATAGATAATATGAAGGCTATAAATATGCAATATATGGCACTCATCACACCCCACACCTATTTTTTTGCTAGTCCTCAAGCAAAACCTAAACCTAAAAGAAAAATAAAAATCCTAACTCATTTTCGCAGGAATCGCGATTGCACTTAGTACTTGCAACAAGTCTTTAAACCCCTAGGTTATCTTAGTAGATGAGTGTTGTCTCGTGAGGGTTTGCAGTGAATATATCCATAAAATTCATGAAGAAAATAGGTTAAGCAATAAAGAAAAGAAAAATAAGAATAACCGAAAATTAAGAAAAATAAAAATTTTATACAAAAGAAAGAAAAATATTTTTTATAATATTTTCATCAATTAATCTCACTAATATACAAAGTTAAGAACGCATTTAGATTATCAATTTTCAAATCGAGCGTCATATCAGATACACTTATATTTTTAATCAAAAATTTAAATCCTATCTTTCAATACCCACTAACAGATAATTCATTGGTTCCTATACAACTACGTGCACGTGTGATAGTCTACTTCGGCCTTGAACTCTAACTCTAACTCATGATTCATCCTCTCTCATAACAATTTTTTTTCTTTTTTTTTTTCTTTTTTTAAGAATATTTCACCTTTCATGCGAATATTCACGCTTGCTTAGGCGCAACTTACCCGATTACTCGGTTCATACTCTTTTCTTTTTCTTTTTCTTTTTTTTTAGAATATTTCACGTTTAATGCGAATATTTACGCTTACTTAGGCGCAAAATACCCGATTACTTAGATCATACTCTTTTTTTTCACTCTTGAGGCTATTGCCTTAATACCAGGCGCACTCCATTATTTTATCACTCTCGAGGCTATTGCTTTAATACCAGGCTTACCTCATTATTTTATTCTCACTTTTCTCTTTTTTTTCTTTTTTTTTTTTTGTTTAGAGAGAGAAGACTTACTCATTCGTTATCATCTGTCTTTAAACTAATAAACTATTGTGGAGTGAAAAATATATGTTTACTTACCTCAAAACTACTGTTAGTGGTATTTATTTTTCGGATTTGATCTTTTCATAAAATTCAAAGTGTATCATCCAATCTACTCTCCTATCCAATTTCAAATCTAAATTTGTTTCTTTATCTGTAATTAGGTTGATTATTGATAAAAATACATAAATTATTTTTTTAATTTTTTTCAGTTTTTTTAATTATTTTTTTTCAGTTAGTTACCCTAAAAACCACCCAAAGTGTAAAATAAAGAAATCCAAAAATCTAAAAATAAAAAATAAAAAATCCTAAAAAAATAAAAATCTCCTAATCCACTCCCCCACACATAAACTTGTATATGCCCTCATACACAAACCAAGTGTGGTAAAATAAATATGAAAACTATTATACAAATACTATACAAATAATGAGAGTCGCAAAAGTTACGATCTCAATATCATCACACGCATGGAAAGCGATTATGACCTCTCGATCGTTTCTCACTTTCATAGTGTATGCATTTTAAACGTGAAGTGGGTGCATTATTATGTCTCATCAATCTCCTACGAGTCACGAAATTACCTGTCAATAGCTTATGTCGTCTTCGCTTTTTCTTTGTCCACATATAAGCATTAACAATTGGGTTAAAGAATTCTTTATTATAAACCTGCCAATCATCGTTAGTAACAAGCATACATGTAGAAATATCGTGAGGTGAGAAGAGTGCAATATGATCAAGTGAATGTGGTGGTGGCTCTTCTAACTCACGAAGTAATGCGAGCTTCTCTGCAAACAAATCGTCAAAAGTTTGCTTATAATTCAATGGCACACTTGCATAAGTATTATCATTCATAGAATCAGTATGTGCCAATTCATCTAATAATATGAACTCATTTTTGAACAATTGCTCAAATGAGGGTTCATCATCAGTGCAAGAGGTCGAATGAGAGTGCAAATTATAAATCATGTTGACCTCAATGAGGGAGCTCGTTGCGTGCTCATTCATATTAAATATGTTCAATGCCACAGTCATATTCCCAAACGATAACTTCATGAGGCCACTCCTGCAATCAATTAATGTATTTGATGTTATAAGGAATGGTCTATCCAAGATAATGGGAATTTGATTCCGTAGATTGGAGATCGGTTCAGTTTCTAAAACAATGAAGTCTACAGGAAAGATAAATTCGCCGACCTTAATGAGCACATCTTCAACCATACCAAGTGGTCTCTTGATCGAACGATCAGTTAGCTGTAATGTGACTTTGGTAAGTTGAAGTTTTTCTAACCCCAATTACTGATAAACATTGTAAGGAAGCAAGTTGACATTTGCCTCTAAATCAAGCAATACCCTATCAAATGTAGTGTTTCCAATGGTGCATGAGATTGTAGGGGAATCTGGATTTTTGTACTTGATAAGTAAGGAGTTAGAGAGGATTTGCGATATATTTGCAGCAAGAAAAACTTTCTTAGGAACATTTCTTGCTCGTTTCTTAGTACACAAATTCTTGAGGAACTTAGTATAAGTAGGAACCTGTTGTGTAATGTTTAGGAGTGGAATATTAACTTTCATCTGCTGAAATGTTTCAAGAATTTTTTCTACTTGCGGTGAAGGCTTCCTAAGCCGATTGGGATATGGTGTTTTCCGCTTAAGAACAGGTTCTTCTAAATGATCATGTGACTGTAATTGAGGTGATGGAGATGGTCGTGGAGAAAGGGGTGGAAGAGATGATGTAGCATGCGAGATAGTAGGAGTGGGATCAGGGGGCATGGCTACATTATTGTTCACTTACTTGTCAGATCTAAGCGTGTGAATGACATTGCATTGGTGGACATGCGACTGATTGGAGTTTGAGGAACTGGTATTAGGGTTCGTTATGGGTTGATTTGGGAAGGTACCCTGGCCACGTTCACTCATCTGACTCGCTAATTGTCCAACCTGCTGCTCTATATTCTTTATAGATTGAGAGTTCACGAGTAGTTACTGACCTGTACTCTGAATAAAGTCATTTGACATTTTCATAAGATTTTGCATGTACGTGTCAATGTTGGATTGAGACTTGAGAAGATTTTCAATAATTTTCTCAAGTGACTGAAGTCGCTTTTCTTGATCATTATTAGACCCCTGTTGTGGATATGAGTGGTTTTGTATAGATAGTCTATTCTGGTTGTTCCCATGATTTGAAGCGTTTGGGTGTTGATAAGCACCCATATGTGGTTTTGGGAACTGTCCAGTGGCTGGAGGCTGCATGTTAGGGTTAGGGGCCTCCTGATATTGCTCTTGACCCATGATAGATTTGGATGGTTACTCCAGTCAAGATTGTATGTAGGAGCGTAAGGATTGTTCATGGGTTCTTGATACAAGGCATTAGTCTGCTCAAGTGTGGAACCGATTGAATTTATTAATAATGGACACTCCATAACATGATTCAGAGTTAAAGCATGTGAGACTTTGGATTTGATTTACTTGACCAGTCTGTGGAGTACGAGTAGTCTCCAATGCCTAAATTCTCCTCATAAAGGCTGTAATCTTAGCTTTGGTAGTTATAGAGTTGTCAATGCTATGGATCCCACCCTTATGTGCAGAAGTTGATGCACTGGACTTTTCAGCGGGAGTCTCCCACTGCATAGTATTCCACGATAGATCCTCAAGAAAGTTCCATGCTTCATCCTCATTTTTCCTCATAAACTCTCCCTGATACATGGACTCAAGAAGAGTTTTGGATGTGTTTGAACCATTCCAAGTATTTTCATAAGGATTCTCCCGGCACTTGACGGAATTGATTGATTTGATTTCGTATCTTTGTCGTCTTATGCGTGGGATAATACTTTTTAAGAAACATCGTAACGAATTCATCCCAAGTAGTGATTGAATCAGTAGGCATACTGTACAACCACTTCTTGGCATTATCCTTGAGTGCAAACGGGATGAAGCGGAGCTTAATTGCATCCTCCGATAAGTGTTGCAGTTTTATCATCACGCATACTTCCTGAAATTCACTGATAAAGAGATATGCATCCTCTGAATCAGAACCAGTGAATTTAGGAAGTATACTGATGTACTGCGGATTCAATTCATAGTGATTACCCGCTGCGTGTGGAAGTTTTATGCATAATGGAAATGATGTGCGCAACGGGTAACATCGATCCTGAAGGATCGGAATCTCTGGTCCATCTTGTCTCTCATGAACAAATCTGATCTCACAAGTCAACCAAATTGATCACGGGTCCAATGTGGCATGAACCAGCGACCGTGAGTGTATGCGTGAATTTTCTAAACTAATATAAGAAGTGGGGTGTGGTAGAGATAAAAACGGTGGAATAGATACAATCAAATAAAAAAATGTGAGTCCTACAGTTTCTAATAAATTATTTTTTTGGATTTTTTTACAAAACTAGGGAACCAAAATATAGAACTGGAGAAAATTTGGGCTTAGAAGTTACCAAAAGAGCCGCTAAATAGCGGTTTTGGCCGCTGAATAGCGGCCAAATCAGAGAATTTAACTCTCTGGTTTTTGCTGCACAGATCTGAGGCTTCGTCGATCCTTTCTGTCTTCCTGTATCTGCACTTTATGCTCCCTGCACACTCAACACACACTGTTAACCCGTAAAACGTTAGAAAAAGCAAGAAAAACACCGTCGATCCTCGACAACGGCGTCAAAAACTTGATGTGATAATTTACTGCAAGCGTACAGTGTCGGTGTAGCGCTGTACAGGTCGTCCCACAGAGATCTCAAGTATTTTGCGATCGTTACTATTTCTTTAATTCTACTTGATTAATTAAGAGTTTTTAGGTTGAACCGTTGAAGTTTGGTTGTTCTAATTAGCCTAGAATTTAGAATCCACTAGTTTCCAACCATGTATTTATTTCTATTTTTTTCTTTCATAAAAATGTGATCTTTTAGTTTAATCTTTATTTAAAATGCCCTAAGTATGAGCTATCAAGTGGTGTGCAAGTATAACTCATCAAAAATACTACTTTTCATAAAAATAAACTAAATCATTAGATAAATCTATGATAAAAATGAAAACCAACAACTCCAAATCCTAACTAAGCATAGGCTATCAAGAAATTTAACTCAAGTATAATCTATCAAATTATTAATCTACGAGTTCTTGTATTTTAATATTTTCATGGAAAAATCATATCTTTATTTATTTTATTTAAGAAGAAAAATATTAGAAAGCAATTACATGGTGGATTCTAACTTCATCTACATTCTAGAGCTAAACTAATTGGCTACTCATATTCCTAATAAGCAAAATCGAATTTTTATTCATGAACATAATAAAATCTAATTTAGAAAGCAATAAAACTTAAAGTAGAAAGTAATTAACTCTATCTAGAAAACAAATAAAGATTAGAAAGCAATGATTTACCTCTGGAGTACGGTATTGTGGCCGCCACCCCTTCAGCAAAGCCCTAATTTTATTAATTTAAAACGAGTACAAAACTTACAGGATTCTCTCTAGAATATAAGGATACGACCAATATATAGGCTTCGGAAATCCAAACCTAATTCTAATACAATTGTGAAACTACAAGATTACAACAAAGCCACGGGAGAAAATTCAAAAATTGGGGCCCACATTGGGCTGTCATTTAGCGGGTCAAACCGCTAATTAGCGGTCAACTATGGTGAAAAATTCTTGAAAATTTTTCCACGTGAAACTCTTGTCTTGTACGTTTAAGTTTCCTGACTGTATTCGACTTTGAGTCTCTGCAGCATCATAGTTTCGTAGTCTCACCCACTTTAGAAACTTTTCGTACTTCGATTTCCTACTCCAACTCTTATTTCATGCCATCTCCTTATGCGAATAAAATTCCTGAAAAACACACTAACAATACCCGAGTAGCATTATTTATATACAAAAATAGGTAATATGAAGGCTATAAATATGCAATATATGGCACTCATCACTAGGCCTTGAACATTGTGGTCCCAGACTCCCAGTTTACAGTGGCTAACAATGTGCATGCCAACCAGAATAATAGGAATTAATGAAACCAAATTGGTTTTCTATATCCTATTTATGGATGAACAAGAATCTCAAGTAAAGTTTACTTTAGCTAAAAGTATTATTGGGCTCGTCCCTACAGTTAGCACTACTAGATTCGAGCATCTTCTGTTGTGAGCATTTCGGTGATAGGTATCATCTTAATTGCTGAATGGCATGATTTTTCTTTACTGCATTTGCAGAGCTGAGATGTTTTTGTAGTTATACTAGGATTTGTATACCAATTTTCGTCATAATCAGTTCTAATTCGTGTATGTTTATATTTTTTTTTCCTGTTGCCTCTTTGAGGACCATAGGTTGATTGATTCTAGCACACATGTTCTGATATCTAGTGTGTATATTGTTTCTGTTAACTCTGTATCAAGTGTGACAGCAAAAGAGGATTTCCTGGCGCAACCTAGATTGCAGATTGTTCACATAATTGTTGGTCCTTCTTATTGACTTCTCTACGTAAATATTTTTTTTTCCCTTTTTCACAACAGCTCAGTGTGGTGTTCTGTGTCCTTTATATTGTTTTTAGTATGTACTTACTACTAGCTTACTGGAGAGATATAAGCACACTCTAAATCACAATCCTTCAATCTAGACATTATTAACTGCTTCCTCTAACTGTATTTTTTCTGTTGCAGTGTTAGTTGGACCCCTTCTTTTCTGCTGAAACGTTACATCTTAAGCGGAATACGAGATGGTCCACTTGAGCCATTTATTGCCGACTCCGTGGACTTTGTGGTTAGTCAGGTGTGCATTTTACAGTTTTCTTAAATATTTGTCATAATGCATGTACAGGCTAATTTGTGAAAAAAAGATTGGGCTGTCATTAAATATAAGTGTGCATGGTAGCTTTTCATAAATATTTACAGTGGTCCATTTTCTGGAAAATTTGTGACTAGGCGTTGACTTGTTTTGGGTAAATGATCATATCTTATTCACAGTTGACCATATGAAAGAATGTGTACCATTTCAGCTGTCGTTATTATGTTATTGGGAAAAAAATTGAATAGCTTGATTTGATTTTTTAAAATTATCACAGTAGTCCTAACAATTAGACAAAAAATTGTTGACAAGTCTAGTTAGGCTGGAAGACATTCATTCCTGTAATCCAATGAGATCAATAATTCTGCATGAGTTCATGCTTTGCTCACTCAAGGATTAGACATTAAAAATAAGTTGTTTTGGTAATTATCTTTGTTTTAAGTTATTACCTCTTAAAAGTGGCTAATTCTTTCTTTCTCCAGATTTAAGTTAATAATAAAAGCGTATTAAATTGGGCGAGATTACCAAAGCATATCCAGAGCTCAGAACTTTCAAAATGGTTTCATAATCTTGGTGCCTTAAGAACCAAAACATAACCTGAACATAGTACACCAGGCGGAATATTTAAATTTTTGGGTTCAATTTCAAATGGAAACACTATCCTGCTTTCCTGGGAAAGTTGCTCCTGTCTGTTAATTCTATGTATCTCCAGACCAATAGGTAGTACATTTTAATAAATAAGGATCTTATTTAGTATAACAGTTGTAGAAGGTATGTCGAAATGTTTCCATACAAAATCTTTGAGTACATTCGTGCTGGTGATTCATTGGCTATTAAGCTTCCTTGCTGTATCATAATTTGTTTGTCTTTTATTACTTATAAAATACCTCAGAGTCGGAAATCTTCTGTGTGTGTTTAATCTTTTTTGTTGGAAGCAAGCATCTCACACAAGCTTGAATACCATTTATATATTAATAATCATCACGGCATTTCGATTTACATTAATCCAAATATATTGTAACGTGAGTCTGAACTTTGATGTTGCACAAGCTGATTTGTGAACTTTTTGGTCGTAAAACGGGAACCTTTTTTTCTTGCAGGTGGAGACATTATCAAGTGAGGACCTGTCCTCTAGGCTAACATTGAATGTTTCTGCCGCATCAGTTGGTCCCCTCGCACTCTCAGATTCTTTCATCACAATTATGGATGTATGTTATTCAGACTTTATAGTATTGAATTATCTCTTTTCATCGAGGCCTAGAAATTATTTTCAGAGTGATGCTGGACCAGAGTTGAACTGAAATATTTTGACTGTAACTGAGCATTTGCATTTATTTACGATGGAAGATGTCTGAAACATTTTGAACTTTGCAAATGAAAATTCCTAAAATTGCATCTGTAGTTTGTAAATCCCACCTAGCCTAAGAAATTGGCCAAGCTAACATTGGGAATAAATTTTAGACTTCAGAAGTTTACATGCTTATATTAATTTTATTGTAGTAGTTCTTCAAATGACAAATGCACCTAGAACAGCAAAACTGACAGGAGCTAGGTTGTAGCTTGTTGCTTAGAATCAGCATTTTGGCTGAAAATCCAAGCATTGTTACTTAGGGTTCTAGTTAGTAAACCACTTTTCTTTCCCTTCTTTTACATGTATATATATATAAAAAAAAAAACATATATAGTTAGTAAACCACTTTTCTTTCCCTTTTTCTACATATATAAAAGAACATGTATATTATGGAGGATAAATTTAGACTTTGATGTTATCATGCTCGTTAATAAATTAGAAATTCAATTTTATCAGATGTGCATTTCGTTGCTGTAAACACATTTCCGTGGTTTTCTTAAGTGTGCTTATCAGTATCAAATATTCATACATTTTATGATATCCTGATTCTGGTGACCAAAATCACTTCTGATTGATACCAGAGTACAGTGGATTATACTGGAATCTAAGGTGTACAGATCTTCATAAATTTTTCCAGATTGTTGTTCATACGTTTGATATATTTAATTGCCTATGTGGTTATGCTTTCTAAGTAGTGAAGAGGCATAATAAACATTATGCATATAATCTATCAAAAGTTTCCTGTCATGTTGAGATGTTGTTAATTTTATTATGATCTTGATTCTCGAGTGAAGATATCATAATGATTTTAGCATTGAAGCCCTTGGAGCACTTGAAGAACTTAAACTCCCTTTTGTTTATTTGATGTAATATTTAGTACCTTTTGGCCCAAGGGAGCCTCAAGTTTTTATGCAACTTTTGGAATTCAAATCTATCTTTTTTGTGTTATATATGTTTATGTCCTATCTATACATTGTTCAAATCAGTCATGTAGTAATTATGAAGACGTCATGATCATGTGATGTCCCATATTCTCTTGTGGGTGCAGGGTGTGTTTTTTTTTCTGGGCGGCGGTGGGGCGGGGGTGGGGGAGAGTCTATCTATGTTTGTGCACATGTGATAGTGGTCGTGGTGGTTTGAGGGTGGGGTGGGGTGGGGTGATAGGGGTGCCAATGGTTGTGGATATTCGTTGATATATCTGGATCCGGATGAGATACGGATATGAAAATCTACTATCTTACCGAATATGGATACAGATATGGATTTTTTGTTTAGAACCAAATGCGGATACAATATATGGAAGAAAATCTGGATCTTGATATCCTTGTTAAGAAAATTATTTCTATAGCCATTTTCTGAAGTTGATTTATTCTTAAGCTCACAAATTTTCATAAATACAGTAAATCTCAATCAATGTTCTAAAATGTATTTTCAGTATGCGTGTGGTCGAGGACTGCGTAACGCATAATCAGATTACGCGCCGATTATGCGGATTACGCGGAATTATGCAGAATATTAATATTATAATATATATTAATATAATAATTATAAAAAATGGATATATTAAGTGTTATAAAACTCTAAAATATTATAAATAATAACTGTAAGCAGTTATTATAAATAATATATTAGTGATTGTAAGTTGATGCTAAATATACTTAGTGTAATAGTATTGTTTGCATGTGTAGAAAACATATTTGATTAAAACTAGTTACTATAATGTATAATTTCTTAGAAAACTTGATGTAACAATAACACTATAGTAACACACAATTAACACACAATCACACATTTTAAACTTTGTTTAGTCATCTTGACGCTTCATTTGTAAAATAATACACAATCCGCATAGTGCACACACTGTCACACAGTGCACACAAATTTTTTTTTTTTAACAAAATTTTCCAACAGTCCACACAATCACAGTGTACAGTTGCACACAATCACAACACAGTCTTATAATTTTTTTTCAACAGTTTTTTTCATCAAAATTTTCCCAACATTAGGAAATCTACATTAACAAATTTGATTAGAACTGTGTACTTTAACAATCTAACACTATATTAACAAATTAAATTAACACTAACACTAACAAAAATTAAGTACCACTAACACCAGACCAGGTCCTTCGGACCTTAACACCCAAATTCAAAAAAAAAAAAAAAAAAAATCAACGGTCTTCTCTTCTCAATTTTTCTTTTTTTACTTCTGCAGACCCAGATCCAAATCTGAATGAAGGAAAGAAAAAAAATTATCTGGATGCCTGCGACTGCCGGAAAAGCTACCAGAGTGGGGCCTTTGAGCTCCAATTGGATTCAAGGGCGAAAAGATTTAGCCCTTCGACTTCTTACCTCTAAGGGCCGAGTTGATTTGGCAAGGAAAGAGGAGAGTTGGTCCGATCGGAGGAGGAAAGAGGAGAATCGGAGTCTTTTTTGGGGCCGAAGGCGAGGAAAGAAGATACTTGGTCAGAGGCGAAGAAAATAAACTCCAATTTGGGAAGAACTACGCCCGATCGGAGGAGAGGAGGACATTAAGGGAATTTAGGGTTTTTGATTTGGGGGCAATTTTCGCTGGCTCTCGTGACGTGCGAGTTCGGGAGACGAAAATAAAAGTATTAACGGGTTAAGAAAATAGGTCGGATCGGGTTTGGAATTGCAGACCCATTAGAAACCGTATAATCCCATTATGCGGGTTATGCGGGTGCATAACCCGCATAATCGCTCTGTCCATGGACAGGGTGATTTCTCCAATTCGTATGCGTTCTTTTGCTGCACACGCTTATGCGGGCGCATATGCGCCCGCATAAGCCGTTTTTTAGAACACTGATCTCAATGCATCTTATCTGAATTTTTTTCATTCCCAAAGTCCAATATTCTTGTAATTTATAGTAGTAATGGGTAATTATCTTCAACTCCCAACAATGAAATTTAAATTTTTTTAGACCCAACAATTTATAAGTTATTGAGAAATTAATAACTGAAATTGAGTACTCAAATTTGGCATCTTAATATGATTATTAATTTCTATAAAACTTAAATAATATAACCTAAAAAATTTTCAAAATGAAACCATAAAAATAAAAATCATCGTGCTTTATCACACTTGATGATGTATTTCTATTCATATTTGTCTTTATTTTTTTGCATATTCCTTTTGTATTCACATCCGACTTTTATCCATATCATTTTTTCGATATTCGATCCATATCCATTTTCGATTTAAGTGGTATACGGATATGAATTTCTTTTACCGAAACATATCTACATCCTTCATTGGAAAAGTAGATACATGGCACTCCTAGGTGACGCAGGACGGAAGCGGAATTAGGGTTAGGGTTTTGAAAATTAGGGTTTTCTAGGGGAATTGGGGAAGAAAAGATGGATTGGGGAAAACTTTTGGGATTTGGGAATCCACCCAGGTCCACGCCCACTCTCCACGAATCCACGAGGAAAGATTTAACTCAGCGAAATCCACGCCAGAAATTTCTCAAGATTTTTTCTCAAAATATTATTCATCTCTTTCAATACTCCATACAACCCTATATATAGGGAAACCCTAACAAACAGAATCCTAATAAAATCAAAACTCCTAATCAAATCAAATATCTAATACAATCCCAATCCTAATCAAATCAAATCACATCTAATCTAATAAAATCTAATCCTGATCTAATCCTGATCTCCATCAATTCTCCCCGGCTTCAAAGCATTCATCCCCGATGAATGCTGAGATAAGTAATGATAAACACGTCCGGGTTGAACTGATCAATATCCATGAAGTATTCCAATTAGGCCATGGTGGTGGTCGAGGAATCATAACTTGTGCATCATATCTGAATAAAAGTGGTGGAGGGGGAACTGACTTCGTTAATGAATTTGTATCGAACCATGGTAAATCTGGAAAGACACCTGAATGTGAAACGTATAATTTCTTCACATATTCTGGAAGCAACCTCTCAGGAGGAACCAAAACTTTCACTTCATTATCAAGTACAAATTCCTGCAAAATATTATGTAGATATACAACAAATTTGTACTCATCATTGCAAATTGCTATCTGTCTAGAGATCTCATCATGCATAACATGCATATCAGGCAAATGCAATGCAACAGACTCAAGTGGTACAACTCCAAAAAATAGATATATTGGTTCCCTAAAATGACATACATCAATCACCGCAAATGATATAACATCACTACACTGTGTGGAAATTTGATGAATCTCAAAAGGAAACTCCAAATGATCTCTAAAAAATAATATATTAGGATTAACCTGCCAAAATATGGGAATGATGCTCAAAGACTTACCGGTAGCAATATTAGTGTCAACTATTTCATACTCGGTTTCTTCATCTACATTTGACTCCAAAATTGAAGATCTAGTATCATGTGGGGGTGCACTAGACTCTACCAAAACATTCTGAGCATTAGTAGTATCAGTAGTACTCTTTACAGTAGCATGGATATCAATAGGAATATGAATCTCAGTTGGTAGATATGTATTAGACTCTTGTGCCTCATTATTAATATCATCATTAAGCATAAAAGGAATATGAGTATCGGCAATAAGAATAGACATGTTCGATTCCAATTGTGATTCAACTACAGTACTTTTCTTAGAAACATGAACCTCAATAACTTCTGAATCGTCAACGTCATTAGGAGGCATGATATCTATGGGTACACTCTTGAGGGGACACTCATAATCGTAATGCCAATATATGCGACACTTAGAACACTTGGTCATGGTACATTGAAAGGCAGAGTGTCCATATTTGTCACATTTAGGACACTGTGTTCTAACTTTTAGAGTGAATCTATTTTCCAATTTGTCAAAAAGACGAGTCCTATAATACGTAGGAAGATACTTTTCAATAAGAATATCTTTCATCTCTTCCCACGAGTTTATAGGATTCCTATAACGTTCCTCACGATCTATCTCTACTGAAATCCAAAAATTTTTAGTTTGTCCCACTATTCGTTTTCTAGCAAATTGAAATTTACGTTTGCTAGACATTTCATAACAGTCAAAGTAACATTCCATATTCACTAATCAATCAATAAAGTCGCGAGTAGAGGAATATCCATCAAATACAGGATCTTTATATCAGAATTTTTCATCTATTATTTCTCTAGCAGCACGCAGATCATAAATATAATGGGATCTCTTTGACTCCGAATGGCGACTAGATCGTGTTGTAAAATGAGACATGCTTAATATAATGAATGGATCATGCAATGCGAATTAGTCAAGTATACATATGATAGTGCAAAATCTAAGACTCAGACAACCCAAATGCATGCATTAAATTAATTTCTCCCAATAAATTAATTGCTAAATGCAAATGAATATGAGATCACTAGAGAGAAACAATTAACCATTCCGTCACAAATTATTGCAATCCAATAATATTTGCAAAGAATTTAGTAGTTGAAATTTAGTTCAAGTTAAGTATCACCTGGAGAGATGAGTAGTTCACATCCAAATAAACTTTGAATCACCACTTTTTTTTTCTTAACGGGTCTGTACTGTCAACGGGCCTGCACTGCTGTACTGATCTGATCCAACAGTGGAATGGATCTGGCTCTACTGAACCTCTCCTGATCCTTCTCTCCTTGAGCCCAAATAACCTTGAAGCCCTGTGGTGTGGTTGTTGGGGCTGTTGCAGAGGAACAGAAGAAGCACGGCAGCGGCGGTCGGAGTCAGAGGGAAGAGGAATGAACTGGTGGCGTTGCTGTGGTGGAGGAAGACGGTGGAGTGCGCGGCAATCTGCTGCTGCTGCCCCTGTGCAGTTAGTGACCTGCTGATCCTGGATGGGGTAATGGGAGCGGTGGGCCCACAAGCGAGGGGACGGTGGCTGGTCTAGGGGAGCCAAAGAGGATGCCGACGAGGTCGATCGTGGTCTGGATTTGGGCCAGGCCACCGGCAATCTCAATAGGGGTCTTGAGTTCTGGGCTGGGGAAGCCCGAGATGGATGTCGGCCTGTCAGAGTCAGAGACGTTGAAGGTAAGGGGGAGTTGCTGCTGAGGACGGCGCCGGATGCCGAGACGATGAGCTCCTTGTGCTGGAACTCGATCAGGAGGGCCCACGCCTTGAGGTCGGTGACGAGCAGAGTGGAGGAAGGAGGGCGAGGCGACCTCTTCGAAGACGGTGCTGCGCTGGTGACGAGCAGAGTGGAGCTCGGAATTCCTGGCGGCGTCGGGGTGGGTGGTGGCTAGGAGGAGAGGGTGGAGAAGGGGTGTTGCTAGAAGTTTGTGGGAGAGGGCTAGGGTTTCGGATGGAGTGGGCGGCGGCTAGGGGATCGGGTGGAGTTGTTGGGGAGGTTCGGGTGGCTAGTTGGGATGGGTTTGCTGGGAGATGGTGGGAGGGGTCGGGTGTGTGTTGTTAGAGGGGGAAACGGTCCAGGTGGAGGAGGAGAGAGGTTTGTCAGGTGGATTTGAGGGAGAAGGAAGAGTTGTAAAGTGGGTGTGGTGTTGGTGAAGTTGAGGGCTTGCTGCTGCTGCCCTTTTTTTTTTTTTTTCTTTTTTCTTTTTTCTTTTTTTTTTTTCCTACAGATCAGATTTTTTTTTTTTTTTTTTTTTTTTTTTTTTTTACAGATCAGATTTTTTCTTTTTTCTCTCTTGCTGGTTGATGGAGGGTGAGGATGAGGGTGGCTGGGTCAGGTGGAGGAGGATCAGATAGAGGAAAAGAAAATAATTTTAGGCTCTGATACCAATTTGACGCAGGACGGAAGCGGAGTTAGGGTTAGGGTTTTGAAAATTAGGGTTTTCTAGGGGAATTGGGGAAGAAAAGATGGATTGGGAAAAACTTTTGGGATTTGGGAATCCACCCAGGTCCACGCCCACTCTCCACGAATCCACGAGGAAAGATTTAACTCAGCGAAATCCACGCCAGAAATTTCTCAAGATTTTTTCTCAAAATATTATTCATCTCTTTCAATACTCCATACAACCATATATATAGGAAAACCCTAACAAACATAATCCTAATAAAATCAAAACTCCTAATCAAATCAAATATCTAATACAATTCCAATCCTAATCAAATCAAATCACATCTAATCTAATAAAATCTAATCCTGATCTAATCCTGATCTCCATCACTAGGTGCCTAAGGTGGTAGGCCAATACTTTTTGGATTATGCAAAAGGACATGTCAATTGTTTGTGAGAACTCGTGCTTATTCACATACACCCACAAGTTGTCTGGAAACTTTATTATTGGTATGAAGATAGGAGCCGGGTCTAGAAGTTCGATACCGAGACTAGAGCTTATAGCTTAATGGCTAGGCTTGAACTCATTATGTGCAGTATTAAGTTATCAAAGGGAAGTTATGATATCTCTAATCTCATATAATAAAAGAAAAGTAGATAATAAGGAGGTAGATAATAAGGAGGCAACGCAAGTTCTCTTCTTTCTCAACTTCTCATGCAGCTTAAAATTCTCTGTTGTTGTGCCTTAAAAACTTATTATTAAAATTAAATTTGATTGTGCTTCTCCCAGACAAACGATTACTGTGCTATTCCTCAGCAACTTAAAGATCAAGTGACTGACAAATACCCTGGCGCAAGGCGAGCTATTCTGAAGACTGGGGGTGATTTCCCATTTCTTTCTCGTCCGGATGAGGTTAACTTGTACCTTCAGGTATCTCTCAGGTTCTCCTATTTGTTTTTCTTCATGCGCTACGTCAACTAACCCCTCAAGATTGCACAGCTTCATCTTAGACGAGTAGGAGTAGAGGCACAGCCTGATCAAGTACCTGGCAACTCAAGGGATGGTAATGCTGGGAGTTCTACCGATGAAAGGAGATTTGACGGACACCCTGATGACCCTCCCCAGGATGATGGAAACTCTGGAGCCCACAATGCTGATCATCTACCCCAGTCATTTGGATCAGAAACTCATAGTACAGATGGACAAGTCTCAAGTAGTGCTGAGATTAGTGGCATGGTGGATGTAATCCCAATCCTTGCGCATGCATTATATACTGTCTTGACACTGCACTTCTGTGCAGCAGCAATGTACATTTCTCCAAAACAAATGGTGAGAGTCTAGACAGTCTCGTGTAAATGTTAGAATCATCTGTCTTGTAGGCATCCGTTGTCGTCCAGTTTGCAGGTTGGAATGAGATAATCTGTTGGAATTTTCATTAGAGAAGAGATTTTTCTTGTTTGTTCTGTGTGATATTCTTTTTTTTTTTCCATCGCAACAATGTTGTAAACTGAGGGAGTCCTTGTACAATTATGTTTATTGTCACAGAACTGATCGAAACGGTATGTACTAGACTGTATGGAGCACTGCAATTTTGAGTTCAGATTTTGAAACACTTTTTTTGGGAGCTGTTTGCGACATTAAGCTTTTTATTCCCTTTTTCTTTTTGCCTTCTCTTTTTTGAGTAATTAGTGCTCCAGACATTCTCCTCTAGAGCTATGAATGTTAGATAAGAGGGGGTTGTAGCTTCTGACCTTTGTATCTTGGCTGGGGAGTCCCTCCAGGAAGAACAATTCTTAATAAGTTGGACCTAGGCCATGAATGTTAAGTAAAAATTCTTAGGCTATGCTTAGGAGATTAGTTATTAGTTATGAAGTGTTTATGAAGTGTTTTGGAGTACTTTGACGTGATGTGTTATAAGTTCTAAAAAATTTTGCTTGTGATTTTTTGAATAACTGTTTTGGTAATTTTACCGAAATTTCTTATTTTCTGTTGTGTTTAAAGAAAACATATAAGCTCTACATTATAGATTTTTTTTTTTTTTTCCATTACTATTGGGCCGGCTCATAAACCGGACCTGGATCCTGCCAGCGGTTTGGGACTATCTATTAAATTGGATTCTCCCAAAAACCCAGACTGGGCCGAGCCGAGGCGGCCTGCCACCCCTACCCTTATATATAATCCATCGAAACCCTCTCGTAGCTTGTTTTTTCTTCTAAACAGCCGCCGCCGCCCCCGCCGCCGCCCCCGCCGAGAGGTAAGAAACCCTAATTTTCGCCGCCGTCGCCGCCGCTCGCTGTCAACTCAGCAACCATGGGTCGTATGCACAGCCGCGGGTAATCTCTCTCATCTCCAATCTCTACATTATCATCTCGCTCGCTTGTTCGCATATTTAATATCTCTTCGCTCGGCTTGCTTTGGCACTCGCTGCAGAAAGGGTATCTCCTCATCGGCGTTGCCGTACAAGAGGACTCCCCCGAGTTGGCTCAAGATCTCGTCCACAGATGTGAGCTTTCGTCTTCTTGCTATTGATTTTATGTGTTCGTTTTATTTTTGTGGTTTTTTTGGTTAGGGTTTTGTGATGTGATCCGTGTATTTGAATGTTTAGGTCGCTGAGAACATATGCAAGTTTGCGAAGAAGGGACTGACACCGTCTCAGATTGGTGTCATTCTCCGTGATTCGCACGGGATTGCGCAGGTGAAGAGCGTCACTGGGAGCAAGATCCTTAGGATCTTGAAGGCTCACGGTAATTATCTTTTTCTATTTCTAAGTAAAATTTTTACCAGCATATGGTTGCTATTGTTAGCAATCATTACCGATAATGTTGGTTCTAAATTTAAGATGGTGGCCTAATTTGAGATTTTGGTTCTGATCTTAAACTAGTGTTATTGTACAGAAGTAACGATATGAAAATTCTAATCTACTTTAGACTAAAATAATTGTATTTGGTTCTGTTTTAATCTAATGCTGGTGAGAGCCTCTAATGACACCCTTGTCACAGGCTAATTTATTTTAAAACGACAGCTGTGAAAAGAGTGTTGTTTGAAGAGTCAATTTAGGAAGATGATGAACATTGTTTAGAATAGAGATTTTACATCAATTGTAAGGGACACCAAGAGTAGTTAAGTCGATGGCAAATCGCCTTCCACTAGGAGCAAGGGACACCAAGGTAGTTGAGTCAATGAATGACAAATACCCTTTAGCAGTCGTATTTTTTGTATTTTCTGCAACATCCATTGTATCCATGCTCTTACAAATTCTATGTCATTTTTGTCATTGCCACAATTGCTTCGTTATTGTTTCGAATTGGACCATAAGTAAGAATAGCCAACTGATGGCACTCATCATGCCAAGAGTAGCAATTGCAATTTTGTAGATTGTAGCTAAGCTAAGACTAACAAAGATATTGATAGCATAGGATGACGTTATGTACAAGCCAAAAAGATCAGAATCCATTTCAGCTATCAACCTAGCATTATGTGGAGAACACTTGGTCACTTTTGTTGGGTCAGTGAAACCAGCTTCAATGAAACTCTCATCTTGGAGGATACTTGCTCTTGTGACAATGACAATATCTCTTGGAGGAGAGCCTTTTGCCTCTTGCCAAAACAAGGAGCCTTGATTGCGTCAACAGTAAGGATGCCTTGATGGTTATTAAGTGTGGATAATTTCTATCATCAGGAATAATCAGTAATGGAGCTCGTATTTGCATGGCCTTTTCCAACTAAGGAATTTTTTTTTTTTTTATTGAAGAGATCTTTTGATCAGTCACTAGAGCCTTGGCTTCTCAAATGCTACTAGCAAATTCTTAGGGTTTGTAATAGATTGTGATGAGATCAGTCAATTTCGATTCCCTCCTCTACATAAACTGTTATCGCTAAAGATGATGAAGATTCAACAGATAAAACATTTTCAAAACCAACTTTATCAATAGCATCAGCACACATCTCACTCACAAACTCATCATTACCTGCAGAGATAAAAGCTATAGCTTTAATATCGGCACCGTCTTCAGCTTTAGCTCTCTTGCACATCATCAATTTGAGTCTAACAATAAGGAGTCATCCAATCTTCAAAATTTGTTCTGTTGCAAAATTTTCGTGGGTCGTGACTGGTTGGGCTAGCGAGCGAAGAAGTTCCGGAATCTACAATAGCATTACAACCTATAGGGTATAAGCCTGTTGACTTGCCGCATACAATAGAAGTCAATTGTTCAACGCTCACCCTCAGAGAAGAGCCAATGTTCAGATCTTTGTAAGAATCATCTCTATAACTTGGAGGCTCTCCTAGTTCTATGTCCTGAGAACTCGTAACTGGTAAACTTCTATAAAACTCAAGTCGCTTTTGAACTAATACAAGGATCACATTAATGAAATTCCATCAATGGAAATTGAGGCCTAAGTAAATTTTTTCAACTCAACATCAAGTTTTATTGCTTCTCCTGCATGCAAACGTGAGAATCATCTTGCTTCTTTATAGGGAAAACATTCAACAGTGATTTTAGCTTGGCAGTATATGCTATTGGAACTATGTCCTCCGAAGATTGCCACAAGCTTTCTTTCACATTGGTAGCCGAGTATAATGCATAAGATTCAGTTATCTTCATAATTAATTTTTTTAAGAGGCATATCGATGAAGAGTAGTTATAGCTTGTTAACGTTGAAGTTCTTTCACATTTTCTCCATAGTTTATAAAAACTCTCTAAAAAATAAATCATGTATTTTAAAATACTGATGACTGCATGCCAAAATTTTCAACATGTGCTTGATAGCAACATCAAAGATCCCAAGAAAAGCGTAGGATCTTCCAATATTTGAATGAACATGATTGTTGATTTAACTCCAAGTATGTCCCTCATACACAGAAAGAGAACTTATATATATACAAATTACATTTTGTCTCTGATTTGATTTCTAGGAAGAATTAACAACTAGAACAAGATGAAATCCATACTTGCATATCAAATGTAGCTTCAATGACAAATCACACTCTGATGCTTGCTCTAGCATTACAACTATATATAAAGAGGTTTCACTAGGTATGCAAAAATAAACTCCTATTGCATCCTTGTATTGTCCTTTGGCCTTCAACATATCTGCTCGCCAGAGCCAACACCTTGTTGCATTTCTCTGACCAAGAGATCCAAGTCTCATTTAAGTATTAGAGAAAATTTCCATGCAATATTCAGATGCCCCTCTTGATTGATATTACATAAAAAAGAAACCCAATCATTTCTTGTACATCAGTATAGCACTTTTAGGTTTTGTCAAGCTTATAACCAGTAGATAGCATTCGGTAATTAGGGGCTTTTACATGTTGCTTTAAGAGAGTCATAAGGACCTTGTATACCATAATAAAGTTTCCATGAGGATCATGTGGGATTTCCATCCAATTCATGTAGGGATCATTCATTAGGGCTGAGTTTTGTGAAGACATTCCTTTAAACATATGGTGGGAGTTGGTGAAATAGTCATAATTGGAGTAGAGGTCGAGCTTGGTGTTGCCCTGATGAAGAGGTCGAAGTTGGGATTGGCTTCGAGATCGATCAATGCACGAGAATTTTCCTTCATGACGAGATCTGGTAATTGGTGGCGATGGTGGGGATGACAATGTTGCAGACAAGCTTGAGCTCGTCAGGGAGATAGCCTCCAAGGTCGGTGGGCTCGCCGGAGTTGAGGCGCGGATGTGCTCGTGGGTGTGGGAGGTGGTAAAATATCATGTTGATGACATATGTGCTAACTGCAGGCTCAAAATGCTCCAATGAGCCTTTGTGGAGGATTTGGGTAGCGAGATTAGATCGGAATTTTGAGAGTCCCTTCGAACTTGTTCGCCCTTGACCATGATGGAATCTTCAAACAGGTAGCCTTAGATATCAGCGGCAGTGGTTAGGGTTGGGATTTTTTTTTTTTTTTTTTCATGTAAGACTCCTTTGTCTTCCTTGCTGGAGGGAGGAAGGTTGGTGGTGTCAATGTCGAAGATGATCATAGGGGTTGTCGATCTTGGATAAAGACTCAAGCTTAGACTTTTGAGTTCCTTATGGTCGGCCGCTCGATTGATATGTATTAGTTTCAAATCTTTGGTCAATGGTCGGAGTGGAAGACAGATGATCTATGTTTGATGGAAAATCGATCTCCATGCCATGGTGAGAGGCCTGGATCCCTCGGAAGTCTAATTGAAAGGGAGTCGGCTCTTATACCATTTTTGGACTATGACCATGAGGCCCTTCCTGTTGTCGTGATGCTGCCTGATACCTATGATATTAATGTGAGAAATTGAGAAAAATAGGAAGATAGGAAGAGAGATAGAGAAAGAAAAGGGGAAAATTTGACAGGAATAAGATTTTTTCATTTCATCAGTTACCTCGTACAACTCTCAAATTGGAAATATATAGCCTCTTCCCTCTTTGATGCACATAAATGGCTACAACAATAACCATCAATGGCTAGTAACCTTTGTTATTGTGTTTAGCCTAATTTAGTGGGCTTGCAGTTAACTACTGCACTCTCTATGGCATTCATGGGCTGATTGGATTACCAAGACTTTTGACTAGGGGTGGTAATCGGGTTGTGTACGGTTCGGCTCGGGCACGACACGTCCGCCCGGGCATTGGCTCGGGCATGTGTCATGCCCATGCCTGGTCGTGTCGGCACGTTTATTTTTTTTAATTTTTTTAAAATTATTAATTTGATTATTAAGTTAGTTTAATAGAATAGTTAATTTAATTAGATCTAAAAAGAAAAAAAAAGATAGTAAAAATAAAATTTTATTATATTAAATCTCATTACATTAGCAAAATTACTTTATAAATCTCTTTGGAAATCATACCAAGTTTGAAGAGAGGGTAGAGGATTCTGACCGTCACCTTCAACTTGTTCTTAGTATTTTTTTCAAGAGATTTATGAGTGATAAAAAAAGTTACATGAAAAAATTACAAATATAGACATTATAATTTGAAAAAAAATACTAAAGTATTCAATTTTTATTTATCCTCTGGTAAGTTCTTTTGCTCTAATTCGTTAGATAGTCCTTCCTTTTGTTCTGCATCGAGCCAGTTTTTTAAGCAAACACATATCTCTAATATATTTGCTGTCATTGAGCTCCTTCACTTCGTTAGTATTCTACTATCTACACTAAAAACAGACTCCAATGCTACTGTGGATACCAAAAGGGTTAGTAGATCACAGACCATATTGAAAAGTACAGGATATATTTTTTCTTATGATTTCCACAGGCCAAAATATTAAGTCTTCAAAACGTTCAGGGGACAAGTCATCTGCATAGTTGTCCATTTCTAAATAATAATGAAATTCATTAAAAGAAGTATTAGATTGCGTAGGTTTTTTGCAGAAAAAATTAGTATTAGATTGTCGTTGGGGGGTTCTATCTAAAACAATTTGCAAAAAAACCCCCCAATGGCTATAAACGGCCAGTCAGGGCCGTGCCCTGTACGTTCCAGGCATGGCTCAGCCTGGCTCGGCACGTTCCAGCCGAGCCGTGCCGGCAGCCCGAGTTACCTCGGTTCGGGCATGACCCGAGCCGGTCTCTTGACTTTGTACTTTGCTATTTCAAGATTATGAATCACAAGAGTTGAAATCCTTCGACTTGTGGTAGATTTTACCTACACTCTTTTGGTAATATATATTTTCAATCGGCTATAGTCAATACTATCAATATTAGATGTTTGTCTATACAAGTTTTACTTCACATCTATAATTTCTAGTATCTTTTATATTAAATTGATGTCTGCAGAGTTGATAGCTTCGGGATACTTGTTTTGTAGTGACATTTCAAAAAGTAAACGGTTGCAAACATACAAACTTAAAATTAGAGAAATTCTTGTCTGGAATTGCAGATTTTAAATTGGAAAATATGTTCCAACTTTAAGTTTTAAACTATCAGGATTTTATAATCCTATCTACAAATCCAATGTCTTGAAAACCCGAACTAGCCAATACTGTAAATAATTCTATTTTTGTTAAATGTACTACATTTTGCATCAGCTTTTTCTGATGTTGATGCATATTCTGTTACACGTACTTTTGATAGGGCTTGCTCCTGAGATCCCTGAGGATCTTTATCATCTGATAAAAAAGGCAGTTGCTATTAGAAAACACTTGGAGCGAAACAGGAAGGACAAGGATTCCAAGTTCAGGCTGATTCTTGTGGAGAGCAGGATTCATAGGCTGGCTCGCTACTACAAGAGGACCAAGAAGCTTCCTCCAGTGTGGAAATAGTGAGTTGTGTAATTATTTATTATTTTCAATGCTTTGTTTCTCAATTTTTAGTAGTGATATATTGCTAATATTTTTTTTTCAGATTGTATTCTTCTGCTCTGTTTAGTTTACTTCTAGCTAGCTATTGTCATGTTGGATGTTTTAATTAACTAGAAACATCTTCTTTCTTACGTAATATGAATGAAAAGTTTGTAGAAGTTTCTTTATTTACAAGATTCTATCAATGATTTCAAGGATAGTTCAAACAAATGTGGGCATCCAATGATTTGTGTTAAGAAACCTATTTACTCATGTTGTTTGCCTCATGCAAAATGCTTGAAATGTCAGTTTTAGAATATCTTATGTATAAAATATCCATGTATATGAGAAGAATATATAAATAAAATAAAGTTGGGACATGTAAAATCATAGATTTTCAGGACATTAATATTTTAGAGGAGATGAATGGCAGAAGGGGCTGGACCATTTGAGAGTGAAGTAGAAAATAAGGTTTGGTTTATATAGTGTGCTATGTGGGGCTTGATAAAGAATGCTGTAAGAATTTCTGTAAACTTAATGAGTAGTTCCTGCAAGGACAGGTTCATTGTGACGATCTCTTAGATGATCTAGTTGTTTCATAGAATTGGGTTATTATTCTCGTCAATTACTCATGTGCATGGAATTATTGAAATTTTAATATGAGAGTAAATTAGGAAAGTAGCATAAATGTTGGGGAGAATTACCTATGTTGTTTGTAGATAGTGTTCTTGATCCTGTAACATGGGATCCATAAGATGGTTCTTGAGCGTCTCATAATTCCATTCCAAATTATTTATGTATTATCTGCATCACTGGCACGCTTATTCACTGGTTTGAATTTTTGTCACCTGTGTTCTAGTGATGTGCATCATTCCTTAAGATGCATCTAGCCACACAAATATATCTTCTTTTAATATTTAGCTGGGTAAGTGGAAAAATCTGATTCAGTGCAGCAAATTAAATGGGTGTAGTTTGGCCAAGTCATTAATGGGGAAAATTGATACCATTTATTTAAAATGTGCTATTGTGCAAGTATATTTGGCTTTGAAATTTAGCTGGAAAAGGCAATAAAGTGGAGTTCTGATTCAGTGCAGCGAATAAAATGGGTATGTCTGGCTATGCCATCAACGGGATAAATTGGTAGCTTGACAAGGTTTTCGTTTGTGTGGGTGAAGGGGGTAATCACGAACTTGCCCTTGTTATGGTGTTCATGCTCTATGGCTCATTGTTATTTATGAGAGGGAGGGCACCATTGCTGCCCTGTCCCCACACACGCTATTTGCTGCACGTAGTGATTTCAGAGGAAAGATTCAACGGATTAGATGTCTACTCGTTTAGTTTTAGGATTAACCATTATTTCACACATTATCTGGATTTTGCATGTGGAGGATCTAAAAAAGTATTTTTAAATGAGTGCCAACACCATTGATCTCGGGTGCCAAATGTCAATTGCTTGTAGTGCAGGATCAAGTATCGTTTTAGGATGGGATTTAGAAAGCATGATTTATCCTCTGTTTTGGAAGAAGCACTTTTGTAGCTTGATTCATAAAATCAGCAAGTGAACTGTGATACAGAATGTACGAAATGTTGGTTCGGATCCTAGGCAAATGAATATGTAGGTAGGTGCTGGCTATAGCTCTTAGGTTGATATGATACGACGTTTATTGTGATGTTTCGTTGATGCGATGTTAAATAAAGGTGATGCTTAGTTACTGTTTTACTTTTCTATACTTGTATGTTGAAGAATGGTGCTAATTAATTTACTAATTAATCCTATAGGAGTGAAAAACTAAGTCTGTATTGGATTGTGAGGTACTTTTGTAATGCCTCTGCATCCCAACATATGGGTACTTTTGGCTGACTTATTTAAAACAAATATGTCAAACATAAAATACAGGAAAAATAATGTGTGTATACCGATACACTCTCTCTTACATATACAAATAAACAAACAATTTATTCAAGAAGTATCAAAACCATTATCGGTAATAAGATCCAAATGGAAATTAATTTTTTCCCATAAAATTTGTGATACAATTCTGTATAACTGGAAAGAAATAGCAATGCTACAAAGCAAGAACTAAATGAGTTTTAACTCTTCCTAAAAAATTTCCAAACATAACACCTCCACTGCATGCTTCTACCTGTTTCTTGAAGTAAACATCCATATATGGTGGATCCATCTCCTCGTCAACATGCAAGTCAATGTAAGTACATTAAGAGAAGAAAAGCATGCTATGTATTTGTTTTTATAAGGGATAATATAGTGAGATGGAAACATCAAGTATAAGGAATAAAGGCATGTCACAATTTTATTAAGGAAACAATTTTTGGGCATGTCACTAATATGACAATGGACCATAAGTACATGTATAATACAATATAAAAAGCAAAATGCATTAAGAATTTATTTTGAACTATCCAAAAGAAGAGACTATGTGTTTTAAGAGTGTCTAGTGCATATATGTGACCACGATCCCGTATCTCTAGTACTATACTAGGACTGTACCGCTAGGTACTCAAGTAAGAAAGTCATGTGAGCAAAGCTTTTAGGTCAAAGCCCTTTAGAATGATGGTGATCCAATAATCATCCCTGGTGTCCTTAAATTTTAACCGTGCGACCTAAGTGATAGGCCTCCCAAAATATGTGTACAAGTCTTCTATTAGTTTCCCCTATAATCCCATTATGATTTTTTTGTCTTAAATCGAAATCGGAATGTAGATTATAGTAAGTATTTAATTTGAAATCAAATTCTCCTAAATTTAAGTTTTCAATTGGCATAAATAAATCCAATCAAGATTTACCATTTTGACTTTCAATTTACTACAGACATAGACACATGTTTATTACGTAAATATTAGAGTGCACACATTTTCATAGCCAAGTCATAACCATGAATATGTAAAGTATTAAATACGTATAACGCAACACAAATGCCCTATATCATTCTTATAATTAAATTGCTTTAAATCACTATAAATACAAAAATATTATTGTAAAAACTAAAGAGAATTACATGTTAAATAATAATAGCACATGTGCTAAAAAGAGTATCATGAAAGTGCTTAGTATCCTAACCACCAATATAAAAATGATTTTTGGAATACAGTTCTATTTTTAACTATTTTTTTAATTCCTTGGCTGCAGCTAGATAGAGATGGGAGGGGCTTTGGTTTATTTTTTTTTAATATTTTATTTTACTTCTTTTTTTCCCTTATATTGAAGGTGAACAGAGAAGTGAGGAGAATTTTTTTTGGTTTTTTTAAAATCTACATTAATAATGATATCCTCATAACTTGGGTTTCATCATCAGGCTTAACTTTTGAATAATTCAATTAAGAGACTATCATCATAAATCTATGAAGAATTCAATTAAAAATTATAAAAAATAATTTATCAAGAACATCTTAAGTGTATAGAAGGTTAATCATTAAACATCATGAAACTAAAAGTGGAATTTTTATTCAAGACTGACTTAATTAAAAAAAATGGAGTTTATGGCTGCACTTATGTCTTAATCTGGGGGAGTATACTTGAAAGTTGATGATGGAACTTTGAGTTTATCCATGATTCAATGGAAAAAGTGACAAGAAGGAGAATTTGGAGAAACCTTGTTCAATATTTTTTCTTACGTGAAGAAAGAGAGGGCAGGTTGGTGGTTTGTAAAGATGAGATTTGTTATGATAAGATTAAATATAATTAGGATAAGATTATATATGAATAAGTTTAGATATGAAAAGGAATAGATGTAGATATGATTAGATATGGATATATGATTACATATGAATAGGATTAGATTAGATATAAATAAGTTGTTGAGATAAACCAAATTCAATTTTGTTATAATCTATAATAATTATTTTTTAAGATAACATCAAATTGTAAAATTTCAAAAGATAAGATTAAAATAAATAGCAGTGTAATTAACATGTACTATATTAATAATCAGAATATCAAGATAAGTAAATAAGCTTATAACTATTTTGACTAAAAAATTTTCTTTTGGATTTGTATTTTGATGGTTGATCTTATATATGTTTTGCTCTTGAATTAAATTTCAATGATGAAATTTCTTTTAAGGTTGGTAGATTATAACACCTTAATATTGTATATGATTTTTTATTTTTTATTTTTAAAGGGTATTAATTAAATTGTTATTTGTTTTAATCTTATCATTTAGAAGTTTTACAATTTGCCTTTATTTTAAAATGTTATCACTATAGACAATTACAAATTTGATTTGGGTTTTTTCTCAACAATTTATCTATATCTAATCTAATCTAATCCTATTCATATCTAATTACATCCATATCTAATTTTATCCATTTTTAATTCTTATAATATCTAAACTTATCCATATGATTTATCTAATTTTATTCTAATTATATTTATTCTTATCGTAATCATAACAAAACTCATTTTTTACCAACCACCAACCAATCATCTCTTTCTTCACGTAGGGAAAACAATGAAGATGATTTATCATTTGCGTTATGCTACAGAGATGATTTATCTTTGGAACAGAAACTAGAGGTCATTTTTTTTTTCTTGACTGCTATTTGACCATTCTCACCTGCATTTTCATTTTGAATATCAAGGTGACTGACATTCTGTCCCCTTATAATTTTTGATTCAAGAGTCAACACAAACAAATCATTTGGATCAATGATGTGATTCAGTTACTGCGTTATCTTTCTGCAATGGCCTTAAAAACTGGATTTGCAGATGCTATTATATGACAGATCCAAAAGCACACATGAATCTTTCTTTTCTTTTGGTGTTATTTTTCCTTTTCAACTTGAAATTAAAAAAAAATCATGTTTTTTTTTTTTTTTTTTTTTTTTTGTGTTCTCTGTAAATTATATAGAAAACATCGTTTTAAGGCCGTGCTGATACTTGTACTACTCATAAATAGGTTGCATACTGGATGATCTTAAAAATTGACTATTGGTGGAAGACAAACTTAACTTTGGATCTATGATGTGACCAAAAAAATACTGCATTATCTTTCTGCAATAGCCTTAAAAATGGCTTTGTTGTTGCCATTACATGACTGAGATCCAAAAGTACACGAAACTGTACATGTTTTACAATTTTTCCCTTCTATTTTATTAGCATCTTCTAGTTGAAGTGATGTGACTTAACTTGGTAAAGAAGTGCATGCTATCCTGGTTTGGTTTTCTTTTCTCGTAGTTTCTAGTGATGTAACAGTTTGTTTTACATTTCTCTTACTTTCTAATGATGCAAAAAAATTTACAAGTTGCATGCTACCCCTGTACATGTTATTTGCTCTCCCAAATTTTTCAGTATTTTTCTTTTCCTTTTTTTGAATTAACAGGCTATAACTGTGACTAGCTTCTTGTTCTACAGTAACCCTGCCAGTATTGGGCCATTATATACGTGTTGGCATAAGTATCTAATTAGATTTTGTGCCATCAAATTATTTTTTACTTTTCACAGCTGAGTTTTGTTTTATATTTAATCCCCTTGTATTTAATCCCATATTTCAGTTAAAAAATGCAAAATTGACTTCCTAAGACATTTACGCCCATTCTCCTGTTATTTCTTTTGGATACTGAATTATGTGATTTAAAATGCATTGTTTTTAGACATCACCTAAGGTCAATCATCTCTCCTTTTTAGTAAAATCTGTATTATCAGAACTAGCATGATAGTTCTTTACATCTACTTTCTCGTTAATTTCAGGAGAATTACAACAACAACTAAGCCTTTTATCCCAAGTATTTGGGGTAGGCTACATGAACTAAAAAAGAACCACGCCAGATCGATCACTTTGATAGTCCTTTATTAATTTCTATCAAGTAATATCTCCTCATTTAAACCTCTAGAATCCATATCTTTTCGTATCACCTCCATCCATATTTTCTTCGGTCTTCCTTTCGTTCTTTTAACATGTTTTAAATTGACAAACTCCCCTCGTCGAACTGGTGCATTTGTAGGCATACGTTGCACATGACCAAACCATTGTAAGCGATTTTCTCGTATCTTCTCATCGATGGGAGCTACACCTATCTTGGTACGAATATCTTCATTTCTTACTTTATCTCTCTTAGTGTTGCCGCATATTCAGCGGAGCATGCGCTTCTCTGTTACATTTATCTTCTGTAAATGACATTTTTTTATAGCTCAACATTCCGTGTCATAATAAAACTGGCCTAATAGCAGTCTTATAAAATTTTCCCTTTAGTCTTAATGGAATATTACGGTCGCATAAAACTCTCGTTGCACTCCATTTCAACTGGTCAGCTTGTATCATATGGTTAACATCATTATCGATATCTCCATTCGGAATAATAGAATCTAAATACCTAAATTGACTGTTCATTTGTATCTTTGCCCATCCAGTATTCCAGCATTATAGTTTATGGTCCTTTGTTTTTAAATTTACACTCCATATCATCTGTTTTAGACCTACTCTACTCAAACTAAAACGTCCAGATTCTAATGTGTCTCCATAAACTCTAACTTGGCATTAAACCATCACATGTTCTAACATTGACCACTACTCTATTATACATATTCTTAATTATGTCAATATATCTTTTCTTCATCAATGTTCACCAAAGTACTTCTCGTGGTACTTTATCATAGGTTTTATCTAAGTCAATAAATACCGTATGCAAATCTCTATTTCTCTTTCGGAATCGCTTTATAAGTTGACGAAGTAAATGAATAGTTTCGGTCGTTGATCGCCCCGGCATAAATCCAAACTGGTTCTCCGATATTTTAACAGTTTACCGCAATTTATGTTCAATTACTTTTTCCCAAAACTTCATAGTATGACATATGAGTTTTATTTCTCGATAGAACAATTCTGAATATCACCCTTGTTCTTATACAGAGGTATTAGGGTACTCTTTCTCTATTCATTTGGCATCTTCTTACTTGGCCAAATCTTGTTAAAAAGATTTGTCAGCCACCTCACACCAATCCCTCTTAAATATCTCCATATCTTTATAGAAATATCATCTGGACTGGCAACTTTTCTTGATTTTATCCTCTTTAAAGCCTCTTTTATTTCAGATTCTTTAATTCTGCGCATAAAGTTACATTCATATCCTCATATTGAGTAGTAAGATCTCCCAAATTTGAGTAGAACTATCATTATATAATCTATCAAAGTAATTTTTTTATTTTTCTTTAATATCTTCGTCTCGAACTAGAACTGTCTGATCTTCATCTTTAATACACTTTACAGTATATAAGTTTCTAGACTCTCTTATTCGAGCTATATATATTCTTTTCTGCCTCTTTATTATCCAATTTATCGTACACTTGTTTATATAATTTAGTTTTTGCATCCGAACAGCTTTCTTAGCCTCCTTTTTCGCTAGTTTATACTTCTCAAAACTTGTTCCATCATTATTATTATTTTTCTTCAAATCTCTATAAAGGCCTTACTTGATCTTTATAGTATTTTTTACCTTTTCATTTCATCATGATGTATCCTTACATGGTGGAGCACCGCCTCTCGATTCACCAAATATATTTTTAGCTACTCACTTAATGTAGTTAGCCATTTTGTTCCATGTTTTTAGCCATTAAGATCATCGTGGTCCCTCCAATCTACTTCTTGCACTACTCTATCGACAAAAACTTTTTGATTATCTTCTAATCGCCACCACTTAATTTTATGTTCTAATTTACGCTTAATCTTTCTAACTTTTTTTCTAATCTGAATATATAAAACTAAGAGTCTATATTGGCTAACTGCACTCTGATCTTACACTGCCTTACAGTCGATACAACTAGCTCTATCTATCCTCCTAGTTAAAAAGAAATCTATCTGGCTCACACTCGATTCGCTTTTAAAAGTAATCAAGGGAGAAACTCTCTTTTTTAAATTAAATATTCACTAAAATCAAATTATAAGATAAAACAAAATTTAGAATAAATTACATGTTTTATTTTCTTCTCCAAAACCAAATCCTCCATATATACTATCAAATTTATTACGACTAGTTGCTATATGCCCATTGAGATCACTACTAATAAATAGTTTTTCTCTAGTAGGTATTTATCGTACTATCTTATCTAGATCCTCTCAAAATTGATGCTTACTGGATTCATTAAGTCGTACTTGTGGTGCATAAACACTAGTGACATTAAAAATCTCTCTATCTAAAATAAATTCAACTAATAAAATTCTATCACTCTTCTTCCTAATCTCCACTACATCCCCAAGTAATTGCTTATGTATAATCACATCTACTCCATTATGATTTCTATTTCTACCGTATACCAAAGTTTATAATCCCAAGGCTCTATGATTTTAGCTTTCTCATCTACCTACTTAGTCTCCTACACGCATATAATATTAATCCTCCTAATAATAGCATCAATTAAATCTGCTAATCTACCTGTAAGGAACCTATATTTCACGATGCCAATCGAATCCTATATTTATGTTTATGAGCTAAGTTCTTTACTCTCACTCGCTCATTAAGATGTGGGAATCTTCTTACATTTGACACCACATCAGGACGCCGTCGCTTTTGGGCGACGACTTAGTAACCCTCACATATTTTTCACTACATTCAGGCTCCGATGTAGCTCGTCGCTTAGTAGGAAATGCCCCAACGAAATTTATATTTTGGCTTATATCATAATATGTGACAATATTTTATATTGATTGTCATCGGCCTACCACAACCTTTCTCTTTTATCCTGATTTGGGATAGGCAGTGAAAATATAAATCTTTAAGTACAGCACTGGTGGAGTTTCTTTAATTTCAGGAGAATTAAAGAACAATATTTTGTGCTCTTAATTTGACACGAGTTACTATATTCAGTTACTACTGCACTAAGAAGAACTGCATGAATTCAATTATTGATGTGCATAGGAGAACTACTGTGCGCTGTTAAAGTATTGCCTATTGAAAAACTGTAATATGGTTTTTTATATTTGTTCAAATGTATCCATTTTTATTATGTATGTGGATGCTGTCTAATTTATTTACGATTTTTGGTCTTGTCTCTTTTATCAATGATCCCTTGGGAAGATTAATTACTCTTATTTTGTCTCTTTGCAGTGAATCTACAACTGCCAGCACACTCGTGGCGTAAATGGAGTACTTTGTTTTGACACTGCTTGTTGTGCTTTGGAGGGAACTTGGAGAGCAGAGTCCATTCTCATTATATGTTTTGAATGTAGAATTTTTTTTGTTTTGGTGTTCTGAACTTGCTATTTCCTTAACTCTTTATTATTGAACAGTAGTTGAATCCTAATTCGTGTCTGATATCCAAGATTCTTTATTTAGGCCACTGTCAAAAAATTAAAGTCATTGTTTTTGTCTGACTGCTTGTTATGTTGCGGAGGGGAGCTTACAGAAAAAAGGGAACTTAGAAAAACAAAATCCGTTCTCATTATATGTTTTGAATGTTTTTTTTTTTTTTCGCATTTTGATTGCTACATCGTGAACTTGTTATTATTGGCTATAGTGAGTATTAGTTGAATCGTAATCTGTCTGACATCCAAGCTCTTTGTTTACGACAAATTAAAAGTAGCATTCTGGGGGTAACTGCAATGCAGGGTGACGGTAAAGTTTTTGGTTTTAGTCTGGTGGATTGACACATAAGAAATGATTAGAAGCCTCCTTGAATTAGTTTCATATAACTGTTTTAAAAAGTTTAGATTCATTTTGTTATTAAGTCAAGGGAGAGTAAAATGGCTTGGTGCAATTTATTTGTGATTTGGACTGAGCTTTTAGCTGTCCGTTTCTAGTTTTCAAAGGAACTTGGTTCTCCTTTATTTAACGTGTGAGCTTAGGAAGCTTTTATTGAGTCGGAGTTAGTTGGGAGTCTCTGCCGAGCTATTTCATACATTTAGGAGGGGGAACAATGTAAATAGATTTCCAGCGCTCCTAGTTTTCTGTAACACATAATCTTATGTTTTTTTAATCTTATACGAAGTTGTGTGTGAGCATAACTGTAGACTTCGCAACTTATTTTCTGTTTTTGATCTTTTATCAAGGTGCATCTGATCGTTGGTGTTTTTTTTTTTTTTTTTTTTTCCCTCTCTGGTGGATTGTGTTGATAAGTTAATCACTGAGAATTGTAGATCAATCGTGATTCTGAACACAGAAAGGGAGAGTTTTCAGGTCCGAGTCTAAATGAGCAGAGCTCTAGTCCCGGAGTTTTTTCTTTTTCTTTTTTTTTCCTTTTCGTTTCTTTTCTTCCTTCTTTTCACGCTTTTGTTTAAACTGTCCTTGTCTGTGTTGGTTTGTTTTAGCGAGCACTGAATTGGTTTATTTACTTATTCTGAACTAGTTTTTACTGTTGGGGCTCCCAGTTCAGGGTATATTATGTTACAGCCTGTATAGTTTCTGGTTGGCTTGAGAGAAAGTGAGAGAAAATTAAAGAAATTTAATTTTTTCGTTGTTTATTTGAAAAGAAAATTTAGAGGATCACAGTAAGAGAAAATTAGTTACAAAACTTTCTCCTTCTTGTTCTCTCTCCTAACCTAGAGAAAATGAGAGAAATATCCCATGGAATCATGGTAGTTACAAAACTTTTTTTTTTATCATTTTTTCCTTAAATTTTCCTTTTAAATTTCTTTCTATTCTAAATAACCAAAAGAATCTTCTTTCTTTTTCGTTTTCTTTCAATTTTTTTCTACACCTCTTCATTTCTTTTCCTTTATTTCATTTTCTTTCAAACTGAAGGCAGAAAGGGAGCTCCAACCCTTGCCTCTATCGGAAAGGTTTACGATCACAGTGTAAGGTTTACGATCACAGAGTCAAGAGGTCGAACAGAATCCACACCGTCGAGATCATCTCCAGTAGTCAAGTAGCTTATGTGCTTTGGTCCCTATTTTAAAATAAAGTCGGATAATTGTTTATATCATCAAATTTAAAAAACATTTCATTTCAGGTTTGTTCTGCCTTACTAACTCATTTATCTCATACTAAATGTGTGAATGAAAATAAACCAGGGATGCAGTATTTATATTAATCTGGTCGACTTCTATATCTTAATCATTGCTATAATTCAAAAAAAAGTTTGGTTAGGGATACAGTTTGGCTATTTGATTTAGTCATGAGAGTCGGGAATAAAACTTGAAATATTGAAGGCAACCAAAAAATAAACTAACTGATCTAGCAAATTATCAATTAGGATAATAGACAATTTATTTTTTATTGTATTATGGTTAAAAGCCGTGTAATCAATGAATAAGTGCCAACTACCGTCTGATTGTCTAACTAGAGATAGAGTAGAAGCAAAATGGACTAGTGTTCAGAGAGAGAATGGCTCAAATCATCGTCTTTTTGACTATAGAATCTTGGTGTAACAGTTATTGACGGACCAGTTATAGGGATTATATGATCTCATATATCCTTTGTAGACAAAACCTTCGATAATACTGGAAAATTAAATAATAGAAAAGTTCTTCCTCCATCAAGGACGATCAAAAATCCTTTTAACTCATCCATCGTTCAATCTTTATGTGAGAAGTTATTTTTAATCAATTCTCTATTGATTTTAGTTGCATAGCAATTATCATAATGCCAATTCATGTTTCATCTATGAACCAATTTTCAATTGATCTTATTTCATAGTAATCAACCGGATGTAAACAAAATTTAATGTATAAGTAATATTATGGTAATGTTTGATTTATAGAAATTGTAAGGATGTCTAATTTAGTTTTTTTTTTTATTTTTTTTTTTTTATATAAGGAACAAAAGTGATAGTTATTAAAGTTAATGGAATTTGATGAAGAATCAACCGGCATATGTTACTTATGTTGTTTAACATGGTTGCAATATGGTTGGATCAAAGTTTTCAAACTTATGTAGGAGGAATTTTAACAATATAAGATAAGCAAACTTTTATATAATTTATTTATAATTACTTTGAGAATTTTTTAACATAGTTGCAAGGACTTTGCGTTCTATTACTAAGAAAATAATATAATAAGAATAGTAAGTAATATACCAAGTGCACTTCTGATAAAGAAACATAGAAACTAAGAGTACAAGTATAGAAATACGGAGCTGGGGATGTCAAGGAACTGTATGTGACCATCTAGGGCGTCCTCATATAATGTTTTGTTAGTAATTTTTTTTGGAATATGGGTTTATTGTGTAAGAGGTTTTTGCTTAGCAATGATAAATCACAAGCACATACACTGTTATTCTATGATTTCTCAATGAATAGTTTGTTGATTTTATTTTTCTTCATGCACAATAATTAACTAAAATTTAATTATTATATATTCAACATGGATTAACTTTTTATTCTTTTTCTTAATTCCTTCTTACCAATCCTAATGAAATATATATTACTATATTAAGGATGTTACGAGATCCATTATATTGAGCATCATAAAATTCATTGTCTTTTATTTTTTATTCTAATTTAAGTCTTAGAAGACTTTGAGTGAGAACTCTTTCCGTTGCAGGATTTATTCTTATTTGTTGCGAATAAATTGCCACAAGCCATATTAGTTTTTAAGAGGAGGAGTTTTTCAAATTAACAGTTGGAAAAAAATCCCGCAAATAGATTAGTGAGGAAGATATTTTCCCAACGTTGACTAATATGGACTTGATAACTTCGAAGTTAATTGTTAACGAAATCTGGATTCGATAAGTCCGGATTTTTCAAACTTTAAATCCAAACTTCATTAGTACATATACATCTAAATTGAGAATTATTTTTAATCTGAGTCAATTTAAGAATATTTTTCATGTTAAATTGGAAAATTGTAGCCCAAGTTATGAGTAGGATAAAAAAAAGGATTCACACACACACACATATATATATATGAGAAAAATGGAAATGAGCTGACAGTTCATGTAAGTTACCTGAGCTGCAGTTCATTTCGACTATCTCTAATAGTCTTTTTAAAAAAAAAAAATTTGGATTATGATCTCGATCCCTAGGATTCACTCATACCCAATTTCTTGGGTTTTAATTTTAATTTGAACCTCCATCAAGTTAATACAAAATTAACGATTTTCAATGAATAAAACATTTTGTATGCACTTGATGAAAGGGTAAATGAACTCTAAAACTTATGAAATTTAATCCGAAAGAAGTTAAGAAGGTAAAGATTGTAATTGTAAAATAAATTGAAGAAAAATCATTGGATCATTATAATTTTGCCGCTAGCTCACGTAACTTTTCCCGAGCTGGTGGCTCACCTACAGTAATCCCTATATATATATATATATCTTAAATCTTTAAAAAATAGAATTTAGTCTCTCCAAATCTTTATATTTATAATTTAGTCTCAAAATCCTTCAAGTTACATCACTTTAGGTCATATTTGGCTATTAGAAGTGAGAGAAGTAGAGAATAAAATTAGAAATAGCTTCCAAGTTGGAAGGTTAGGAAGAGAGTTGTTCAATAGAGTTCAAGTGTTTGTAAGCTTACTTTTGGAAGTAAGAAGTGGAATATGAAAAATATTATTTTATTGTCAAATTAACTAAAAAATAATATTAATATATTTGTTAATTGAGTAGAATTAAAAAGTAATAATGAGAAACTAATAACAAAATGATATATTACTTTATTACTTGAGCTTCAAGAGCACTTCCACTAAAAAATGAAGGGAAGAGAAAAGGGGAAGTTGGGATGCCACATAGGATCCACATCATTCTAATGGAAATAACTTCCAATTCTCTTATTGGTCAAACAAACAAGTAAAATAGTAGAAGTAACTTTACTTCCACTACTTCCATTCTATTTCTATGCAAACAAACACACCGTTAGCACCCAGCCATATTTTTGGTCCGAATTTCCCGTTATACCCATGAATTATTTCATTTTAGTTATCCCTTTCCTCTTCCTCTTCTTATTAGATTTTTCTTTCCATTATTCTCTTCACTTTCTTTCCTCTTCTTATTGGGTTTCCCTGAATTACTTTACTTTAGTCTTTTTTTAGAAGAAAAGAAAGAGAGAGAGAGTAGAAAAATGGAAAGGAAACCCAATATGAAGAGAAAGAGAGAAGGAAAAGGAAAGGAAAGACCAAAGTGAAATAATTCAGGGGTATAACGGAAAATTCGGGATAAAAATATGACTGGGACTAAAGTGAGGTAAATTAAAATATTTGGGGACTAAATTATAAATATCAATACTAAATTTCAATTTTTAAAGGTTTAATGGACGGATATTAAAAAACCACTGTAATAAATAAAAAAAAGGAGAAGCACGTGGGTAGCTCGTGTCAAATAATCCAGTGCTATTTGGCGCGCCGTCTACACCCGACGCGAGGGCACCAAAAGGGCTTTTTATTTCGTCGACCTCACCGAGTGAAGAGCAAACATCAAGCTAAATCAGTGACAAGAAGGCATAAAAAAAGAAAGAAAAAAAAAAAAAAGAGCGGAAATGGTTCTAGGGTTGCAGCCGCTGTCGGAGCGCGTGGGCGAGGGGAACGGCGAGCCCATCCTGGATTCCGCCGCTGGGGAGGAGATGATGCACCTCCAGCCCGCAGTCGCCGTTGCTCTCGGCCGCCGGCCGCCGGAGTCCCCCGGAACCCTCTACATCTCAACCAAGTACTCTTACACTTCTCTCTTTTCTCTTTTTGTTATTTCCTTTATTTGGCGTTTAATTTCCGGCTGAAGTTGAAAAATTGGTGCCCTAATTTAGGAGGGTGATGTGGCTGAGCGATGCGGACAAATCGAAGGGCTACGCGGTGGATTTCTTATCGATTTCGCTGCACGCAGTGTCGAGGGACACCGAAGCATACCCTTCTCCTTGCATCTACACTCAGGTACTTATCTACTAGTGCTGTTTTCTTTGGGAATTGAAGTATGAATTAGGGTTTAGGGTTATATTGTATGTATAATTGTATGGATCAAGCAGGGAGATGAAGTTGAAAGTTGTATAATTCTTAGGATTAGGGTTTGTTGAAGGTGTAAATCTAGGGTTTGATTGGGACTTGAGGGTAGAAGAGAATCTTTTGTAATAGTTGGTGGAAATTTGTGAATAGGAAATAAAATGGGTATAGAATGTAGAGCAGATAAGAAACGGATGTTCTTGCAAGATCATAGAGAAGGAAATTGTCGTGACTTGTGATGGATAAGGAGAATAAGAGTGTGAGGGGGAAAGGTTTAAAGAAGGGTCGTTTCATGTTACAAGAGAGAAAACACTCCTAATTTACTTTAAAATCAGAGATGGAGCATTAGTGGAGTCTATTCTAGTGGTGGCTGCTATAGTTATGGTAACTGCACTGGATGATGGCTGCAGTTCCATCCAGGAGGTTCTCTTGCGAGGAAGGCACCTCAGGAGGAAGGTGCTTGTGGTCTTTTCTTGGCAATATTTGGTTCAGTTGACCTTACTCAAGGGCCTCTTTATTTACTGGAATTGGGGCATGGAAAGTAGCTACAATCTGCCTCTTTATTTACTGGAATTGGGGCATGGAAAGTAGCTACAATCTGCCCTATTGGGGGCCAATGGTCAAGTCAAAGAAAATTTGTTTTTGTTTTGGGCATGTTTGGTTCAATGAAACAAGGAGTCATATTTTATCTTGAAAAGAAGATGATCAAAAAGGGAGGCCCATTGGTCTTTTTAGAAACTTTTGTTAGATGCCCAAGAAGAATGATAGTTTAATTTTTTTTTTTTTTTTTGGAATAAAATGTTATGAAGTAAATAAGCAGCAAAAGAGAGTTTGAAAAAGACCAATAAAGGTCGATGTTGAAATTTAAAATTCCAAGCATTTTGGGATCATTTATGTTGGGAATTTTGACAAAACAGAAAGTAGATGGGGCATGTCCTTCCCAAAATCTCAGATGGTTGGGCTTGGAGCGCTCTAGCAGGGCCAATTTTAGCCACTTTCCATACATAATTTTAGCGCATGCTCGTGTGGGACCTGAGTTTTGCCATAGCCTTTCCCAAAACTCAAATCCAATAAAACAAGCACAATTCTAGACATTCAGTGTGCATGATTTCAATAACTAGCATGACCTTGGTGGAATCTGAGTTTTACCTCATCTACTTTTTCTATGTCAAAATTAGTAGCTCAAATTGATTGAAAATGCTTAAATTTTTCATATCTTATATAAATTAAATTAGTTTTATCAATTGCTCTCCACCTACCTGTGCACCCATCCAAAGACCTCTTATTTTAATGAACCAGATATCTCAATGTTGGCAGAATTTTTTTTTATTGAGGATCATTTTTCATAAAGAGAGATCCGCATATATAAGCTACAAAAGAAATAAGACGTGGTTTTCACAAAGCTGTGCATTATTTTCCATAAAAGAAGAGACGCGATTTTAATTTGCGAATGAAACTGAAGTGTGAATCTCTCTCAAGATTCGCAGAATTAATAAAAAGTGGGTCCTGCGGGGTCTCATCATCGTGTCCAAGCATATTATGCAAAAAGCGAATATACCATCACAACAAAACCGCAAATTTAAAGTTTGAGATTCGTAGACCAACAAAGCCGCGGATTTAAAATTTGAGATTCGCATACCAACAAAGCCGCGAATCTAAAATTTGAGATTCGCATACCAACAAAATCGGGAATCTAAAATTTGAGATTCGCATTCCAGTTATAATTCAAAGGAGCCATAAATTTAAAGTTTGATATCTGCGTTTCAGTTGTAATCCCACCAAAACTGCGAATCTAAAGTTTGAGATTCGCATCCCAGTGGCAGTCTGAAAAAACTGTGAATCTAAAGTTTGAGATTTGCGTTCCGATTGCAGTTTATAGAGAATGCGAATCAAAGATTAGAATTCACATTTTGCTTTTCAGTTACGATCTAGAAGATTAAAGACATCGCTTACAAATTTTAGAGATTTAATACAAATCCATCAAACCAAAAGGCGAGAAATTAATTCTCAGATCGTGGAGGCCAACAGTTGAACAGTTACATCAACTCAAAAGTCTCCAAATCTCTATAAATAGCAGAAGTTTAAGCAGAAAAAAAACATCGGGAGATCAGTACTAAAAAAAAGTTATTTTTGCTTAAGTGCTGCCAACTAAAATTTTTATACAAAGTGTTAACAGAGAGTAGGATCGTCCTCTATAGCTACTCTAGACCCTAGTTTTAAATAAAAAGGGAATTAGATTTTCCTCATTTCTGTAAATGAGAAACCATTGAAATTGTAATATTTTATTGAAAAAGTTCAATAGAGAATCATTTACAATTTAATGGCAAACAGAAAATTAGCGACTCCGCTGGGGAAACCTATCATCACTGATGATAAGGTTGTAGCTCAATTTGATAATATTCCAGTTGGCAGTATCACGCACGCTAGTTTATTTTCAATTACTTCACGACTAACACGATTTTTGGCACTCTTGCCAGTTTCAAACTCAAGTTTAGTAGCATTGCGTGGAAAGACTTTCTCGCGCTAGCTTATTTTCAATTATTTCGCGATTAACGTGAACTTTGGTACTCTTGCCAATTTTAAGTTCAAGTTCAGTAGCCTCGCGTAGAGGGACTTCTGCACATGCTGGTTTGCCTCTGAGATTAACCTCGCATTTTACGCGAGTGTTGTCAATTTTCCTGGTTTCATGTCCAGGATATGTAGCCTTGTATGGAGAGACTTCTTCGCATACTGGTTTACAATCAGCTTCGCATTTTACGCGATTTTTACTGGTCTTGCGATTAACACAAGCCAGTTCTCAAGGTATAGCCCTGTGTTTTACACGGGTTTTGATGGCTCTTCGTCTTACTTGACGATTCCGATTACAGAGTTGTGTTCTGGTAAAACCAGATTCTTGGCTCTCTTCGGCAGTAAGAACAATATGCTCTTTTAGAGTTTTCCGCTCAAACGACGACTTTATAGCTGCGGACTCAAAAGACCCCCGATCAACGCTGAATTCCTTATTACCCGATTTACGAGTTTTAGAGATCACGTGACGATAGTGCACGTTTCAGTCAGATCACCTGATCTAGAGGAGTGATATTTTCATATTTTTGTTGGTCGATCTCAACGGCGAGCATATCCACGACCGATCCAATTTTCTTCACGTCGGATTGTGCTACGATCTCTTGTTCAATAAAAGAGATGTCTCCCACTGTGGTCGCCAGTTTGTTTTCTGCAAAAATCTTGTTTTTTTTTCATTGATTACAACGAAAGAGGAACAATAGAAAAACAAATGAGAGGATTTATATTTTTATTGCTCTCTTTTACAATAAAAGTAGGTTCTAATGTAGCGATGAGATTTAACTAGTTGAACTTGTTAACGATCCGACGTGAATATCTCTTTCTTTAAAGAAGATGATGGTCGGTTCTAGCTCTCTCTTTGCTAATCTTAATGAATTCAAGACTCTTGCGCAGAACTTGAACTCAAAAGATCTTCTAGGCTTTAAGGCTCCCTCGTAACTTGAATTGCCAAACGATCTCTGAAATCTTCCTCAAAGAGACTATTTATAGACTTTAGTTAGTTATGAGAGTTTCCATAGGGATAGGAATAGAAGGTTTTTGTATTTATCAAGGATTCTAATCAAATATTTGATTTTGATTTAAATCTCTTGAATTTGGATTCTGATTGGACTCAATTCGGGTATTATATAATCCCAAATCTCAATCACAATCAATTTAGAATTCTGAAAATCTGCCCATATGGAGTTAAATACTCTGGATGCGAAGTTAAGGTCTTAGTTTCGCGTTTCGCCTATTCACACGAAGTAAAACTTCTGCTGGCGCGAAGTTAATAGCTTCGCGTCCAACCAGCCGCAGAGCTATTTTTCTTATCTTTTGAAATTTTATCCTCCAACAGTTTATATAAGTTGAGCATAGTATTTCATGTTCATTTACTCTCCTGTCACCAATCATGTCTATTCTATTATTTTTTAAATTATATGGAGCATGGGAGTATCCTTACCAGATTTTGTCTACCAAGAATGCAGTTATAGGAGCATTTTTGTGGTTCCTTTTTTCTCGTCTTGCTGGTAGCTTTTGTAGCAAGTTTTTGGTCGAGAAAGAGTGCATTGATGATATTATTGTTTTTAGTTAACTGGAAGAGGTCTATCTTTAGCGTGTGATTAGGAGATCATGAATTGTATAGAGGCATGTCAACTGTGCTGTTGCTATGCTGTTTTATGGGGTTAACTTCAAGCAATTCACTTTTGTTGTTTCTGTTTCAGTACCGCTTTTGTTGTCTATTAGTTTCTTAATGGTTCAACTCCATAGTACCATCATCTTCTACCTTTTCCCCTGCTTTCCTGTACAATAGCTAGATGTCTACTATGATCCTAGTCTAGATGATGATGCCATTGTGTGGTGCTTCATAATTGCTGAAATAAACTTGACCAGAAATAATCTTTTAACTAGGGCTTAAACTGACTGTGATGCCACTAGGTGCAGTTGGTGTTTTGACATAGCACAGGAGCAAAACTAGGATTTTATTGTTTGGAAATTAGAGAAATTAAGAATAAAATAAAATGATAAAAGATGGATTTGGGCTTGGGCCTCACCCACTCTCAACGAAGTATTACAAAGAGAGATTTAGGGATTGATTTGGGTTTCGACACTCAGGTGATCTCTCTCTCAATTTTAACAAATACACAAGAAAAAATTTAGGAATTTTTAGCAAATCATTATACTAAAAACAAAAGGGATTTTCTAATTTCAACATCTCATTCTATTTTTCAATAGCTTCATACATTATTATTTATAAATCAAACTATGTGCAACATATGTGCAAATAAACCAAAATCTAATAACAAAACAAAATCTGGTCAAATCATAAAATAAACCTTAATCAAATCCTAATCAAATCTATTCAAAGCTAAGCCTAATAATAATTAAAAAAAATTAATATAATCAAATCAAAACTAAGCAAATTTCCAATCAAATCCTATCTTTTAATTGTCCTTGTCATGATTGGTAATGGGCTATGGTACCTTTTTCACTGATTTAAGGGTTAGTGTTGACACTCACCTCCAGTGAGGAACAGTACAAAAGCTATTATTGTATTGCCAACTATCTGGAGTTTCACAAACATAGCATATATGTTAAGGGGCTATCCTTTCACTTGAAATAATTGTGTTTTGGTTTGCCTCATTTATGCGTTAGCTTGTAAACTTCTTGCAATATTCCAGAATCAATTTACTACAATAATGTATATTTTATATGATCCAGAGATTTAATAATATTATTTTATTCCACTTTACCTTGGTTTTGCCACTATATTTAATATATTTTGGGAGTTGCCTAGTGATGAAATACATTACATGCTGTGGTTAATATTTGTCCAGGCTTCTTCTACAAATAATATGCAACATATGGTTGAGTTTTAGTTCTAATTCCATAATTCACATGTCTACTACACAAAATGTAGAAAAACCAAGCCAAGTAAAAGACAAGTCATAACAACTGAACTCCCAATTTTTTGGCAATATTTGTGCACACATGGTGGCATGAAATTACCTATTTTGTTTTAAAATTATTATGCACTTCTCATTGTAGCAATATCTGTGCACACATGGTCACATGGAATTGTCTATTTTGTTTTATATTTATTTTGCACTTGTCCTTGGCACTAAATAAATTTAATCATGTCAATTTTTAAATTTATCTTCTTAGAGAATAAGGAATTCAGTCATAACAAGTGAACTCTTAAGTTCTTGGAAATATCTGTGCCCGCACGGTAACATGAAGTTTTCTATTTTGTTTTAAATTTATTTTGCACTTGTCACTGGCACTAAATAGATTTATTTATATGTTAATTGTTAAATTTATCTTCTTGGAGAGAATAAGGAGAGACATAAGTTTTCACACTGATAAATTCTTTTGTCTTATTTGAAGATTGAGACAGAAGCTGATGAAGGTGGAGACTCTGAAGACTCAGATTCAGAGGATGCCGAGAATGTAGAGCTATCAAAGATTACTGAGATGAGGCTTGTGCCATCTGATCCCAGTCAATGTATCCTTCGCCTTAGCTCTTTCAATGATATACAATAAATTTATTGGCTTCATGTTTGTTGTCTCATGCGTGGATCCTATTGTTCAATTTAGTATTCCCATCAAATTTGAGTATTTTAGTACTTCTCCGTGAACATGCTCAAGCCTATTTCTTTCTGGTATATTGCTTTAAATCTTTATCATGGCTTTTTTTCACGTTTTATTTCTGCAAGTGTGCTCACAAAAAGAGAGAGAAAAAGTTTATTGAGTATGGGAAAATTGAAAGTTAAAGTACCAACTGGGCAAATTTGGATGCATACTTAGCAGCTCATAAGTAGAAAGTTGGTATTTCTATAAATTGACAAACATTTTGGTTGTTGAAGTTGTTTCACTGTGCATTATAGTGCTGGCACCCATCAGATAGCTAATTTTGAAAGAATCAACTCATTCAGTCTAGCTAGATTGCATATTGTCATGTCGATTTACATGCTAGCGATGCAGGTGATAAAAATATGTGTAAGTTAATTAGCATCTTGGCAATTGGAACTATTCTGCATACTCGGTGCGCATTATTGTCGTGATCCTTGACACATGGAACAACCAGTTTATGTATTCTAAACTTCTGTTTGTATCGCCACATGCTACATCAACTCAATTGACACCAATATCTTCTTAGTTTCATCTTCTTCCAGGTCCAAGTTAAGCATGCATCTAATTTTCCCTCTATTTGGCAAATAGCACTATAGCGCAGTTGCTTGTGTTGCCAGCTTAGCCAAGTAAATATGGAAATATTTTAGAAACATGAGCAATCATGTAACTTTTAGTTAATGGATATCACTTAAATTGGCATGTCCTTGGTCTGGTAGTTTTGCTACTTTGGGACTGTGAAAACTTCAAAGTTGAATCTACAGAGTTGAGTGCCTTAGACCATAGAATCTTATATTTTATTCTTGGCTGTAAATGTTTTAGAAGCATGAGCGATCGTGTAATTTTTAGTTAATGAATATTCTAAATTGGCATGTCCTTGGTCTGGTTGTTTTGCTACTTCGAGGAATTTCAAGACTTCAAAACTGCATCTACAGAGTTGTGTGTACCGTTGACCGTAGAATCTTATATTTTATCCTTGACTTGCCTGTAACAGTGGATACCCTGTTTGACATTTTCTGCCAATGTGCTGAATTAAACCCTGAGCCTAATGAAGGTTAGTTATGGCTTTTATTTTCTAGTTTATTTGTCATACTTATATGCATTGGAATGAATTATCTATTTATCCATTCATAACTTGTGTTTGTCTTTTTATTTGTATTAAGATGGAGAAGAAGAAAGTAGCTGGTTTTTTGGTGATGAAGGGATGACCGCTGATGGAATTGGTATATTGTCGCATCAGGTTTCCATTTATTATGTTCCATTAACATCACAAGTCAATACATAATCTACTTCTTTTCTTTTTGCAGGAGATTCTGAGTGGCAGTTTTCAGATAATCTTGCCAATCCCATAGGTTATGCTAATGGAGATCATGATCTTGCTCGGACAGTGCTAGAGGTGCATTTCTTGATCGGTTTTGATTGCTCCTATGATATGTTGAACTTCAAAACTATTGTGCTGTGATTCCTGTTGTGGAATGTTATTCTTATGTTTATGAGTTTATAGCTAACACATTTGTTAGTGAAATAAATCAATACCTTGATAAAAAGTCATCTAAACTCTATTTTGAATACTTGAAATATATTCCTTTAGGGAGTGGCATGCTTCTAGTCTTTTAGAATCAAGTGGAATTGTAAGTGGTGGTCCTTCCTAATAAACTATGGTCACATGCAGGGTTTTTTATGTCTTATGTGGGGAATACAGTAATGGTTGTTTTTGTCTATTTGAAAGGGTAGCTTCAAACATTAAGAAAGGAAAACAAATAATATGAAATCTGCAAGTAGATATTTAAAAACACTAGTTCAAGGAATTGTACTTTTGGTATGTGCCTATTAAATCAATGTTTTGACACTCAATGCACATTAGCATTATCTTTATTTTTATATATTTTTTTAGTTCCTGCCACTACATCGAAACTCTAAAATCGTAATGAGGGCCGATTGCATACATTTATCAACACTCCCTTGCATGTTGGGAGCCCATCTTTGTTACTGGAAACCTAGTTGAGCATGCGTTCTTTTTTCTTCAGTTCTTTGGGATAGTGGTGCAAATTAGACTGTTCCGGTTGGGTTGAAGATAAACCATAACCTCACACAAGTTGCAAAAGGCTCAACCCTAACCCAGACCAACCCTCCCTTGGGTTCCGAAATAACCAAACAACCTAACCAACCTCTAGCAAGAACAACTCCGGCTGGGTGAGATTAGTGTCGGGTTGGGTTGGAATGGGTTAATATTGATATAAAGCTAACTGCTTAGACAAATAATGCATTGGTATATAAATTTTATGGAAATATCCAAGACTAAAGATAAGAAACATAAGCATGTGCACACTTGTATGTAAAAAGTTTATATCATGATTATTCATTTTTTGTATATATAAGAGATTAATGGGAATCAAAGGTGTTGGAGCAAATGTTCTCCACTGGTGGCTAAAGCCCCATTTTTTTTTCTTATGCCATTGGATACCTATTATTCTCATAGATTGCATAGGATTCGTACGAAACTAACAACCTGAACAAGTATATGATAATAAAACTTAAATAAGATTTTGTCAACATCATATATCTTGTTATCTTGACTATAAAACATATGTCGTAACATATGAATTATCACATTAAAATAGAAAAATAACAAATCATTTGAATTCCATGTGAAGTTCAAAGTATAGTCTTGACATGAAAGTACAAGTGCATCTTTTTCTGCCTAAAATTTGGTAGTGTTGTCAGATAGCTTTATAACGGTATGTATACTTTAATCAGAGCGAGTTTGGATTAGATGTGGGCTTTATTGTGTTGGGTTCCAGCTCAGTTTGGATTCAGATTGGTTTATGGGTCAACCCTAATCCAACCCCTACATAAGGATCAGATCAAACTAAAATTCTAAAATCCCCAGCCTTGGCCTACCCAAGGTTAAGGTTGGTCAAGTTTGCATCAATCGCCTTCCTTCGTTTGGCGTCATCTTTATCACCCAAAACTCTTGCACCAGTTTACACTTTATTAGTCGAAATAGGAACAAAAGGTACACCATTCTTCTCGCCTCTAGTTATGGCAGCTTTCAGTTTTGCTAAATCAGGATCCTCATTAGTTGAAATCTCCTTCGGAAGCCGTTTGAAGAGAGGATTTCAGTGAGCACTGTGACTAAATTTTCCATCATTGATTAGGCCATCCACTACAAAGTCCATAGGCCCCTTGCCTTTACAGGTATGCCCAATACTCGAATGAAGTGGTTGTTCCTCTAGGCCTGTAGACCCATCCCACTCCTCCATCTCAACTTCGGCCCCACATGCTCCTCATCATCCATGGGTTCCTTGCCTTTACGACTATGCCCAATATCTGAATGAAGTGGTTGTTCCTCTAGGCCCGTAGACCCATCCCACTCCTCCATCTCAATTTTGAGCCCCACGTGATCCACATCACCAATCATGTAACTATCCTGCTCTATGCAGATTTTCCTCCCATCACAATTACGATTATGCCTATTAGAATCTTCCATATTTGGGGTCAATGTATACTCCTCAAATTCTCCTCGACCTCCCTTATTTGCACATGTTGCCATTTTAAAAAATCTTTCACTCTGTGCAATTTCCCCTCAACACAATTTGGAAGGCTACTCGCAGGATCCTCCCCCGGTTCTTGGGATCCAGTGGTCTTGGGACCATGGATGGTAACCCGACCACGATATTTTTGGCGACGAATTCCCTTTCCATTTATAGTATTCTTTATTGGAGAAGAGTTTGATTTGGTGGCATTGATCACATCATTAATCTCCCCAAGATTCTTTCCACTAATTGGCTCTTGTCACTAGCTGATTGAAATGAGACTCGCCACGTGGCAGTGCACCGATGGTGGAGCGGGCTCCATGCATTGTCGATTGATTGGCCAGTAAGGCCTCCCTTGCTGCTTCCGGAGCTTCCCAAGTAGCGTCAACAGTGCCCTTATTCTTCCTTGACCTCCCTGGTGCCTCTAGTTAGGGACTATAAAGGTCTGACCTTACTCCTTTTCCATCTGATTGTCCAATATCCACCATTGCATTAGTGGGTTTTTGTGAAAGAGAAGGGGATGATACCCCTGCACCATTATTCCACCTCGTGTCTTCCCTTCAACCATAGATACTTCATATACATCATCGTCCTCTGTAACGGCCGCCACTTTATGTTTCAAAGAACTATTAGCAAGTAAAGTGCAATCGGTTGAACGATGCCCCAAAATCCCACAATGGAAGTAAAATATGCCCACGTTCTCATATAAGAATTCTTACCACTCATATTCCTCTAGCGAACCAAGGGACACCCCAAAAACTAGCGGCTTGAACACATCAATCTCAACTCATACATAAGCAAATTCTCTCTTCAACAAAGCCGTTGTACAGGCATCAATTGCAATCGGTCGATCTGCCTTTGCACGAATCTTCAGAGTAGACTCCCTATCCCAATAATTAAAAGGAAAATCAGGGAGTCACATTGATACTGCAACCTTATTAATAACGACATTAGATGGCCAGGAGTTCTTCCTCCAATTTTCCAAAGTAAAGACGGTGCATGCTATGGACCAAGACACTTATGTTTTCACAACTATCTTATCTTCTTTACAATTGAATTTGAACATCAGAAATCTATTACCTATCGGAGTAATATCATAGCTCTTCTTTGTTTTCCATCTTTGGCAGAGAGTTCTTACATGAAACTCCGGGTCTAAACTCTATGGGTGAAAAACTTCCCAATGAGAGAAAACTTCCACTCTAATCCGAGCATGATGCTCATGAGGAAATACCAAGTTCTCATCAAACACTTCTTGTAACTGGGCGATCTCCTCTTCTTTCACACGTCGTTCGTAACGACTTATGCGGCCCCAAGTCTTGCCGCCACCGCCCATTCCTATGAGGGTGAGAAAGAAGAAGAATCTATCTCCTCTCCTCTCCGTTTGCCACTGGATTTGCCTACCAATTATCCCTGGTTTGCTGGGAAAGCCACGAGCTGACTTGATTCTTATTTGAATATGTTTCGGCTGGATGTGTTGGTAAAAGGAGCTCAACAAAATATGTTATAAATAGTAAATTTTGGGGTATCTAGAAGTAGTTGTAGACTAATATTTCTTTTTACTTCATAAAAGAAATGGTCTAATATAATCCCAAAATATGGATTTAGGACATACTAAATATTCATATTTTTTACGCAATCCTGTCCTTTCCAAGACACCGTTGCCTATACTTCGCTAGGTCTTTGCATTAAATTCATCTGTCAAGATCTCAACACCGAATCCAGAGCATCCAATTTGGTATTGCAGTAGAAGTTGCGTACATTTTGCAAGCTGACTGCTGTTTCTCCCTTGTATTTTGGCATAGTTTTATCAACCGTGTTACAGATCTGAGCATGAAATGATAGGAATGGTATGCAATGTCCTTTAAAAATATTATTAGACTTTTATTGCTACCTTGCAACATATTTACAACAGATTTCCAAATATGAAATTTTGATTAGTTGATATTTTATCTGGAGCTTTATCCTATTTGCTTGCTCAAATAAAATACGTACTTTCTGCTCTGCAGCTCCAAATTAATGATCAGCGTTTTGAGGATGCGGAGGAAATGGAGCAGGAACCAGGTGGTGATCATGATCATCAGCGAGGCTGATGCATTTGTAATTTATGCATTTGTTCTAGCACTGCTTTAGGAGAGTTTTCTTTTTAGCCACTCTTCTAAAGCCAATGACAGAGAATGAACTTTAGAAGCACCTCGCAGGTTAGTTTGTGTCTAGAGAACATAGTCAGCACAAGCGTCTAACTGTATTAAGCTTTGTATTCAGTAAGTGGAGCATCAGGTCAATTCTTATGCATGTTAAGCAGTGTATCTTAGACCATCTGTCCTGATTTCTTCAAATTGATGCTGATATCGGGTTTGATATATGACAGGACAACTATCTGTTGTACTTACTTGCATGAGCAAGAGCTATGTTCTACAAAGCCTTGAATGTCGAGTTGTCCTGATACCCAAGTGATACTCTTATTTCCTCAATTAAGAATATTGCGTGCCCTTCGGATGCTGATTGCATTTAATTCACAAAAAATGATCATTTAATCCCCAAAGATTCCAAGTAAGTTCCAATACCATCATCTTGAGTTTATATTGGTGCTGAACTGATCGTTCTTGGTTATTTGCCGCAGTATGCTTGAGGTTTCATTTGGAATAATGGTTACGGTTAAATTCAAAGAAAAGCATATTATATAATAGGTTTTTTTTTAATCTATATTTACAGATTTTTTAAGTTTATATACTGTTGAAGTCTTTTGGATATATTCTCACGTGAGCCAGTGCTTTGTCAAATGCATCTTTAGTCAGGTACAAATATATAAAGTTAAACCATAGTACCCATAAATTATAATGAATTAAGTCATAAGTACTTGATTGAACAAGTTATTGAAATAACGTCCCAAAAATTCTATTTAGCCGATTTTCCTTTCAGCTCATAGACATTAGTACTTGCTAAGCATAACTCGAGTTTCTTTCTTCCCCTTTGCTAAGCATAATATTAGTCTATGAGTTTCTTAATAAGAAGCCATATCCATTATTTAAACATCAGCTTGGGATGTACTTATTTCGTGAATTTTGACAATGATTTGGGAAATGTCTATGAGTTTCTTAATAAGAAGCCATATCCATTATTTTAAACATCAGCTTGGGATGTACTTCTTTGGAGAATTTTGACAATGATTTGGTGAAGATTTTACTGTTCATTATTAGAAGTTTACTAAATCTACCGAATAAGTTGTTTGGTATTTGTTTCTTGGATATGAAATCATGTGTTTGTTTTATGATTATGGAATCTGACTGAATTGCTCTTTTTTATTGTTATTATTAATTAGTAGATTTTTTTTTTTTTTTTCTTATTAAGGTCACCTTTATTCTCCTCTCGAATTATTAATAAAGTCATGAGTATTATTCCATAAATCCATTTTTCAAACTCGTAAACCAATTAGTTCCTTGGAATCACATCATATTATGTGGCTCCATGGCAACCCCAAATGATGTATTTGCAAAAATGCCCCTGAAAGGTCATTCAGAATACACACAAAATTAGGTTTTCTTTATTTTAAAAAAAATATATATATATATTTTTAGGATATAGGTTTGTAACAAAATTCGTATTTGAATTTAATCCCCAATAAATTTTATTAGCAATTTAGCATAGTCCCGAACACTATGAGAACAGCTATACAACAGTTCCTATATTTAACATTTCATCCAAAAAATCAACTAACCTTGTTGAAAAATTAACCATGAAAGTAAAATTAACTTAATTATTTCCAATTAAACTGATAAAATTAAACTAATGATTATCATCTAGCTCCCTTTGCTCATCTCCTTACTATCTTCGACTATCCTAATTGCATAGATGTGAAAAAAATGAAAAACTTTCATTAGCGATTCACATGAGTTTTATTTTTTATTACAATCAGCGAAAATGTCAACAATCTCTGTCAACAACAAAACGTGCATAACGGATGAAATTTTGTTTTCAATAAACTATGAAGACTGCCACTTTGAATGATTAGCAGGGATTGGCAAGTCGCCTCTCAAATTTTCTTTTTCCTCTTAATGTTCATATTTTTTATAAATTTGCCTCTCCTGAAATTTCGAGTCTATCCCTCTCAAGTCCAAATAGTCAAGATTAAAGCCTTTGACGCTCTGATATAGCATTTTTTTTTTGCTCGTTCTCTCGATTTTTTTTTTTTTAATTTGCAAGTAGAATTTGAGTTTTCATCTCTTATATATTGGAAAATAGTTGTTTCCATAGCTTACAGGTATCTTTTTCTTGTTATTTCTAAAAGAAATTAATAAATTAGTTAATATTCAGGATCTGAAACAACTCATTAGATTACACTACACTTTAGTCATGTATTGGCCTTCAAATCTATAAATTTATCATCGAATTTATATTGTTATAACATAAATTTTTTTTTGGATTGGGGGCTCCACTCTTGCACCCTTTACATGAGCACTTTATTTTCTGCATATCCAACAAGCTATCTGAATAGTCCACGAATAACTCTGTCCTCATTTGAGTGCCTGGATCCGTCCCTAACAATCAAAGGCAAATTCTTTTAAATAATTTTAAGGTTTTAAATTTCTAAATGTGACGCAACAAACATTTTTGTGGGACTTCTAACAAATTATCATTATAATATTGGAAACTAACACCGTAATATGGTTTAAATCATCATGATAATTAATAAATTCATGTGACATTTTCTTTATAAAATGACCGTAACAACTAGTACGTTTTAAAAAGGTAAAACTAGAATTTAAAATTTGTCAATGACATTGTTAACCAGAAATCAGAGTATAACATTCGATCAATATAGCAAAATTACATACACAGTTCACCGGAAAAATGGAAAAACAAAACTTCAATAATTTACACGTGAAATAAGAGATGTTTAGGGGTTATTATATAAAATCCTCCAACTAAATACATAATAAGAGAAGTTAAAGGGGGTATATGGAAAAGTACCACAACTTAATATATAAGGGTTTTTTACATATCTGTCCCTTAAAAATTAGAATTTAGTCCCCAAATTTTTATATTTATAATTTAGTCTCAAAGTTCTTTAAATTATGTCACTTTAGTTCCAGCCATATTTTTTTCCCGAATTTTCAGTTATACCCCTAAATTACTTTATTTTAGTCATGTCTTTCCTCTTCCTCCTCTCTTTTTCTCCTTATTGGATTCCCATCTCTATTCTTCTCCTCTCTCTCCCCTCCTAATTATTCTCTAAAGTGAAGTGACTCAGGAGAACCCAATAAAAAAAGGGAAGAGAAAGAGAGGAGGAGAATGAAATCTAATAAGAAGAGGAATAAAGGAGGAAGAGAAAAGAGAGGACTAAGGTGAAGTAACTCAGGGGTATAATGGAAAATTTGGACAAAAAATATAGCTAGAGAACTAATCTAAGTTAATGAAAGGATTTGGAACTAAAATATAAATATGAAAATTTAGGGGACTAAATTCTAATTTTTAAACACATAAGGGACAGATATGTAAATACCATGATACTAATCCCTATATAAAACCGATAAAACCCTAACTAGTCTCTCTCAGCCGCCGTCCCCAATCTTTTGCAGTTTCTCAGGTATCAAGCCTTCCCTCTGAGCTAGGGTTAGTTTTTCGCCTCGATCGAGCTTTCTCATTAAGAATCTCAATCTTCTCCCAGATTCGCAGCTTGAAGAAGTAGCATGTCGTACGCGGCGATGAAACCAACGAAGGCAGGCCTCGAGGAGGCCCCGCAGCTCCATCGCATCAGGATCACGCTCTCGTCGAAGAACGTGAAGAATCTCGAGAAAGGTATCAGATTTTTATTTCGATCAAAATCTTTCTTTTCCTAGTTTCGTTTTTTAATTGACCGATCTTTGTAATGGATTGATCTTGATGATGTTGTTAGTTTGCGCTGATCTGGTGAGGGGAGCCAAGGACAAGAGCTTGGCAGTGAAAGGCCCGGTGAGGATGCCGACAAAGGTTCTCCACATCACTACTAGGAAATCCCCTTGCGGTGAAGGTAATGATCTCTCCTTATTTGATTGATTGATGATCTATTGCTGTTTTAATTTAATAAGTAATTTTATAGTTTGTGTTCTTATTAAATAAGTGTTCTTTATTTCATTTATGATCTACTAATGTTTTTAATCTGGTTATGTAGAGAAGGTATTGGTTATAAAAGTGAATTTTGTATTAGTGATGATATGCGTTTTTGATTTGTTAATGTTGGGATGCGTTGTAGTTGACATTTCAGTTGTGATTATGAAATTACTGGTAAATATGCATATGGAACTTACAGAGAATTGAATTTCTTGAGTAATTTGTGATGGGTGTTCAGCAACATTTGGAAGTAGTTTATTTATTAGGTTACTCTTTAGGCTCTTTAAAACCTTTCCAGCCTCGACAAAAGCTTTGGTAGATCTGAGCATTGTCTCAACCAAGTCCTTTTTTTTTTTTCTTCTAGTAATACTGTTTTACGAATAGTAGTTAGTCATATTCTAAATTAAATCAGAGATGTTGCTATTTTATCTTTCTCAAATGCCATTATTTGACATTTCACCTAGACGTTTAGCGTTTGATTAATACATTAGTTTAACATCAGAAAACTTTAGTACACTCAACAGAAGTGAGAAAATTAGAATTTGATGCGTGCCCTCAATTTGATGTTGCTATTTTATCTTTTCAAATCCCATTATTTGGCATTTCACCTAGAGGTTTAACCTTTGCTTAATACATTAGTTTAACATCAGAAAACATTAGTACACTCAACGGAAGTGAGAAAATTAGAATTGATGCATGCTCTCAATTTGTTTTGGTGCATGATGTCATGTTGTTTTTCTTATTAAACAATCCTTTTAACAATTTTGGTGATTCCCTTTGCTGTCAGCTTTTAAGCTTACATCCATAAATCAAAAACTTATTTTAATATTGAAGGCACCACACTTGTTACCAATTTAAGTATTTCTTTTTGTCCACCTTTTCCTTTCATTTAGTTTTGGCTGACCATATGATGATTTTAAAAACATGTTGGCACTGAAATGTTTCTATGATGTCTCAAATAATGGAGCTTTTTAAACCTAATGCTCAGTTTTCTTGGATGTCTGATTCTGGTCCTTTTTATTCTTATTCTTTGCTACGGTGTGGGTGTATGGGTGGTGGGGGTGGGGGGAGGATGTTAAATTCTACATCTGAATTGATCTCTTAGATTTGTTTTTTTATCTTTCTGATCAGCCATTATGCACTATCTAAAATCAAACTGAAATACGTAGTTAGTTTTTGACAGCAGATGATGATAAGAAAATGTGTTACAGAGAGCTTTGTCTATGAAGTTCAAAATAATCTAGTTTTTTAGAACTGATGCTTAGTTTATGATCGCATTATCCTTGACAAGTATAAACTTTAAAGTAAATCTGTAAACTTGATGACAAAAAGCCGCTTATGATGTACTTTCGCTGAAACATGTACTTTAGTTTCTGACTTGCATTACAGAGTACATTGTCTATTAAGTTCAGAATAATCGAACTTTTTAAAACTGATGATCAGTTTATTGCTACATTATCCTTCACAAGCCTAATTTAATGCATAAAAGTTATTTGCATCCTTTGCGATGACCTTGTGCATCAGAATAATGTATAATATGTAGTTTTGTGGGTGTTGGGATGTCATTCTGTTAGTGTTATTGTCAGTGAGCTATTTTATTTGGGCCAGGTAGTTTTGAAGATGGAAAGGAAGATCAAATTGTTATTAGATATGTGCTAGACTAGTTGAATAAATGGTGAGGAGAAGCTCTTAGGTTGATATTTGTGTTTGACTTTAGTTGTGATTAAAGAGGGCTGTTAATTTCGCCACAGAAATTGCCTCAAACTCGCAGTTTTTATTCTATGTAGCACCTGTACTTTGAAGGAGGAGCCATTCCCGTGTCATATACATAGTGGATGTTGGACCAGATATGTCTTAGATACCCCTTTTGAAGTATCCAAAATTTGCTAAGTATCCTAGACGCATTAAGATATATCGAGGACGAATATGAGACTAGGAAGTTAGAAGGTAAATTTATGAATAATAGGTTAATAGTTTTATTTGATTTGTAGACACATTGCATTCATGTGTTTTATTTTTTAATGAAGAATATGATATGCACAATTATTAGTTTAGACAAGAAGAAAATATTTTATATATCCAAGACGTTGAAAACTAACAGATATATCCAAGCATTGAAACATTAACAGACATGATAGTTTATTATTATATTTACAATGCATCAGTATCCTAGATATTTTAAATTTGCATTGTGCACCATATCATATCATATTTGTATCTTGTACATGTGTTTATACTTTATACATATATAATTATTTTTGTTTATAAATTTTTCTGTATCCATGCTGTACCCATGTTCTATTTGTTCAAAATTTGTTGTATTGTCGTGTCCGTAGCGCATCATTCCCGAGTCTTATACCCGTAGCTTGTATCTCTGTCCATGCTTTACAGCTTTCATTTATTTTTGTTGAAAAATGATTTTTAAAGAGATTTCTGATTATTTTTTCTGATCGCGTGGTGTGTGGATTTACCAAGATCAGTTGAATGAGTGAGTGAGAAATAATCAAGATTAGTTGAATAAGTGAGAGAAGAGGCACTTAGTTAATATTTATGTCTGATTTTGAATGTAATTAAATAGGGATGCAGGCTGTCTGACTTTGAATGCAATTAAATAGGGATGCAGGCTGTCTGGAAGTCCCAGCAATTTTCTATTACTTTATAAACTTAATTTAGAAAAAAAAAATCTCTTATTATGTTTTCTGATATAGTATGGGATGAGATGAGCTTCAATGGTAAATATTGTTTGGCACCCAAAAAAATCCAAGAAACTTACAACGACATTAATCGAACCAAGGTTCATTTTTCAGCCCCTCCTTCAGAGTTTCTGCATAAGAACATTTAAATTAGAATTGGCGTGACCACTGTATTTAAAATCTAAATCCATATCCAAGAACTTAATTATATTTCTCTTGTTGGTTTGTGTTGCGGCTTCTTGAGTTCTGATCTTACAATTTGATGGGTAAGATCTTGTTGTGCAAAGTGGGTAGAGTCAGGTTGGACTTATTAGTCCACATTGCTTTGTGATTTATCAACAACAATTCAAAATTTTTATTTCCAATAGGACTATTGGCAATCCAATATAAACAAACTAGACGGTTTCTGAAATCTTTTGAATTTCTTGTAGAAGATGTCGTCTCATTAGCATCAGTACTTGCATATATCCATGCAAATTTGCTCAGCAAATTTGATCTTGAGAACATTGTGTTAAGCCTTTTCTTTTCGTTAAGCCTTCTCTTTTCGTTACATCATAACATTGTGTTTAAGCCTTGTCTTTTCTTAACATCATAGATATCATGTAACTAATTGCTAAAAATTGTTTGGAATTATTGCAGTCTCAAGTGATGGGGACAATCTACTATCTTATTAAGTGCTAACTCATTCTAATCTAACTTATTGCTTGTATTTCCTTTTTTTTTTACAGACATTTTAAAAAAAACTGAATAATACTGAATTGAATATTGTATGCTCCCCCCCTATTTCAGGAACCAACACTTGGGATCGATTTGAGCTTCGAGTTCACAAGAGGGTGATTGATCTTACTAGCTCACCTGAAGTAGTGAAACAAATTACCTCAATCACCATTGAGCCTGGTGTGGAGGTGGAGGTCACGATCTCTGAGCCATGATAAAGTTACTTTTTGCTTAAGATCCCGTAGGATTTTGTCGTGTATTTGTTTTTGCTGAAGAGATGTAATCAGATAGCTGGATTTTAGTAGATTATAATTTCGTTGGCGGATATGAACCCTTTTATTTAAAAATTTGTGTGCAAAATCTGGATTGAGTTTTATTCTTTATGGATTGTTTTGAATGACGGTTTTTACTCAACCACGTTAATGTGTGATTTCTGTTTGAATACTGTTTTAACAGTATTGCTGCACTGATAATCCTACAGTAGGTAAGCTGCTTGAGCACATTGTGATGTCTTTGGGTCTGGCTATCTATTGTACGAGCAAGGTGAAGGTTTGGGAACAGTTCATTTCTGGCTCAAGTAACTGAATAATTATTTCTTGTTTTGTTAAGGTTTGGACGGAGGACGTTGCTCATCAAATCTATGTCTGGGAGTTATATTTCATTTCTGGTTACGAATCTGGCTTCATATAATATACTCTGACAAAGTATAGGCGACAATCTATCTAGGTAAGGTGCTTATAATCGATTTTAGTGAAAATCTAGATATCTAAGGTGCTTACAAAGGAGTCCCGAATTCTATTAGAGTTCATCCACATTTAAGCAGGGCACATGCGACTGAACAGGGACTTTTGAGGGCTGCATATCAGGGAGCATTCGACTGGAGACCTTCTGCCGCATGTACAAGAAAATATGGGAAGAGTTTTGGTTTCAAACTTTCCCATGTGAACGGCTCCATGCAGGCTAATAGAGACCAACTAGATAACAATAGAGACCAGCTAGGGGAGAGCAAGACACCAGATGTAGCTAGGGGAGAGCAAGACACCAGATGTCATGGTAATTGGTAATTGGATTGGGGAATGGATCAGTTTCCTCCAAGCCACTAACAGGACTGATGAATATTTGAGAGCCAGCTCTAGCTTATTTGCTCTGGACGTTGTGGACGACAAGTATTTCAGCAGGACGAAAAAGAATGCAGTTCAGAGCATGTATGTCATCAGCAAAGTGCCTAGTCAGGGAGCAGATTCAAAGAAGCATTGACGAGATGGAGATTCAGGGAGCAGATTCAAAGAAGCATTGACGAGATGGAGAGACAGAATCAGGAATTTTAAGCTTGGTTCTCTGAGGCACAATGAAATTTAAAAACTGAGGTACACAATCACTCAAGTTGATCTGCTCAATGTCACTGTCACAACGGCTACCTTCTGCTACTTGCAATGTATGCAAAAAGAATTGATACAGTAAGTGTTTTTCCATCTCTATCCTTGCAAGCTATATATCAATGTCTTGAGCCACTGATGAAGATGTGATTGTAGATAAAAAGACTAATGGGATATAGTTCTCAATGTATGTTTTATTACTTAATATCTGGCAATGGTTCCAAATTTGCATCTGCAGTATCCATATCTAAATTTGAACAAATAGGATAATTTTGATATCCACATTCGCATACAAGAGGACATGAACAGCGAATCAGATAAAATAATCCAAATTTATTCATACCCCTACTTGTGCTTTGTTTAGGAAAGGAATTTAGAAGAAAAGCTTGAACCTTCAGTCATCACCATCTGATCTTTCATCCGACATTCAAAAAGAAAAAAGAGGAAAAAAAAATAAAAAATTCTTTACTTCCATTGCTTCATACTGCAAAAACTTCATGATGTTGCCCACAGGTTACTCAGTATCCATGAACGATCTTTAAATACCTTTCTTGCAACTGCAAACAGAAATATCTACGAAGTACTTTCCTCCTACAAAGGTCTAGAGACAACCCAACTCGCCCCCCACCGACAATTTAGAATCCAAACCCGTCCATAAAAAGAGCATCTTTTCCTTCAACCAAGCACCAGGGCCAAAAAGATGAACAAGCTACATGCAGGCAGTGAAATTGAGAAGAACTGGGACCAAAACCGAGGCCATGTCGAATATGGTGCAAAATTCATTCACAATCCAGCTGCAGTAGAAGAAGATTAAGGGTCATTAGTCAAGAGCTATAAGCAGCCTGGATACAGATCCATAGCCTTTAATTTTATACAGTTGAGATATTTGATAACTACAGCAAGAAATAAAATTATGATAAATAGAATTTAACTCTATAACATGTGTTTCAGTCAACAAAATAAAATTGAATACAGACTGATATCTGCCTATTTTCATGTCACATGTTATCAGTCAACAAAATAAAATTGAATACAGACTGATATCTGCCTATTTTCATGTCACTTATGCCGATACTTTACTGCAAGCCCTTTAACTACAACTTTGGAATTGGGTCAACTACTGGGAACACTGAAGGAGTTTTTATATGGAGTATGCGTGTGGCCCAGTTCTATAGCTGAACTTTTTGTGTACTTGTCAAGGATCTACTGAGTGTGCAGGGATAAACAAGATCTTGTATTGCACCCAATCTCTAAACATAATCAAGCAGAGATCTACAAAACACAAGACTACTGATACATAGAAAAGAAGAAGAAAGACCTTGTGTATACAAATTGAGTACAGCATCATTTTGTTCATATGAACCATAAGAACAACTTCTCTTGATAGAAATTATATCATCAATAACAATGCAAATTGAGCCTTGCTATAGAACTGGGTAACAACAACAACAACAACTAAGCCTTTTAGCTCAAGTAATTAGGGTAGGCTACATGAACTAAAAAGAGAACAACACCAGACTGATTACCTGGATGATCAGTCTCCAGTCATTCCTATCAAGCAATAAGTCTTCATTAAAGCCCTTAATATCCACATCATTTCATATCTCCTCCTTCCATGTTCTCATCGGTCGTCTCTTTGTTTTTTTAATTTAGATAAACTCCACTTATCAAACTCATACATCCATAAATCTGTCTTACATGACCAAACCGTAGGGGGTTACGTACTTCAACAAGAATAGCCTCATTTCTCACATTTTCTCCCCTGATATTAAAACAAATCCAATAAAGTATGTGCATCTCTATCACACTCAACTTCTATGCATGACGTCTCTTTATATCCCAACATTTTGTTAAGGTTGTAGGAAAGCGTTATCATTTATGTAAATGAATTGCTTCTAGGATGATGATATTAGGATAAAACAAAGAGCACAATCTGTTTATACATATAGTGCCATATTGGAACAATTTTCTACAAGAAAACAGCCAGGAAATAGTAAAGATGGTAGCTTTAAGTAATTTACGGGGTAAAGAAGAGAAGGTATTAACTCAGAATCAGTTTCACAAAAAAAGTGTGTCGCAAACATAAGATTGTTAATCCACCAAATGACTGTAAATTAGAGCAACAGACCTATACCAAAGGGGAATTTAATGCAGCAATTCTTTATTCACCAAGGAAATTGCTATGCAGGGGATGCCACAATCATAGATCCTGACAATATATTGTTTCATGAACTTTAGAAGTTGCAAACTATAAAGCATAACACGAGCACTTCTTTCTGATAGTTACCATTCATACTTAGAGGTGGAAGGAGGAAAAAAAAAAAAAAAAAACTGCTAGAAATATACGAAAAGTCAAGCTCTCTGGAACAGATTTTATAAAGCTTAGAACAGAATTTACAGCAGAAAATGTACATGCCAAACAAAGGTTTGAGTAGCATATAACAGTATACAGAAGGTTGACACAGATTTCAGTGAAGAAAAAAAAAAAAAAAAACTGTGTTAAAGACTAATCAAGCAACCAACCTTTAAATCTGATACAGGATGCATCATTTGATTCAAAATCCGTATGATAAAATTATCAAGAATTATGAGTAATAATATATCAGCTAGAACCAGCTCTGCTTAATATATTATTAAAAACCAACAAAAAGCAAGTAGGCAGATCAAAATTGCTACTAAACTTAATTTGGCAACCCGTTCGATATTTGATATCTATAGAATTATGATTTAACATGTGTTTGGCATTTTCCATTGCAAAAGGTTAACTAGGACATATTAAGAAGCAACAACACTAATTTGTTGATAAGTATTCTAATGAAGACAACCCCCGAGTAGAATTGTAAGAGATGGTAAGATCACACATATACAGCAAATCTGCAGTTTTCTTATGAGTTTAATTTTAGACTTCCTTTAAATCAAAGACATGATCGTAGCTAATGTTTCACTAGGTTAAGTAACCTCCATAACATGAAATTCTGAAAGCATATATATGGAAAGAGAGTAAAGTTTTTGGAAGTTCCCCCAACAAAAGAATGTTGATATTACTGGATGAGTGCTGTCAGCGCATGAATTTGCTGAGCTGACAGCAAAAATACTACTTTTTTGCAAAAAGAAAAAAAATATCACAATTTGCATGCATCAACATCACCTTAGCTTCTTTACTACCAAAACTTATCTTAGGGTTCCATTGACCTTCCATCATGCGAGTAAAAAATGAATGATTTCTTGTAAATACAAGATTTTATACCCATCAGTTAGAAGGGAAAATTAACCCAAAAAACCCTGAATTTTGGTCCTCAAGATGCTAGAAAAGGGTTGGATCATCCATTCTTTTGGAAAATAATGGGTTTATTTTCGTCAATGCAATTTTTCCAGAGCAAACAACAGATACACATTGTTCCAAAAAATGCTCACTACTTCTAAAAGAATTTGAGGGAAAAAAACGTGATCAATTGCCTTACCTCATAAATAATATTCAAGAATTATATCTAAAGTAGCTGCCTATGTTACCATGCACACAAGGTCATTTAGGTATTAACAGGTCCAGATTTCTAAAATACATTCATATACCTATCACAAAATAGAAATCATAAACAACAAGGCTTAGCCCAACTGCTCTTATTTCTCTATAATATCTGATGTCACTCAAGCTTCAAAATCGCTCCTTAAACCTCAATGTAGTATATTATCAATTTCGGGCATCCAGCCATCATTGGAACTTTTAAAGCAACCACCTAAAGTAAGCCTCAACAATATGTCACTGTTGCAAGACAACTCAACTGTTTCAGTTTAGAAATAGTGTACAGCAACAAGAACTGTCATTTATCCAAAGTACTTGGGGTGGGCTATTCAACTGTTACAGTTTGGAAATGTTGTATAAACATAAAATATTTATATATCCAATTTAATTGTGCAATGAGAAAGTAACTAATTAACACAAATTAGTTAGGTCAAAGATCAAAAAGGGAGGGAGACAATCATGAGCAAGTGTCAAAACTACTTTCGTCAACGTTAAAATCCACTATCTATTGCATGCTGATAATAAAGCTTGTGGTTCATACTTTATACCAGAGCATACACCAGAGTGATAATGTTCATAATTGATGTACTAATTGCTTACTATTAAACACGTACTTTGAATTAACCCATACATAAAAAACTAAGGCCTTCATATATCCAGAGTTTCAGAACTATCAATTCTTTTACAGACTTGTCCGTTTAGACATAGAACTCTTATTTTCATACTTTTCGCCAAAATTATGGTTCAATACCTCACCATTTAATGAACCAATCTCTACATCTTTTCTCAAAAAAATCAGTCTCCAAATCCAGAACCAATCGTAATAAAAATTTCCAGATCATCCAATTGTCTTGAGATGCCAAACTAGTACATGACAGTTTGAAGAGGAAAAGGATACATAAGATTTTAAGGATGTCTTTTAGACATTTCAACTATATGACACCACATGCATGAGGCATTCAAGGTGGTAGGAGATTGCTGAAATGGGATAGTTTCAGAAATATTTGAAAACAAGAAAGAAAATCAAAATCTAGAGAACTCTCATAAAATTAAAATATATGATCGTAAGCAGAAGCTGCAATCGAAGAATCCCTTAAAAACTTTATCCTAGGGGCAGATGTACACTTTATGACACCGAGAACTAGGGGTGTAAAGAAATTCGGATTACCTAATCCGGATCCAAATTTGTTTAAAATCCAATTCAGATAACCTGATCCGATTTATTGTATCCATTACTTAAACATTATAAGATGTATATACCATTATGTTATGTAAGTGTATCTATCTCATGTGAATATACATACGTGACACGAAACCGACTCAATACCACATCAAAATCAAACCCCTAATTACAAGATTAGATGATAATTTTTCTTCATCTATGTTAAATCTACTTGTCATTTGATATGTCTTACAACTTTCATGTTCAATTATCTACATAATCACATATATTTGTTGCATACTACGTAAACATTTATGAGATATAAGCACACCAATATATATATATATATATATATATATGAATATATCTACTTCACAATTTGAACATTTTAGTTCTATATAAAATGTTTAGCATTATCTCATATCATCTTCATACTTGTAAGAATCCAAATTGCATCCATTAATAACGGACATGGTTTTTACGATATCCGTGCAAATATAAATATTAAATTTATTATTCATAGCATATCCGTACTCATATTCGTATCCATAAGAAAACAAATACAACTATAGAAAACCCATATCTGATTCGTATCGAGAATCTCTTTACACCCTACTAAGCACTCTTTTAATGCAATATTAATCAGAGCACATTCATTTCTTTCCACGCCTTCCCTTTTGCGCTCAACTTCTCATATACTCCTTCTTTGTTCATGTGCTGAAACATTCGGAAGAATTAATCAAGGATTAACTATTTACTTGTGCTAGCAGTCAAGGTATTGCAAGCCTCTTGAGGCCATTGGCAGGAACTGGGCTATGAATCCACTGGAAGGCCAGAGTTTAAACAACATTAAGAACTGTTTTCCCTGAGAAATTAAATAAGACAGGACATCTACTAACTATTTGTATTCCTATATATTTAATAGTCCTCCACAAGGAAAGAGTTCCTAAGTTATAATGCTAAACAATGCTATATAGCAAATTCACTCCTTTGAAGAAATATGATCCATGTTAACAGACTGCCTAAGGAAGTAACTGAAGGCTAGGGCAACCAATCTGACAGCTTACTGCATGAGAACCACCGCTGGTTGAATGATAAAGATAACTGAAAATAGGAAACGGAAGTGTAACAAACATATTATATCCTTGATATTTAATATAATAAATTTATGTACAATTGTAGAGTACACTATAATTAGAGAACATTAACTTCCTCCATTGGAATTGTCAGGTACGAAAGAAAAGCCTTAAGACAATGCTACTAGTTATTTCACCCTCACAGACCTCTTCAAGCTGACCGGAAAATTATAAACTCTCTATGGAGATAAGCTATTATCCTGTTCGAAGCCAGATCTGCTAAAAGGTATGTGGCAAGGGTCATGCAAAGACTTCCTAAACACTTTTTAATAGTGATATGCAAAATCAATTTTTATATGAGCTAAACTTATAGTTGCTGATGCCAAGAGACAACAGAACTTCCAATTTCAAGGCACGTTGGCCGTCCATAATTGGATATCCAAAATTTCCAACTGCAGGATCAGAGGAAGATACCATATTAGTTTACTTTATTTGTGGATATCAAATACAATTGTAACTGCGATAGATACTTACTATGTGATCGGGATGCACCAAGAAAACATGCAACTTCTTCAATCGGAAAACAATTATGAATTTTCAATTTAGGATTTACTGAACATGGAGTTGCATATTATTATATGACCTAGGTAGCATGAGTGGAGATTCCAAATATATCCAACCAAATACCAAAAGCTGGAGTTCTAAATCAACCATCTCAGTTACAGTAACCAGATAGCACGAAGTGCATCACCCATCCATGATTCTCAACTTCATGTGTTCAAGCACCCACATAATAAATGGACCTCTAAGGAAACGACAGCGCCTGCAATGTAGAGATATGAGGAAAAAAGATCAATTCAGGGAGGCTATCTAATGCTTTCGGGGAATAAAGCCCCCAGAGCTGTCCATATAACTGCCAAAGGCAACTGTTTCTAATCTTTCTCCCTCCAATATTTAACCATTCTCCCTTATCTCCTTTTCAAATCATAGTCCTCACATAGACCACTAAATACAGTTGCTTTGCTACCTAGACAATCTATATAAACCTAAATCCCATCTTTGCTAAATAATGAATAAAATTGACTATTCAAGGTGAAAGTAATTAAATCATGGGGAAATAATGTTACGCACACTTCAAACATCATAGGGAAATAATGTTGCACATACACTTCTATCATGAAGCTATGTCTGTATTAAACAATGACGCTAGACATGTGTATCCCACGTATTTCTTAAGAATTTGAGCATGTTTGCACATCATGTCCATGCAACATAGTGGGGCATCACCACCACAAAATGATTTTTGCACATTGAGATATTCTACAGCTACCAGGAGCTACAATCCCAGAATTTATCTTACAAAGTTGATGTGATAACAAGGAAACACAATACTGTATTACATGTGCTTGTATTCTTATTCAGCCTTCACAACTACAATCAGATCATTGAATAGGCAAGTCAAGCAACAATAGAAAGAGAAGACCAAAAAAAGGGCCAAAACCACTTATTTGAACTACGAAAACAGTGTGCACGTGCATGTTTTGTTTAGCTCACTGATAATTTGATCATGACAATAAACACCTAGCATTGTTGAGACACAACAAAATAATAAATATGCTAAGTGCATGGAACACAACAAAATAGAAACAAGGGCGCATGCTTTCCATTGGATTTGTGGTACATAAAAATAAGGACATGTCCTGAAAAGACTGCAGCCACCAAATTAAAAACTTTCTACCCACAGGATGCTTGGTTTAAATCTTCCTCTTAGAGTTATCAACATATCAATTCATATAACAGAGAAGAACCAAAATAAGCATCCTGCTAAATAAAATCCTGGCTAACCTAAATATTTTTTCTTCAGATGAGCTGAAATAGACTAAAGAATCTGTCCAATAAACCACATGAATAATATGTAGACCAAGAATTAAAAACAAATTCTAACCGTCTAGCTCCATTTTCGTCAGCTCGAGCTACTCCCCCCTTTGCTCTTCTTCGGATACAATGCCTTAACTTCCGGAATGTCATAAAACTCCGCATACCAGCTAACAAACTTCTTCAGCCCCGTCCTGAGATCAACCTTTGGCTTGTACCCGAACTCCCTCTGCGCGAAACTGATATTAGCATGAGTGAACTGCACATCCCCATTGGCCGGCATCTTCACAATCTTCTTCTTTGCTTTCTTATTGAGCAACTTCTCCAGAATTTTCACCAGCTCCGTAACCGGAACGGGCGAGGTGTTCCCGAGGTTGAAAACCCTCAGCTGCGCTGGCCCCCTCTTCTTCCCTCCACTACCAGTACTCTTCTTTGCAGTATCGAGCGCACCAAGGCACCCCTTCACAATGTCATCGATGTAAGTAAAGTCCCTTGCCACCGTCTCCCCTTTCAGCCCCTCGAAGATCTTGATCGGCCTCCCTTTTAGAATATCATTAGTGAAGAAGAAGTAAGCCATGTCCGGCCGGCCCCACGGCCCATAAACGGTGAAGAACCTCAACCCGGTGATCGAAAGCCCATAGATATGGTTGTAAGTGTGCACAATCTCCTCCCCAGCCTTCTTAGATGCCGCGTACAGCGATGCTGGGCGGTCCGTGCGGTCGGATTCCGAGAATGGCACCTTGGAATTCAGCCCGTAGACCGAGGATGACGAGGCCCAGACAATGGCGGGCTGCGGGTCGGCCGATTTTGCTGCCTCGAGCAGCGTAACGAGCCCGGCAATGTTGCTGTGGATGTAGGAGGCGGGGTTCTTCATGGCGTAGCGGACCCCAGCCTGGGCGGCGAGGTGCATGATGTGGGTGAAGGGGACAACGTCAAAGAGCTTGCGGAGCAGGGCGGCGTCGTTGATGTCACCCTCGACTACGAAAACGCCCAACTTTTCGAGCATGACCTGGCGGGCCCGCTTGAGGGAGGGGTCGTAGTAGTCGTTGAAGCAGTCGAGGCCGAGGACGCCGTCGCCGCGGGTCTTAAGGGCGGCGGACACGTGGGACCCAACGAACCCGCCGGCGCCCGTGACGAGCACCGACATGCCCCCCAGGCGTTGGATCTGGGCGGAGTAGCGGACCCGCCTCTCCCAGGCGGATCCGCCCCAAGACGACGAGGTCCGCAGCGAGCGGCGGAGCGAGGTGGAGGACAATGACATGGACAACGGCGACGACGGGTGGGCCGGTGAGGACAGGAGGAAGAGGGCGACAACGAGGGCGAAGGCAATGAGAGATAAAAATGCCAGCTTTGAGAACGAGGAGTGGTGGAGGCGGTTGAGGATGCGCTGGTGGTGGTGGGACTTGTCCGTCTTGGACTTCCCCGGCGTCGGCGGGGAGATGAGCTTGTCCATTGCAACCGGCGGCGGCGGCGAAGCGAATCGAAAATCGATCAGAAATCGAAGAAGATGAAGCAAAGGTCTTTCCTTTTTCTTCGAAAGGGGAAAAAGGAGCGACCTTTTCCTCAATCTTTGCTTGTTGTTAGGGATTTTGAGGGCGGAGAGAGGGTAAATTTATTTATTTATTTATATATTTGGGCTTTAATTTTGAAAAAAAAAAAAAAAAAAACAAGAAAACAAAAGAGTTTCGGAGTTGAATTGAAAACTAAAATTTTGGGAAGAGAAAGGCGATTTGATTTTTAAATTTTAATTTATTTATATTTTGTTGGTTTATTTGGTGGTGGAGAGGCTTGATTCTCGGCTATTTAAACGGAAGAAACTGGGGTCAACTAGAGTTTTTTTATTTAAATAATAATTTAAATAGTTGATCCCGTTGGATTTTCTTGTTGATAAGGTTTGTTTCGCTAAGATCATACAGGTTAGTTTGTTTCGTTACACAATATATTATGCACACAATATATTCAAAATTTGAGTCCAGGAAAGCCAAAATAAGGAGGACACAAATTTATTAACTTCTCTCCATTGTTTTTATATAATTTTTTTTTGTTTTGATGATTTGATATTGTTGGATTTGTTGTTAACTCTAACTAGTGAATTAATACAATTAACTACTATACTTTGCATTAGGGTTTGTGATGTATATATTACTTTTAATTGCATATATCCCTGCTGACTTAATCCAAAAATTTTACATGACCTGAAAACGGAAAAAAATAATAGTATTTAATTATTTTGGGCATAAGATGAGAATGTGCAGATTCATAGATTAATTTTGCTCCCGTGGAATTTAAAATTTTAATTAAATTTTTTTTTTTTTTTTGTTAATTCAAAAATTTGAGTGAAATGGGCCTTGGTTCCGTCCACACGGAGAACATGATATCTCTAATTAGTTTCTTATAAAAATTTATGTGATTGTGGAGTTTATTTGTTTCTTTATAAAATGGTTTGTATTCACTAAAAATATTAATTTTGTCTCAATGATGCCAAATCAAAACGGAAAACTAAAATTGGATAATGGATCCTAGGTAGTTAACATCGCAATCCAAAAAATTAGATTAAGTTGAAGGGTTGAGATTAAGTATCTCAAATTTTAACTTATCATCACACGATTCTGTATCATTACTTTATGTACTCTCTCTCTCTCTCACTCTCACGTACACACATATATATATATATATTCGATCGCAAAGTAACATAATAACAATAAATGGAGAAGTGAGAACATGTTTTGACTCAGCAGAGGACCCAATTGAAGAAAGAAAACAAAAGCAAAAAAACATAACTCATCCTTGCAAATTCTCACAATAGTTTTCCTCAGATGAAGATGCTAACTCAAGCAAGAGTTATAATGCTTTATTATTACAGTCCAATGCCAAGAACTCAATCTCCTAAAAGTCTCACCTTGGTCATTTCTCAAGGCAAAACTCAATCCTCACTCGAACCAACCTGAAGAAACCCCAGAATCAGCTCCTAAACTCATAGAAGAGCCTTTGCAGACGCCAGGATGTTCTCCACCGTCAAGCCGAACTCCTTGTAGATCCTTCCTGCAGGAGCACTCGCCCCGAACCCGTCGATTCCAATTGCCTTGCCCTTCCTCCCTACATACTTCTCCCACCCCAGCGTCGACCCCGCCTCGATGCTGACCCTAGCTTCGACAGCACTTGGAAGCACGCTCTCCTTGTACTCTTCGGACTGCTCATCAAACAGCTCCCAAGAGACGAAAGAAACAACCCTTACTGCCTTCCCTTCCTTCCTCAGTTCATCTGCAGCCTTGGCAGCAATCTCGAGCTCAGAACCAGTGGCCATCAGGATAAGATCAGGCTTGTTCGCAGCCGAGTTATCTGAAACGATGTATCCTCCCCTTTCTACTCCCTCGATCGAAGTTCCAGGGAGCTGAGGAAGCTTCTGGCGGGAGAGAGCAAGAACAGACGGTCTCTTCCTGTTGACGACCGCCACCTTGTAAGCCCCAGCTGTCTCCGTACCGTCAGCTGGCCGGAGCATCAGAATGTTGGGCATCGCTCGGAGACTGACCAGGTGCTCGATGGGCTGGTGTGTAGGCCCATCCTCTCCGAGACCAATGGAGTCATGGGTCATTACGTATATAACTCCTGCCTCGCTCAGGGCCGCGATCCTCATTGCGGCCCTCATGTAGTCAGTGAAGACAAAGAAGGTGGCACAGTAGGGGATGAGGCCAGGGCTGTGGAGGGCAATGCCATTGCAAATGGCACCCATCCCGTGTTCTCTGACGCCAAAGCGGAGGTTCCTCTCCTCGGGCGTGTCCTTCTGGAAGTTGCCGAACATCTTGAGAAGCGTCATGTTGGAGGATGCAAGATCGGCACTGCCGCCAAGAAATCCCGGGATTATTTTGGCAAGCGCATTCAAATTTTGCTGTGACAGGTTCCTTGTGGCATCAGCTGGGCTTTCGGGTGTATAGGTCTGAAGATAGAAGCACGTAGACAGCATAAATATCATATCAGAATATTCTTCAGTTTACTTACTTAGCTGAACAAAGAATTAATTAATCAGTAAATGTTGGGATCGACTCACCAAACTGTTTGCAGATAGATTTCAATAAATAGCAAAACAAGTTGTAATTGACCAATTACATGAATATTTAGCTACTTGCATATGAATCTTGCATGGAAGTATGAAACAAAGGGAACCCAATTTATCATCATATGCTATTTATTATTGATCAATGATGGCATCAGTCAATGTACCTGCTATAACTGCCATCACCAAGTTAATTCTGTTTCAATTTAAAAACAAAAAAACAAAAAGTGTTTGAATAGTTTTTCATTTCTTGAACAAAATTTTGGCATAAGTTCCATCTAGCTCTCACCAATGAAAGGCCAATCACCCTCTATAACTGTAAAAGTCCGGAATAACCAGCTCCAACTGTGTTAACAACAAAAATATGCTACTTTAATACAAACTCTTTGGGGTGGTAATTGATTGGGGATGCATTGTCTCGCTCACAAAAATTCAAAAAATTATATACAAATTTACGAATCCTGATTAATTAACACCAAATGGGCTCTTTTTAATAATTGTGGACCCTACTTCTATTGTAAGAAAAATGTTTTTAAGAATCCATGTGCACTCCAAATTTAATAATTATGTGAATCTCATGTGCAAAAGTATATAATACAGCATATTCCCATATGAGTAGCGTGTACCTACTTTCTCGTAAATTTGATCTTTTTACTTCATAGTAACTTTTATTTCTGCGCACTAAAGTTTTAAAATCCATTGTCTTATAGCTGCACAAACAAGACTTTACGGAGTTAAATTCACAACTTAACATCCGGTATTAACACCAGTGTTTTAAATATCGGCCGATATACCGGTATATCGACCGGTATATCGGTAATTTTGAAGAAACGAGACGATATGGGGAATTTTTTATCGGGTATCGTTTTGGACCGGTATGAGCCGATATATCGGCCACGTGGCGATATATCGGCCGGTATCGATATTATCCAATACCGGCCGGTATTGGATAATATCGGTTATTGGGTTTTGGTTACGGGCTAAACCTGTTAACCCGTTAAAATCTGACCCGTTAAGCAATAAAACGGGTCGAAAGGGGGGAAATTTTTATTTTCTTTCGCGTTTTCTCTCTCTCTTTCTCTCCCGGCGATCCGAGCTCTCTCTCTCCGCGACAAAACCCTAATCCCAAATACCCACAAATCAGCCCTAAATCTTCTCCAATTCTTCTTCTTCCACTCTCTGGCTCTCTCTCTCATTCTCTCCCCGCGTTCGTCGGCCGATCGAGCCGAACGGAGCAAACCCGAACCCTAATTTCCCAATCCATCAAAAAATCTCTCTCGTTTTCTTTCTATCTTTCTTCTCCGCTCTCCGATAGCTCTTCTCCTACTCTGCGAGTCTTCGAAGAGTGCTCGCCGTTCTCCAGTGGGGCAGTCGCCGCCGGCCAGGTAAGGTTAGTTTGCTTTTTTATGTTAATTTGATTTAGAGTTACAAATTTCGTCAATTTCTTTTATAATTGTGCTATTTAGGTTTAATTGATTGCGATTTATGTTAGATTTTTTTTTGGGTGTAATTTGAGGGGAATTGCTAAGTTGACGCACTGTTTATTGGTGGGTAGTCTACAGTGAGTAATCGAATCACTGATTCGCACTGAATCAATGATTCGATTCACTGATTCAGTGTGAATCAGTGAACCGAATCACTGATTCAGTGTGAAGTCACTGATTCACACTAAATCAGTGATTCGGTTCACTGATTCGCACTGAATCAGTGAATCGAATAACTGATTCAGTGTGAATCAGTGATTCAAGAAATAATTTTGTGTGTATGAGTTTCATACTAGTTAAAATTTGTTAATTTGAGTATTTACTATTTATAGATTCACTACTTCTTAGGTTTACTGTTGCAGATTTACTGTGTATGATTCACTGTTGCAGATTTACTGTTTCATGCAACAGAATCGTGTCATTATTCTAATTGTTGTTGCAGATTTACTGTTTTATGTATGAGTTTCATGCTAGATTTATTGTTTTTGTGCATGTGGACTGTATCCATATATGTTTTTTTGTGGATGTGTTGTTGAAAAAAAAAACAAAATTTGATAAAGAAAATCCACTAGTTAGCATGATGACTTACTAGTTTGTAAAAAATTGAGTTTTCTGTTAATTTTATTCACCAAGTCCCATACCCACCATCTTATTCTTCCTTCATTTTACTAAACAACACATCAACTTATTTTTCTTTATTTTATGATTGTATTTCGCTCTGTCTCTGTGCATATGCGAACGTTCTAAACGATATCTGCAAATTCGTAAGTTGAATGTAAATAAGTCAATGTAAGTGCTATAAACTCATTTTATGCGTTTTATTATGTTCTATAAAGCCAATTATATAATTATTCTTTAACTGGTATGATACCGATATGACACTCCGGTATTTAGGGTCATATCGTGATATCCCATCCGGTATCCGGTAACCGGTATGTAATTTGGCTGACCGGTACGAGACCGGTATCCGATATTTAGAACACTGATTAACACCCATCTCCTCTAGATTTATATGCAAACCTAGTTGTAGGGGGGTTATCAGGGATTTAAGGATTATTGAGGGGGGACATCTACAATAGTTTTTATATCCTTTTCGAGAGAATCATTGTCTTTCAAGCATGCTTCAAAGAATTTTTAACATGAAAGGTTAAATTTGCAACTATAAAATCGTATATGCGATAGAGAGATGCATGAACAGAAAGAGGGGGGAAAAAATTAAACATAGTGTAGGTGTCTACCGGAAGAGCCTTCTCCCATCCCGCGGGCAATTCTCCAGAGATGATGCTTTTCAACTCTTGAGCCTCCTCCTTGTACTTCTTCTCGTACTCAGCAAATTTAGCATCCCATTGGGCTTCAAGCGAAGCACCCTCAGGGATATGGCGGCTCCAGTGACTAAGAAAGTTAAAGCCATCCATCAGCTATGAAAAAGATTCACTAAACTGGCTTCCAAAAATAATTAACTTTACAAAAAAAACAGCAGACCTCTTCACTTCTTCAGGCACATGGAACGGCTCATGAGCCCATGCAAGGTTCAGTCTTGTTGCATCGACTTCCTTAGCACCCAAAGCACTTCCGTGGACGCTGTAAGAGTTTGCCTTGTTCGGTGATCCATAACCAATGGTAGTTGTAACCTACAAAAATTAAGTCTCTTATTTAGTTGCATTCTTAAATAAGAGTTAAAACACTTAGGCATGAAGGAAGGGAAAAAAAAATGTAGTAGAAAGAAGAGAACCTTGATCAACGTTGGCTTGTCCTTGACAGCCTTAGCCTCCCTGATTGCAGCACGGATCTCATCATAGCCAGTATTACCACTCTTGACCCAGATTGTGTGCCATCCGAGAGCCTCGAATCGGGCAGTCACGTCTTCAGTGAACGCAATCTCTGTGTCTCCATCAATAGAGATGTGGTTGTCATCATAGAAAGCAATCAGTTTACCTAGACCCCAGTGCCCCGCAAGAGAACAAGCTTCATTTGAAACCCCCTCCATTTGACAACCGTCCCCAAGTATACAATACCTGAAGTAGAAAATGGATGAATACACTGAAAGAAACCGATCCTATCATTGGAATAGAGAAGGGACATACGTGTAATGGTCGACGATCTCATTATCTGGCTTATTGAACCGAGCAGCCAAGTGTTTCTCCGCAAGTGCCAATCCAACAGCATTTGCAATACCCTGACCCAAAGGACCTACGCAACACCAATTCCACAGAACAAACACGATACATAGCATAAGGAGAGACTGATCTTAACACTGCAAACACAAGCAGATTCCGTAAATTTCAAAGGATAAACGGCCTACCGGTGGTGACTTCAATCCCGGGAGTTTCAAAGTTCTCGGGGTGACCAGGTGTTCTGCTTTCCCACTGCCTGAAAGCCTTCAAATCCTCCTCCTATAATGGCAAGATTTGAGCAATTCTCTCAAAAAAAGTTGCAGGTCAACAAATGACAGGCAATAAATTTCCCCTTAAATTACACATATTAAGTTCTCAATCTACTAGGGTTTGGACAATATTTGTTTTACAAGTTTTCAACCATAGATCTGGCTGAACAGAATAAGCGAAGAACGCTATAAACCAAAACAATAATCATATTAATTATTAACCTTTTACTGAGCTAAACTAACAAGGTAAAGGCACTTTTGAAAAGCAAATCATAAAATTTAATATATCGCATTCGGCCATTTCCATCTAAGCATCCATTAGAACGATAGAAGAGATAGAATCTAATCATCCATTAGAACAATAAAAAGGAGATATATAAGATCCAACGCTCCAAGAAAAAGCTACAGTTTTGATGGCCAAGATCCAAACTTTAACCCGACCCAGATCGAAAAAATTCAATTTTGAGCTCATTAAAACGAGGATCAAACAAACCTGGACGCTGTCGTATCCAGCGAGATGGAGCAGCGCGTAATGGAGCATGCAGCCATGGCCAGCGGAGAGGACGAAGCGATCGCGATTGAACCAGTAGGGGTTCTTGGGGTTGTACCTCATGATCTCGTCGAACAGGATGTGGCCCATTGGAGCGCAGCCCATGGGGAGCCCAGGGTGGCCGGAGTTGGCCTTCTCGACGGCGTCGATCGCCAGGAACCGGATCGTGTTCACCGACTTGTCGATCACCGATTCCGACGTCGCCGCCGGCTCCACCGCCTCGACCGCCGCCGCCCTGATGAGGCCAGCGCGGGGCGGCTGGGCCCTCCGCTTCTGGAGCCTTTGGGAGAGATACAGACCGGTCGGGGTGAAGGAGAGCCGGCTCGGCTTGGACGGACCAGGCCGGGTGGAGAGTGCCGGGTTCAGGAGGGCCCCGGAGGCGGCGATCGAAGAGGCAGCGGCCATTTTTTTGGTTTGCGGAGAACGACAGGTGACGTCGTTGGAGCAAACGAGGAGGAAATAGAAAGCGGTGGGATTTCTAATTAGCTGGGTTAGCGAGTGCAGTAACTCAGGAACCCAATAAGAAGAAGATGGAAGAGAGAGAGACAGAGGGGAAAAGAATGGAGAGGCCACCAAATAAGTAAGAGGAAGGGAGAAGGCGGTCGGTAGGCAGGATTAAAGTGAATTAATTCAGTATATAATGTCAAATTCGGATTAAAAATATGACTAGTACTAAATAATAAATTCTAATATTTAAAATTTTAAGAAATATATACATAAAAAATCCTTTAGTTATATTTAGATTTTATGAAACTTCTAAATTTATGGTTTCAATTTCTACATACAACTCTTAAAAAAAAAAAAAAAAAAAAAATTGCAAACGTTAGCCATTAAATTTTTGAGACATTTCTACCCTTAGCTTATTTTCCTTTTTTTCCCTCTAAATCTCTCTCAGATCTCTAAATATTTTTTCAAAACTTAAATAATAAATCTACTTGAAAATATATATAATCAATAAATAAGATTTTTCTTTTCTTTTTCAATCGAAATGAAATTCAGAAAATTCAAAGGAAAGATCTTGTACTCGAGAGTATAATAAAAGAAGATTATAAGTATTTTAAAACAATTTAACTTTTTCAAAAAGTATAAATTTTGAACAATAAATAAAATAAATTATTAAGAAAATTGTTTTTTAAGGCAAATCTCTCTCTCTTTCTCTCTCTCTCTCTCTATATATGTGTGTGTGTGGATAACTGTAGGTGAGCCGCCAGCTCAAGAAAAGTTACGTAAGCTAGCAGCAAAATTATAATGATTCAATGATTTTTCATCAATTTTTTTTAACAATTACTTTTTCTACCTTCTTAATTTCTTTCGAATTAAATTTCAAAAATTTTAGAGTTCATTTACCCTTTTATCAAGTGCATACAAAATATTTTATTCATTAAAAACTGTTAATTTTGAGTTAACATGATTGATGACAAAATCAAAACTAAAACTCAAGAAATTGGATATGAGTGAATCCTATGGGGTCGAGATCATAATCCAAAATAATTTTTTTAAAAAAGATTATTAGAGATAGTGGAAATGAACTGTAGCTCAAGTAACTTGCGTGAACTGTCAGTTTATTTCTATTTTTCTCATATATATATATATATATATATATATATATATATATATATATATATATATATTAGAAGTTGATTAAAATTTTTTAGGTGTTTAATAGATTGGTTTCTTAAAAAAATAAAAGAAATGGTTGATTTAGAAATTAGAGTGAAAAAGGAGATTAGTAATTTAGCAACATAAGTAAACTTAGAAAATTCATAATTTTGAATTTTATAAGGAGTGTAATTAATAAGAGATATACTTAGACATTGAGAAAGTACATTTATAATTTTCTTATATTTTATTTTATATATTTTATTAGCGAATTTTTTTTATATAAAACCAAAATCAGATCATATTAGATTTTACTTTTTTCTTACAATAGAAGCAGCAGCAGTCTAGTGCAGATCTGACGTAGATGGGTAAGCCATACACACTTGATCATTAATAGAGAGCTAACTCAGTATAAAATAATTTAAAAAAATTATAAGCCCCATCTCGATAAATCATCTCCCATTGAGTTGACTCTCTTTTATTGATCTTTTGATTTATGTGTGTGGGGGCTCACACATCTAAGCTGAACCTGCTTATTAGTGAAAAAGCCTTCCATTACATTTTTCCCTTAGCTATATTAATTTTTCAGATTATGAATTTGAATTTGTAAAAACAGTTCCACAAACAATTTATCTATTGTTAATCAACAAAAACAATTTCTTGGAGACATTATCACAGTAAATTCTTAAAGTTTAAAATTTCAAAATTAGATTACCAGATCTATTAGGTTAATGCTTGATTTCAAATAACTTAAATTGATTCAATGTTAAGTGGTTTAATTGATTTGCAGTATTTCGATAAAAGAAAGAAAAGAATATTTGCGAGCCTAAATTTTCACCAATTAAATCTTTTAAAGTTAATTTGCAATCTTAAATGTTGGTGGACCAATATGAAATTAGAAATCTTATATATTAAAAAAATATTTTATTTAATTACTATATAATAATTATTTTTGTCGGCCTTTGGGTTGGTCGTTCCGCCAAAAGCACAGACTTTGTATGGACCGTACAAGTGGGCCCAGTGGAGTTTGGTGGCTACTAGAGCCCATGTTGGGCTGCGAATTTTGAGGGAATCGAAAACGGAGCGGATATATGCATTAGTATATTTATATTTATTTTTCTTCTTCCGTATATGAATTAATTATGAATATTGCTCAAATACTAAAGTATATTATCTATACTTGACAAAATCAAATACGAATTCTGAATCTGATTCTGATATTAAATGGATATATTAGTTATGAAATTATATTTGAAGGAAAATGGTGTCAATTTTCAATACTTATGTTTTTATCATTGAAAAAAAAAATATTTCTAAATATGTTACGAAATATTAAATCAGCATTATTTTATTATTATTATTATTATTACTATCATTAATAGTCATATATGTACATATATTATTCCGAAAAAGATCTTAGTTGGATTGAGAGGTAAGAGGCTGTTAAAATGCAAAACAATTTTCCTCAGTTCTCACTAAAATTTCGGAGTTTTGGTGCAGTATAAAGAACCTTCAATATAGTACCAGAGCAACCCATTCAAATCCTGTCGGGCACACATTTAATAGCTGGTTTAAAAAAATGTATACTGCTGTGTAAAACTCCAGATTTCTGTCTAAAATGGATCTTCAACCTGCGGAGGCGTGTTAAATTACAAAATAATTTTTCTCAATTCTCATCACAATTTTGGAGTTTTGATACCGTGGAAGATACTTCAGCGGAGCGGAGGCTGTAGGAATCTTATGCCTGGAATACTTGCATGCACTGGTTTCAACTCTTGAATGGAATTTTTGAATAAATTGCATTTGATGATTGGATACTCATTTTGGAGGTTGGTGAATCTTTAGTCTACCCCCTCCCTGGCCTCACCTAACAATTTTCTTTCACATTGGCCTTTAAGCCTGCCTTTTGAAGGCCTCACCAAACTTCTTTTGGTTGGTGAGTTGAGTTCTCCTCAGTGACTCCATGCTACAACGATCTGAACTAAAGAAGTAGGCATGACAACTGATCTGCATCAGGAGTAACTACACAGGCGTCAGAAATGTCGAAGCTTTTGCTTTCTGGATCCTTGCAATATAAGCTATTTCTGGGTCATGCACCCTCACTGCGATTAGGTGGCTGAAGCACGCGACAAATGCAAATCCTGTACTCACCGGGCCAAGAACAATCTACATCAATCTTACACGTTTACAGCGTCGCGTGGCGTTAGATATCCCTTTGATGGTTATTGAGACAGGTGCTGATGCTGATTTGAGCAAGGGTACGTGCCTTGTCAATATAAGCGCCCGTCATAGAATTACCTGATTTGTACAGGAACGAGACCAACCATCTCCTGCACAATACAAAATGACATGCGTTAAGGGTGTTAGCTCGTGCACTTGAAACAAAGTACGTACACCATGAAACGCAATATCATGATGTTATTGTGCAGGGGGAATGCCAAGATAAAGATGATAGAAACTTTGGGAATAATAATAATAATCGAATTATGATATAAGAGAAAACGGAAAATTCACCGACAGTAAAGAAACTTGCTTCATCGCCGTTGAGGTAGACTAATACAGCCATTTAAGGTAACAAATAAAAAAAAACTCTCTTAACCGTCCTTTAAATAGCGACACGTGTAATAATTTTATTGGACTATCTAAGCGACAGTGAAATAACTCCTCCCATTTACTTGTGATATAAACATAATATTGATGAGAACATAGTTAGAAAGGATGTTGAGAAGAACACCAGAGATCAGCACATATCAATAGTGGATAAATATCGAAGACCCAGAAAAACACTAGAGAGAACATATCAAAAGTGGATAAATATTGAAGACCGAGCAAAAAGATAAATTGTTTAAAGAAGTGTTAGTATATCTCTTGAGATTACTTAGCTTGACTTGATAAATAGCATACCTACAATTGGAGATAATACCAAATTTTGATATTCTCTGTACAAAATTTTGAATTAGAAAAATAAAATTTTTATTTATAATTCAAAATTTTGTATACTCCTTTTCTAAATGTTGCACGAGACTATATTAAAACATGGGGGCAGTTACATTAAGAATTAGCAAAAAATGTGTATGTAAAATATGAAAAACAGTCCATCAGGTTCCTATAATTAGCAAAATTAAGGGTTCAGCCACATTTATTTTATTAGAGTATATACGTGAAAAAGTTTCATACGTATTTTATTATTGAATGGTTTGAAAGTTAAGCTAGAATTTGCTAAATATTTTAAAAATATAGCAACATAAGAAAAGAAATCTATAATACTTCTATAATTATGAAAATTGAGGTTTAAACCACATTCTTGGTTTGGATTCATACAGAGATCGTTGCTATTATGTGGAGGAAGCTTAGGTGAAAACGAAGCACTCTCATCTCATCGTGCTTGTCATTAAATCACATATAATAAGGGGTGATAATGGATCTGTCCATAAGCCAAATTTTGGTTATTTCTATATAAAATTTGAAATTAATGAAACTAAAAATTTTATTTTTAATTCAAAATTTTGCATTGAACGAGCCAAAAATTAATCATAAATGCCTCCGTTACCATTCCTACATACAATTTGCATAATGTCTTATTCAAACCTCGGCATGGTTACATGGTTATGTTCAGTCTCCTCACCTACTAACTAACTTTACATGGCTGCTAACCCTCGGTCCAATTACACATATCAATTAGACCTGGGTTCAATTAAAACTAATTTTCAAAATTTAAGAAAAACCCTATGGCCTTTGCTGGTTTGTTTTATATTTTTCTTACGAATATATCTATTTTATAATTAAGCTTTAAACATTGAATCATTTTTTTCACTGTCCTACAAAAAAGAAAAAAAAAAAAAAAAAGGAAAAAAACCGAAATGTAAAGGACAGAAGGATAAAAAATAACATTTTCCCACTGAACTATTCGTTTCAAATCAGGATATATATATATATATATATATATATATATATATATATATATATATATGGATTACTGTTTATTGTAGATGAGTCGTTAACTTAGGAAAAGTTAAGTGAGCTAGCAGTAAAACTATAATGATCAAATGATTTTTCTTCAATTTGTTTTAACAATTACTACCTCTACCTCCTTAATTTCTTTTGGATTAAATTTCATAAATTTTTAAATTTATTTACCCTTTCATTAAGTGCATACAAAATGTTTTATACATTGAAAACCATTAATTTGATAGAGGACCAAATCAAAACTAAAATCCAAAAAATTGGGTATGAGTGAACCCTAGGAGGTCGAGATCTTAATCCAAAGGAATTTTTTTAAAAAAAATTATTGGAGATTGTAAAAATAAACTGTAGCTCTGGTAACTTGTGTGAGTTGTCAACTCATTTCCATTTTTCTCTCTCTCTAACACACACACACACACACACACACACACACACACACACACACACATATATATATATATATATATATATATATATATATATATATATATATATATATATATATATATATATATATATATATATATATATATATATATATATATATATATATATATATATAACATAGAACAAAATGACTAGCTGCATTAAGAGGGTAGCTAAATATATATTTGGTGAATCGAGCAGTGGTGCTTCACCATGTAAGGACACATCATGGCGGAATGAAGAGATAAAAATGCTATTAAGACCAAGTGGGACCTTTCTAGATATTTGAAAAAGAATAATGATGGAACATGTTTTGAGAGATATAAGCTAGCCAATAAGGACGCTAAGAAAACTATTCAGAATGAAAAAACTAAATTATATAAATAAGTATACAAGAAGTTGGACAATAAAGAGGCAGAAAAAGATATATATATATATATATATATATATATATATATATATATATATATATATATATATATATATATATATATATATATATATATATATATATATATATATATAATTACTCAAATAAGAGAGAGAAAGACTGGAGATTTATGTACTCTAAAATGTATTAAAAATGAGGATCAGAAGGTTATAATTCAAAACAAAAAAATTAAAGAAAAATGGAAAGATTATTTAATATATTATATAATTGTATTTTTACTCAAGATTTGGGAGATTCTACTATTCAATGTGAGAATATGAATCGTAGATTTATGCGCAGAATTAAAAAAATTGAAGTAAAAGAGGTTTTAAAGAAAATAAAAAAAAATTATTGATCTAGAAGAGATTTCTATAAAAATATGGAAATACTTAGGAGGGATTGGTGTGGATGGCTGACATATCTTTTTAATAAGATCTAACAAACTAAGAATATACCAAATAAATGAAAAAAGAGTACCCTATTATCTCTGTATAAGAATAAGAGTGATACTGAGAATTGTTTTAACTATTATGGAATAAACTCATGTGTCACACTATGAAGCTTTGGAAAAAAGTAATTAAACATAGATTAATGCAGACTGTTAAAATATCAGAGAATTAGTTTGGATTCATACCGGGGCGGTCGATGATAGAACCTATTCATTTAGTTTGTCAACTTATAAAGCGATTCCGAGAGAGAAATTGAGATTTGCATATGGTATTTATTGACCTAGGAAACACCTATGATAAGGTACCATGAGAGGTATTTTGAAGGACATTAATAAAAAAAAGAGTCCACATCAAGTATATTGATATAATTAAAAACATGTATGAGAGAGTAGCGGCCAATGTCAGAACATGTGGTAGTCTAACAAATAATTTTTCTATCATAATTGGACTGCATCAAAAATCTGCATTGAACCTGTTCTTATTTGGTATAGTAATGGATGAGCTTACTAGAACTATTCAGTATGAGATACTTGGTGTATACTATTTGTTAATGATATTATCTTAGTTGATAAGATAAGAGTAGGGGTAAATGTCAAATTAGAGTTAAAGAGACACATATTAGAATCGATAGGTTTTAGATTTAGTAGGTCTAAAACAGAGTATTTGAAGTGTAAATTTAGTAAGCAAAGGACCCTAGATTAGAGTGTTATAACACTAGACGAGCAAAAGATACAAATGAGCAATCAGTTTAGCTATTTGGGTTTTATCATTCAGAATAATGGAGAGATCGATAATAATATCAACTATATGATATAAACTGGTTGGTTAAAATGGATGAGTGTAATAAGAATTTTATTCGACCGTAACATTTCGTTAAGACTGAAAGAAAATTTTTATAGAATTTCTATTAAGCCAACTTTATTATATAACAAGAAATATTGTACTAAAAAAAACGTCATTCACAAAATATAAGTGTAACAGAAATGCGTATCCTTCGATAGATATGCAGCAACACTAGGAGAGATAAAATGAGAATTGAGGATATTTATGTTAAAGTAGTTGTAACTCCCATCGATGAGAAGATGCAAGAAAATCGCTTACGATTATTTGGTCATGTGCAACGTAGATGTATAAATGCACTAGTTCGATAAGGAGAGTTTATCAATGTCGGAAAAGTTAAAATAACGAAGTAAAGACAAAAAAAATATGGATGGATATGATACGAAAATATATTGATTGTAGAAGTTTAAATGAGGAGATATTATTTAATAGGAATGAATAGAGAAGGATTATCAACGTGATCTTTCCGGCATAATTCATTTTTAGTTCATGCAGCCTACCCCAAGTACTTGGGATAAAAGGCTTAGTTGTTTGTTGTGGTGTGTGTGTGTTTGTATAAAATTACTGTAAGTGAGCTGCCAGCTTAGGAAAAATTATGTGAGCTAATTGTCAAAATACAGTAATCCAATATTTTTTTTATAATTTTTTCTACAATTAGAATCTCTACTTCTTTAACCTTAATAAGATTAAATTTCATAAATTTTGGAGTTCATTTAAACTTTTATCAAGTGCATACAAAATGTTTATTCATTGAAAACCATAAAAAATTGTGTCAACTCGATGGAGGACCAAATCAGAACTAAAAACTAAGAAATTGGATATGAGTGAACTCTAGGGGGTTGAGATTGTTCGCAGCAGAAATTTGCTTTCCTTCTATTGAATGCAACTTGGATTACAACGAAAGTGAATAAGAAAAGAACAAACGAGAGGATTTATAATTATCGCTCTCTTTTACAATAAAACGTGGGATCTCATAGCGATGGGATCTATCGAAATAGTTCTTTTGGATGATCTAACGTCGATGGTTTTCTTACTTGATGATGACGGCTGACTTGATCTTTCTTTGCTGATCTTGATTCGTTCAAGGCTCTCACGCGTAACTTGAACTCAAAAAGATTGAAGATCTGATGATCTACTAAAGATTCATCTATTAAAGATTCATTTCTTGAAGATGGATGATCATGGATTGATTGATCTATTATTGATTGATGATCTCTAAAGTCATCTTAAAGAGGGTATTTATAGATTTTAGTGGTTATAAGAGTTTCCATAAGAATATGAATAAAGATTTCCATAGGAATAGGAAAAGAAGGTTTTTGTATTCATCAAGGATTCTAATCAAATATTTAATATTGATTTAAATCTCTTGATTTGAAATTTTGATTGGACTCAATTTGGGTATTGGATAAGCCCAAGTCTCAATCACAATCAATTTAGGATTCTGATTTGACTCAATTTAGGTTTTAGATAAGCCCAAATCTCAATCACAATCAATTTAGAATTCTAATGAAATCTGCTCACGCGGAGTTAACAAGGAGCTAAATTCATCAGAACACGGAGCATAGATTAGCTCCGCGTTTTGCTCAAACGCGAGGCTAAAATAGCCAAACGCGGAGCTAAAGAGTTAGCTTCGCGTTCTGTGTGGAAAATTCATTTTTACTTAGAAATTTTCACTACCAACAGAACCCATTCCAAAGTTTTCAAAATGGCTTAGAACTTAGCAAATTTTGAAATACTTTGGATCTTCAATTTGGTGATCAAGTTAAGATCAAGAAATTCGGCAGAGGTGCCTAATCGCACATGCTTGAAACTTTGATGGAGGCGGTTCAAGGCTCTCATGTGTAACTTGAACTGCACATGCCAAGATGATCGGGTCATGATCATCAGATTTCGGCAGAGGCGCCTAATTGCACATGCCTAAAGTTTTGGCGGAGGCCAGCAGGTCCGTGGCAAACTGGACAGCTGTCTCTTGAGGGACTACTAGAGTCCCCGGGACCAACTTCTTCTTCTTCTTGGCTGGCCCTTCTCTCGAGGGTCCCTGGCGTTTGACGGTCGGACTCCGGGAACGAGTAACTACGTGTTGAGGAGCACCTCCAACATCAGTGTCATCATCATCACCATCATCGTCATCTCCATCAGAGTCGCCAACATCTGATGAATCGGCCACCGTCCCAAGGAATTCGTCCATTCATTTCACCCTCACTCTTTTAGCCCTCTTGCGGCTAAAGTAAAAGGTCTCTATTTCCTTGCAACAACTCCGATTGATGGATAAGTTGGGTACGTCAGCATTGGCGACGCTGTACCATGTGCAGAAGCTCAGTGTCATGCTCAATTCTGGCGACTTCTAAAGCAAGACGAATTCAGCCTCGGTTCCACCAGCTACAAAGTGGAACCAGCCGCGGGCACCCTCATACAGATTCCCTTCATAGGCCAGCTTCTTGTTTGGGTTACCCACATAGAATTGAGAGTACCCAAATTGACGAGCGAAGCGGCTCGGGGTGTATGGTTCAGTTCAACACATGGTGTCTTGTCGATACACCAAGTGCCCGGATCGAAAATTAAGGAGCCACAAGAACGCTCATGAGGATAAGACGGTAAAATTGTCTGCTCCCGAAATATCCTTGAATTTTGACCCGTATTCTCCTCCGGGAAAGTTGGGGAAGCACCAGAAGATCTCGTAGTCTTGGTATTGGCGGAGTGTCTTTCGGATTTGAGACATGTAATGACTCTTCCATGAGGAGCGTTCGTATAGCTTCATAAGGAGGGGCTTATCAGCTGAGGGGTGTTCAGCCGCACTCATCAAAGAGGGACAGTGCATGACAAGCCACACCATCAAATAAGTATAGGGCATCTCCACCCGAGGGTTTGGAGTCTTTGCCTTGGCAGTCTCCTTCGACTTGCCTTTTCCTTTCCCTTTCCCCTTGTCGGCAGAAATGAAACCGTTATAGAGCGCTCGTAGTCCACTCTGCATGTTTCTCACTATGGCGGGGAGGAGCCCGAAGGGTCGGCCGTATGCAAGAAGAACTGCTGGATACACCACGTTCATTACAATTGCCTCTTTTGGCAATGACGGCACGACGCATTTTTTCAACCACAACATCAGAAACCTAGCAATAAGGCCTCTATTGGACACTGGGAACTGAGCCTAGTAGTGAAAACATTTGAAAACGGTGCCAGGATTGAATCCACCTTCATTTGATTCGGCAGTATAGAATATGGCACGCGTCTTGGCAATGCGGCGATCAATCTCCTTGACATCAACAGGAGTGTGGCCGTGAACACTTACTGAACTCTCTTTGGTTTGCAAAAAGGTAATCGGCCCACTTTTTGTGACCGATACCCTGATTACGCACACCTGCCATGTCGGCGCAGATGCAGTAATGGCACATCATCTCCCAATAAGTGGCATAGATGCACTCATCCCTCGCCTTCAGCATATTCAGCTCCTCGGTAGTGGGGATGTACTCTTCATAAGGGACTTCGCCTATTGATAAACCCGAGACCTCGTACATCTCGTGTAGTGCAAGCCCCAATTCACCTACGGGTGTGAAAAAGGTACCGGTCTCAGGGTTGTACATCTCCAGGAGACTGAAGAAATGGTAGGAGCTCTGAGGAATCCCATATTGGACGTTTCTGATGGCTCTGTATAAGCCAATCTCTCTCAGAATTGGTTCATGGGAATCCATCATATATTGGACGAGGCGGGCCCACCACATATTGCTGGAAGAATAAACCCAGCCGGCATCCTGAAATCGTTGGCTGGGTATTGGCCTCCTTGCACCATGAACTCACTTAGAAAAGTTCGTGCGCGAGTTGGAACCTCCCCTACTAGGTGCTCCTTGGTGATTCTACCAGGAAGCAACCTGGTAATGCATCTCGTGGGACCATCTTGGTAAGCCCCATGTGCGCCCAACTTGCCCGTAGGGACGCAGTCGTACTCCTGGCTTAGCCCCCACTCTGACTCACGATGCATGGCTAGCCTTTGAAGATAGACCAGGGGATAGCTGCGCTCCATGCTGGGTAGAAATATCAGCAGGTCGCCAGATTGGTAGAACCACATGCACTCCTCTTCAAAGAGGATCTGGTCTGAGTGCCCCATTATATCTCCAAAAAGAAATGCGGGCTTCTCCAACACTTCTCGGTTGGTAGCCTCGAAAGCAGCATCAGTGATGACCTCCCTTGCAGTAGCAGGGTGGTTCCTGATTAACTTCTCCACGCGTTCCCTCAAACCTGACTTGTAGGCCGGGAGATCAGTAGCGAAGCGAAACTGGGCCGTCAAATCCGCACCCCTAGCGAATCCGAAGTAGTGTCTATGAGAGAGAGCGTCCACCGAATACCCAACTGTAAAAGAAGAATCAAGAGTTAGAAAAAGTTTTTACAAATTCAGAAAATCTTCTAAGTATAGAAACGCGGAGCTAAAAATAACTCCGCGCGAAGCTAAGGAGATAGCCTCACATTTACAAAACGCGAAGCTAAAAAAGTAACTTCACGGTGATATGTAAAATGCGGAGCTAATAGCCTCGCGTTTACAAATGCGAAGCTAAAGTTCATAGCCTCGTGTTGAAACACGACAGTTAGCCAAAATAGCCTCGCGTTTCCAAACGCGAGGATAACGCGATAGTTTCGCATGGAAGAAGACCAGAGGTCTTTTTTCTTCTCCAGGTCGTACGGCCGGAAAACGGTGATCTCGCCGGTAAAAGGACCGATTGGTCGGTTAAAACCAAGCCAAATCACCCCAAACTTGCTCTAAAGAGTCCAAAAAATTGAAATTTTTACCTCCAATGGGCGCGACATGGACTGGCTCGCCGTTGTGGCCACTTCCTCGGCCATTGCCGTCGCTGCTAGCGTCGGCCGCCTATGGTAAAGAGCCGCGCGAGGTTGTGCTCTTCTTGGGTGCCATTCTAATGGTGAAAATCGACGAGAAATTTGGAAAAAATTAGTCGAAAATCGCTTGGTCGCCTGATCTTTGTTCGCCTGGGCTATGATCTCTGGGAAGTTCTTCAAATGAAGTAAAGAAAAAAAGGAGATAGACTCTATTTAAATGAAAAAACCCGCCCCTTGGTATTCAGTGCGAAAATCGAAGCAATTACTGAGTGGTTACCCACTAAAACGCGGGGCTATTAGCTTCGCGTGACATACATAATGCGAAGATAACATGGTGTCTTAAACTCTGCATTCCAGTTTGAAGGTCCAAAGTATTTCAAAATTTGCTAAATTCTAAGCTATTTTGAAAACTTTGGAGGGGGTTCTGTTGGCAGTGAAAATGTCTAAATAAACGAGATTTTCCACAACAGGACGCGGAGCTAACTTTGTAGCTCCGCGTTTGGCTATTCTTAGCCCCGCATTGAACAAAATGCGAAGCTGATCGATAGCTCCGCGTTTTGATGCGATTAGCTCTGCGTGAACATATAACCAGAATCATAAATTGATTGAGATTAAGATTTGGGCTTATCCAAATATCCAAATTAAGTCCAATCAGAACTCTAAATCAAGAGATTTAAATCAAAACTAAGATATTTTATTAGAATCCTTGATGAATACAAATCTATTTAAATAGAAACTCTCATATTGACCTAGAATACTTGCTGCAGCAACAACTGTCCACTACAGCAGATACTGCTGTCATAAACTGCTGAAAATGACAAGCAGGTTTAGACTAAACTTGATTTATACTCCTTTTCTTGGTTAGATATTCTCTGAGATCAGTGGCCTTAGATATGGAGTCATGGGGCCCACTCATCCATTGAGAGGGCCCAGGAGCCCACTGGAGCTTCTTGGAACTAACTTTATAAGTGACACACTAACTCACTTGGAAAAGGAGGAACTTATATCCCTTGTCAAGAAGTGTATAGATGTGTTTGCATGGAACTAACTTAGTAGCTCCGCGTTTGACTATTTTTTGCCTCGCGTTTGAGCAAAACACAGATTCAATAGCTCCGCATTCTGATTTCTTAGCTCCGCATTTGATGAGATTAGCTCCGCGTGAGCAGATAACCAGAATCATAAATTGATTGAGATTAAGATTTGGGCTTATCTAAATATCCAAATTAAGTCCAATCAGAACTCTAAATCAAGAGATTTAAATCAAAACTAAGATATTTGATTAGAATTCTTGATGAATACAAATTCTATTTAAATAGAAACTCTCATATTATCCTAAGGCTATAAATACCCTTTTTAGGAAGTCCTAGAGGGATCTTTTTTTTTTTCTCATCTTAGAGAATTCGAGTTACTCGTGAGAGTCTTGAATTCATGAAGACCAGCAGAGAAGATCCAAGTCAGCCGCCGTCATCTTCAAGAGAGAAAATCATCGTCGTCAGATCGTCCAAAAGAGCTACTAGTTAGATCCCATCGCTACGAGATCCCACTTTTTATTGTAAAAGAGAGCGATAATTTATAAATCTTCTCGTTTGTTCTTTTTCTTGTTCACTTTCATTATAATTAAGTTATTTCAATGGAAGGAAAGCAAATTTCTGCTGCGAACAAACTGGCTCCCACTGTGGTCGCCAGTTTGTTCACAGCAGAAATTTGCTTTTCTTCCATTGAATACAACTTGTGTAATGCCCCCGTTTTTCAGTTACTTTCCAAAATGGAGGACGTTATTTATTACTTGTACTAGATAACCCAACAGTCACAGGATCTTTGAATAACCGTAACTACTGCCATAATCAGATGAATAAATAACATGTCTGAAACTGAAATGATTTCATTTATACAAAGAGTTCATTACATAAAATGGCACACTGCTTTAAATATGAACACAAAAGAATCAAAAGAGAAAGCAGTGCCCAGACAAAAGGAAATATAAACAAAATATAAAAAAACACTCCAGATAGTACTTCGCTTGCCTATTGTCACTCCATCTGTCCAACGAAGTACAGGTCTTCAACTGGGGCTGGATCCCCTTCTTCACGTTCCAAATCTGAGTTCAAAACTCAGGGGATTAAACCCAGCAAGTAACACATTTAAAAAAAGAAATTGTGTACTATCATAGTACAGGAATATCAGTGTGCATGAGTATATTTATGTCAATGTTGTTTGTGTGCATATAAATTAACATGAAGGCAACATATAAATTAACATGAAGATAAGCATAAATAAATAAACATGACAATAACTATTCTATCTATTTAATCATATATTCTATTGGTCTCAGTCATCGTCCAATTTAATTATAAAAACTGTATTAATAGATAAGATCGCTATTCTCCATTTTCGTATAAGTGCCCGTACATACCCGGGACCCGGCCACAATATTCATGGCGCTGAACCATGACATGCCGCTAAGCACTACAATCAAGTTCCGTACTGTATTACAGTAACGGACATATCACTCTGGGTAAATATCAATTGGTGATCCAGTAATCACCCAGGCCGCTACAGTAAAAAAATTCCGGCCCTAACAATACAATCAATTTTTATACGGCAAGACTCTTATCGATCATATAGTTTCTCCCATCCCCATTTTCATAATGAATTATGCACATAAAAATTTTATTTTTTTCATTTATTTGTTTACCTCTTTTCCTTTTTTAATTGTTTTTCAATTCATGATAGCATGCTTGCATTTTCATAACTGTACATGACATGTAGTATCATAATATATGATCTGTAATATTAAAACACATGACTTGTAATTTCAAAACACATAAAATGTAAAACACATGACTTGTAATATCAAAACACATAACATGTAGTATGATAGCACGTGACTTGTAGGATCATAGTACACGACATATAATATCAAAAATGATGAATTAGATATCCGTATCATCTTAATAATATTAATGCACAATTATATCATAATATATATTTGATCAAAATTGAGTCAATAATCCAATTTGGGAATCAAGTGAATCATATAATAATACTGAATTATTTTAAAATCCAATGTATGTATTTATTACATTTCTAGGCTCAATCATATATATTAATATGCATTTCTCTTTTAATTAAAATCTAATTTATTACTATTAATAATTTATCAATTATGTCCAATTAATCCAAGCCAATTCTAATTCAAATCCTTCAATCATTTAATCCATCAAACCCAAGCCTACTAAATTTTCACTTTTCATATTTTTATTTTAATTTTATTTTTCCTTTCTTTTCTGTCCAGTCCGGGTCCAAACCTACTAAATTCTCACTTATTTTTATTTTATTTTTCTTTCCTTTTCTGTCAGGCCCAGACCAGGCCCAAGCCCACTCATTTCATTTTTTTTCTTCTTTTACTGGGTTGGGCCGGCCGGCCCAGTGTTATTATTTTTTTCTTTGGTCCAAGTTAAATCCAAGCCTATCTTTCTTTTTTTTCCCTTTATTTTATCATGGACTGGGCCAGGCCCAGTTACCCCTTTTTATTTCTCTCTTTTTTGTTTTTTTTTCTTTTTTTTTTCTTCTGGGCTGGGCCAGGCCCAGTTACCTTTTTTTCTCTTTCCTTTTTCTTTTCTTTTCTCTTTTATTTTTCCTTCTGGGCTGGGCCAGGCCCAGTTCCCTTTTTTTTGCTTTTTCTTTTCTTTTTCTTTCTAATTTCTCTCGGCCCAGCCCACATAATTTCAATGTTGCTTTCTCCTCCTCTTCTTTTTCTTCTTTTCTCTTCTTTTTCCTTTTTCTTTTATTTTTATTTTTATTTTTCTTTATTTACCTATTTGCAAAATTTAATGTAATGTACACAATTATAAATGTGAGTATGCTCATATCGAAAATAAATTTTCTACTCTAAACCGAAACTTAATTTTGACAAAATGGCCAACATTTAATTCTTTCTTAATAATACAATCAAAAAGAAAAATTATATAATTGAAAGAAAAATAATTAATAGAAGAATGGAAGTGTGTTACTTGCATCGGATTTCTTTTAATTTCCTTCGATTTCTCAAATCCATTCCTTCTCCTTCTTCTTCTCTTTTTATTTTTATTTTATTTTTTTCTTTATTTTTTTTCTGTTGGTGCAAAAAAGAGAGAATGGAGTTGGTGCAGCAAAGAGAGTGAGGGAGTGAGGGAGGGAGATAAGGGAGAGGTTTTTATTTTTTTTATTTTTTTGCTTTTCTTCCCAGTTCACCCGGCTTTGCCACCTAACTGCCACTCCCCTTTTGTTAGTCACGACATCACAACACATGAACACATGATTCACTGTTTTATTTTTTTAATTAATTAATTTAATAATTTTTGTTTCATAGAACATTCTCCAAATACTACCAAATTTATATAGGACATAGTGCTCGACGAGGGAAACACTACAAAATTATCCGTTTGTTATTTTGATGTCCGAAATAAATGAACCGAAATTCTAAAATAATTAAAAGGATAATTTTAATTTTATTAAATTAGTAATTTTGGGAGTATTTTTCGGTCTCGTAAGAAAAATCTCCAAAAATCCTAAATATTACAAAACTTATAATCGCGAAGACCGAATGTTATTTGGGTTTGTGGATTTAAAGTTATGTTAACCGAAAGTTATTTCGGTGTCCAAAATTGACTTCGGTGGACTTATTCGGTACCACTGGTCTCAAGAAAGCAATACAGATAGCTCGAATTTTGGAGTATTACATCCTACCCACCTAACAAAAGAATTTCGTCCTCGAAATTCCAAATTAAAAGATGTGCTTGCATTCACGGATACCTACTAATATAAAAATAAATTCAATTGACATACCTGATCATGAGAAAAAGTATGTGTACTTTATCATGATATCCTTCTCATAATTTAGGCCCAATCTCAAATATACTTTTGATAAATCCACTGCTCTGCATTTTTACCTAAGTGCTTTCTCAATTATAGTATATGAAATACATCATGAACGATTTCTGTTTTTTTTTTTAGGAATGATAATGGATAGATATGATTCTTGAAACTTTATTTAGGTGGAGGAACACAAAAGTAAGATAGAGTTTAATCAGAAATAACTGCTACCAATTTGGTGTGCCACGCAATCCTAATTAAGTAATGGAAAAGATACAAGTGGCAAATACTTTTTATAGAGTCCATTCCTAGGGTAGGGTCCTATTACATATTGTAATGGATTTTATAAGAGAAAGTAAATCAGAACTATTACATTACCAAAATAACAAGACTATAAATGGTAGGGATATAAGATAAAAATGAATTAATGACTACAGAATTTAATCACACGTTCTTATCAAGCAACTGTAATTGCTGGCGCCAGATAATATCTCTTTACAATTGTCTCGCCGACTCAATAAGACGTGTGATGTATAAAGGCTCAAGACATAAATCGAATTATGATAATATTCAGATAGAAGATACAAAATATATAATGGAAATGATCAACAACAAGTAATGGAATAGGATGATCATTTGGAAAGATAAATTTAACTTGAGTAACAAGATATAATGCCATATTCTGGTTTGATAATATATATATATATATATTAGTTCATTATCAATTTATTGTCCTCTACCTTCTACTTAACTGATTCTATAAAATTCTCAACCTTCTAAGTTTTTTTTGTATATATTTTTACACTTATTCTTCCAAAGGTTGATTTTTTTTCTAATTCATTTGACTAGTTAATCTCGCCGACTATAATTACTCAGCCAAGGCTACAAATATTGATTATTGTAATTCATCAACATTTATATCTCCTCAATCTTCAAGAAAAAAATACAAGTATATTTTTTTTTTAGGAAACCTAAGGGCAAGTTCCAAATTCAATCATCCTTCCATTTTATGTCAATACATCATATCCCTATCCATTTATACTTAGCAAGTTGGCGTAAAATTCTCTATCATTAGTCACTAAGGGACATATGGGTTGAAAATTAGATTGATATTATTCCATAACGAAGAAGATATAAATCAATAATGGAATTCCAAAGATAGACATTTCAAATAAATTTGATATGGTAGGATAGGCACGATACTAGAGCAGATAGATATCAAAGAATAAGGAACAATTATAAATAATGAGTCACAGACATGTTCATATGTGGCAGTAGTCATATGGTCTTCCACCTAAATCTAGGCTCTGATACCACCCTGTAACGCCCCCGTTTTTCAGCTGCTTCCCAAAACGGAGGACGTTACTTATTACTTGCACTAGACAACCCAATAGTCACAGGATCTTGGAATAACCGTAACTACTGCCACAATCAGATGAATAAATAATATGTCTGAAACTGAAATGATTTCATTTAGACAAAGAGTTCATTACATAAAATGGCACACTAGTTTAAATATGAATACAAAAGAATCAAAAGAGAAAGCAGTGCCCAAATAAAAGGAATATAAACAAAATATACAAAAACACTCCAGATAGTACTTCGCTTGCCTATTTTCACTCCATCTGTCCAACGAAGTATGGGTCTTCAACTGGAGCTGGATCTCCTTCTTCACGTTTCAAATCTGGGTTCAAAACCCAGGGGATTAAACCCAGCAAGTAACACATTTAAAAAGAGAAATTATGTACTATCATAGTACAAGAATATCAGTGTGCATGAGCATGTTTATGTCAGTGTTGTTTGTGTGCATATAAATTAATATAAAGGCAACATATAAATTAACATTAAGACAAGCATAAATAAATGCATAATTAAATAAATATGACAATAACTATTCTATCTATTTAATCATATATTCTATTGGTCTCAGTCATCGTCCAATTTAATTATAGAAATTGTATTAATGGATAAGATAGTGCTATTTTCCATTGTCGTATAAGTGCATGTGCATATCCGGGACCCGGCCACAATATTCATGGCGTTGAAGCATAACATGCCGCTAGGCACTACAATCAAGTTCCGTACTGTATTACAGTAACGGACATACCACTCTAGATAAATATCAATTGGTGATCCAGTAATCACTCATGTCGCTGCAGTAAAAGAATCCCGGCCCTAACAATACAATCAATCCTTATACGGCAAAGCTCTTATCGATCATATAGTTTCTCCCATCCCCGTTTTCATAATGAATTATGCACATAAAAATTTTATTTTTTTCATTTATTTGTTTACTTTTTCTTTCTTTAATTGTTTTTCAATTTATGATAACATGCTTGCATTTTCATAACTGTACATGACATGTAGTATCATAACACATGATCTGTAATATTAAAACACATGACTTGTAATATCAAAGCACATGAAATGTAAAACACATGACTTGTAATATCAAAACACATGAAATATAAAACACATGACTTATAATATCAAAATACATAACATGTAGTATGATAGCACGTGACTTGTAGGATCATAGAACACGGCTTATAATATAAAAAAATGATGAATTAGATATCCGTATTATCTTAATAATATTAATGCACAATTATATCATAATATATATTTTATCAAAATTGAATCAATAATCCAATTTGATCCAATTTGGGAATCAAGTGAATCATATAATAATAATGCATTATTTTTAAACCCAACGTATGTATTTATTACATTTCTAGGCTCAATCATATATATTAATATGCATTTCTCTTTTAATTAAAATATAATTTATTACTATTAATAATTTATCAATTATGTCCAATTAATCCAAGCCAATTCTAATTCAAATCCTTCAATCATTTAATTCATCAAGCCCAAGCCTACTAAATTTTCACTTTTTCATATTTTTATTTTAATTTTATTTTTCCTTTTCTTTTATGTCCAGTTCAGGCCCAAACCCACTAAATTCTCACTTATTTTTATTTTATTTTTCTTTTCTTTTCTGTCAGACCCAGACCAGGTTTAAGCCCACTCATTTCATTTTTTTTTCTCTTTTTACTGGGTTGGGCTGGCTAGTCCAGTGTTATTATTTTTTTCTTTGGCCCAAGTTAAATTCAAGCCCATCTTTCTTTTTTTTTCTTTTATTTTCTCATGGACTGGGCCAGGTCCAGTTACCCCATTTTTTTCTCTTTTCTTTTTCTTTTTCTTTTTTTTTCTTCTGGGCTGGACCAGACCCAGTTACCCTTTTTTTCTCTTTTGTTTTTCTTTCCTTTTCTCTTTTATTTTTCTTTCTGGGCTGGGCTGGGCCAGGCCCAGTTCCCTTTTGTTTTGCTTTTTCTTTTCTTTTTCTTTCTAATTTCTCTCGGCCCAACCCACATAATTTCAATGCTGCTTCCTCCTCCTCTTCTTTTTCTTCTTTTCCTTTTTTTCTTTTATTTTTATTTTTATTTATTTACCTATTTGTAAAATTTAATGTAATGTACACAATTATAAATGTGAGTATACTCATATCGAAAATAAATTTTCTATTCCAAACCGAAACTTAATTTTGACAGAATGGCCAACATTTAATTCTTTCTAAACAATACAATCAAAAAGAAAAATTATATAATTAAAAGAAAAATAATTAATAGAAGAAGAGAAGTGTGTTATTTACATCGGATTTCTTTTAATTTTTTTTTATTTCTCAAATCCGTTCCTTCTCCTTCTTCTTCTCTTTTTATTTTTATTTTATTTTTTTCTTTATTTTTTTTTCTGTTGGTGCAGCAAAGGGAGTGAGAATGGAGTTGGTGCAGCAAAGGGAGTGAGGGAGGGAGATAAGGGAGAGGTTTTTATTTTTTTTTATTTTTTTCTTTTCTTCCCGGTTCACCCGGCTTTGTCACTTAACTATCACTCCCCTTTTGTTCGTCACGACAGCACAACACATGAACACATGATTCAAAGTTTTATTTTTTTAATTAATTAATTAATTTATTTAATAATTTTGGTTTCGTGTAACATTCTCCAAATACTACAAAATTTATGTAGGACGTAGTGCTCGACGAGAGAAACACTACAAAATTATCCGTTTGTTATTTCGATGTCCGGAATAAATGAACCGAAATTCGAAAATAATTAGAAGGATAATTTTAATTTTATTAAATTAGCAATTTTGGAAGTATTTTTCGGTCTCGTAAGAAAAATCTCCAAAAATCCTAAATATTACAAAACTAATAATCGCGAAGACCGAATGTTATTTGGGTTTGTGAATTTAAAGTTATATTAACCAAAAGTTATTTCGGTGTCCAAAATTGATTTCGGTGGACTTATTCGATACCACTGGTTTCAAGAAAATAATACAGATAGCTCGAATTTTGAAGTATTACAACTTGGATTACAACGAAAGTGAATAAGAAAAGAACAAACGAGAGGATTTATAATTATCGCTCTCTTTTACAATAAAACGTGGGATCTCGTAGCGATGCAATCTATCGAAGTAGTTCCTTTGGACGATTTAACGTCGATGGTTTTCTTACTTGATGATGACGGCTGACTTGATATTTCTCTGCTGATATTGATTCGTTCAAGCCTCTCACGCGTAACTTGAACTTAAAAAGATTGAAGATCTGATGATCTATTAAAGATTCATTTCTTGAAGATGGATGATTATGGATTGATTGATCTTTTATTGATTAATGATCTCTAAAGTCACCTCAAAGAGAGTATTTATAGATTTTAGTGGTTATAAGAGTTTCCATAGAAATAGGAATAAAGATTTCCATAGGAATAGAAAAAGAAGGTTTTTGTATTCATCAAGGATTTAAATCTCTTGATTCGTGTCGATGCCAAAAACGACCAAATCCTCTTTCGCTTGATGAACACCAATAAGATTCAGTATATTCTTAAATTGGAACCCGGAACCGGAAGCGGGAGCCAGCCCGAATCCTTTTTAGTCCGGCCCGGTTAGAGTCCGGATTGGGCCATCGTTGAGTTAAATATGAAATCAGCCCAGTAGATATTCTGGCAACCATATTTTTTTTTTTTGGGGGAAAGATTGTTTTGTGTCCTAATTTATTTGGTATTTTATTTTATATTTCAGTAGTTTCTGCTCTCCCTGTATCACAATATGTATACAAAATTTGTGTTTACTCACCCTAATGTCGAAAGGATCTCAACTTTATAACTTCTCGTCGATATTAAAGCAGATAAGAATTTTACTTTTTTCAGATCTTTTATATCTCTTAATCGACAATCAAATCAAAATTATTTCCTATGAAATTAAATTTGAGTGAACTATAGAGGTAAAAATTAACATCATGATGGTCCGTGGAAGAACAAGGTGGAGATTGCAAAATTATAATTGTCAAAGACACTCGTTTTTGTACTTATAATGTTTTTTTTCCCTTTTCTGAACTTATAGTGTTTGATATCCCCAGTCACTTATTATATATATATATATATATATATATATATATATATATATATATATATATATATATATATATATATATATATATATATATATATATATATATATATATATATATATGATTAAACAGAAAATTCACTCCCTTCACTTCACCACCGTTTAGGTGGCCCGCGTGTAATAATTGTGACGCCACTCGACGTGTTACACGTGACATCACTCGAAGGACAGTTAAGGAAGTTATTTTATTTTTTTAAGTTAAATAGCGTCATGTGTAATAATTGTATTGGACCACCTAAGTAGCGGTGAAGGAATTTCCTTTATCGCCGGTGAATTTCCTGTTCTCTCTCTCTCTCTCTATATATATATATATATGAGCAAACTGGAAATACACCGGCAGTGAAGGGAGTTCCTTCACCGCTACTTAGGTGGTCCAATAAAATTACAACACATGGCATCACTTAAGGTAATAAATAAAAGAACTCGCTTAACCACTCTTTGAGTGGCGCCACGTGTAGTAATTTTATTGGAACACCTAAGCAACGGTAAAGAAACTCCCTTCACCGCCGGTGTATTTTCCGTTTGCTCTTTGTCTCTCTATATATATATAATTGGAGGGGAGCTGACAGCTAAGGGAATTAAATAAGCTGCTGCCACGTGGCAACATCTTATTGGCTGGACTCATAAAAATTAAGTAGCTTGGTTTTTATATATAATTCAATCAAAATTGAAATACAACATAATTCAGGGCTTATATGCAAAAAGTTCTTCCCTCAATAACTTCTTCGCGACCTCTCAGTATCTCCAATTCTTCGGGACCGCCTAACAAAACCTCACGGTCCATCTTCTCTGCGTTTAGTTTTTAAATGCCGAGCGAAATTGATTCTTCTCCAAACACACTCCTCAAGGGCTAGGGCTTCAAGATGGATAGAGCACCCCAATTTCTGAATAGTTTTTTCACTTCTGTAGCCTTCATCTCTTTCTTTCTCTAACCCCAAATTTAAACACTGCTTCGTCCAGAGATGGGGAGCAATTGGTTTTCTTGTTGTAGCTTCATCGTCGACAATCAACAAAGCCCAACCCTCAAACACCATGCCCAAATAGCTTGTGACCAGCAAAGTCGAAATGACATAGAATGGGTAAACTTGCTTGTATCTTGCATGTTGCTTGTGTAAATGTCCACGTGAACAATTTTATAATTTTTTGTTGGGCTTGAGATTGGCTCCACACCTTTTATAAGTACTCTAACAGAACTTATAAGCAACATTGCAATGGAATATGAACTCTGGACGAAGCAGCGATTAAATTGGGGTTAGAGAGAGAAAAACGTGCTCTCTGTGATGAACATTGAGAGCAAAAGGGAAGAGATGAAGGCCGCATGAGAGACGAGAGATCTAGAGATTGGAGTGCTCTATCCATCTTGAAGCTCCAGTCCATGGGAAGTGGTGTTTGGAGAAGAATCAATTTCGCCGGGCATTCCAAAATTGGACTCAGCATGAGAGACGAGAGATCTAGGGATCGCGATGTTTTGATGGGCGGTACCGAAGAATTTGAAAGACTGAGACTGGGAATAAGGGGAGAACTTTTTGGATGTAAGCCCTCGGTTATGTTGTATTTTAGTTTTAATTTAATTATATATAAAAACCAGGCAACTTAATTTTTATGAGTCCAGCCAATAAGATGTTGTCACCTGGCAGTAGCTCAGATAAATTCCAGAGCTATCAGCTCTCCTCCCGTTTTCATATATATATATATATATATATATATATATATATATATATATATATATATATATATATATATAAATGCAAATTCAATTCATTTCCGCTATCTCTAATATTTAAAAAAAAAAAAAATTCTTGTGGACTATGATCTCGACTCTCTAGGGTTTACTCATACTAGGTTTTAGTTTTGATTTTGTTTTTCATCAAATTGACACAAAATTAACGATTTTCAGTGAATAGAACTTTTTGTATCCACTTGATGAAAAGGTAAATGAACGTCAAAATTTATGAAATTTGATCTGAAAGAAATTAAGAATGTAAATATACTAATTCTAGAAAATAAAATGAAAATACAATCATTAGATCACTATATTTTTGCTGTTAGTTTACGTAACTTTTCCTGAGCTGACAACTCACCTACAGTAATCTCATCTCACTCTCTGTGTGTATATATATATATATATATATATATATATATATATATATATATATATATATATATATATATATATATATATATTCTAGAGATAAATGGGTGGGTTAGTGAATGCCCACTTAATCAAGTTAAATACTTAATTTTTAATCCTTGTTATTGTAATCAACTCAGTCTAAAAAAATGTTTGGCACTACAAATTAAGGTTAAAATGGAGATGCAAGGAAATGACAATTTTGATTGATCTGTATACGATTTAAAGACACAAGGCAGATGTTATATTTGGAATAAATCACAACTCACTGATAGAAAAATAAATTATTGTGTTTGAAAGATTGGTCTCTTTACTATTTAACGCTTTTAAAGAGGCTCAAATTGAATATGAGAGAGATTTTTTCATTTGAATTGATATGATGATATCTGTAAATGCAAACCAAAAGGAATTAGTTTTGTTAAATAAGATCAATTTCTCTTTCGGAGCAACCAAAAGAGAAACTGATGACTATGCACAAGATACCAAGAAGAGAAACATTGACTCTACACATATTACCTGGTCACATTTGAATAGATTCGGATTCTCTCCAAAATAGAAAATTATGCTGACAATTTAAAGCTTGATCTTAACCGTTCAGTAAGTTAGGGGGTGGTTAAGATTTTCTTTTATTATCGTAAAATAACTATTGATACAAATGGCGAGTTGTATGGCATTTATTAATTAAGATAAGATTCTAAGCACGTACTATATTGCATGTATTAATTAAGAAAATCATTATGACATGTATTAATTAAGGAAATTAATAATGACCATTTTAAGCGTGCAATAATAAAGATTTTCCTCTCCAAAGAGGGAGATAACATGGATCTCCACTATCTATTAATTAAATCTGCTTATAGATCCCAAATTAAGACACATTATATTATGTTAAAAATAAAAAATCTCAATTACCCATCAATTCAATGTATGATTGAGATTCTGTTTTTAGTTTTTACTATAGAAGATGCGAATCAAAATGTCACATTTTGTCGGTCCAGTTCAAAATTTTAAATTAAAAATAAATTTTTTATTTTTTTATATAAAATTTTAAGAAATATTTATAGTCACATTTTGTCGGTCCAGTTCAAAATTTTAAATTAAAAATAAATTTTTTATTTTTTTATATAAAATTTTAAGGAATATTTATAGATCTGTCTCTTAAATCTTTATAAATTATAATTTAATCCTCCAAATCTTCATATTTAGGATTTAGTCCCCCAAATCCTTTAACTTATTACAATTTAGTCCCTCAGTTTATATTTTAGCCCAATTTTTCTGTTTTACTCACTCACTTAACTTATTACAATTTAGGATTTACTCCTAATTTGCTTCACTTAATTTTCCCTTCCTTCTTCTCTCTTTCTTCTTAGTTCTTATTGGGTTTCTCCTTTTTCTTCTCTTCTATCTATATTCACTTATTGGGTTCTCCCTCTCTATATTGAGATCAAATGTATTATTTTTTACTAAATGTATTAAAACGAAAAATGAATTTATCCAATATAGAGAGGGAGAACCCAATAAATGAATTTATATTGAGACTTAAAAATTTAATACATTTAGTGGAGAATAATACATTTGGTTTCAATATAAAGAGGAGAAATCAATAAATGAATAGAAATAAAAGAGAAGAACAAAGAGAAACCCAATGAGAACTAAGAAGAGAGGGGGAAGAGGGAAGAGGAATAAAGTGAAGCAAATCAGAGGGAAAACAGAAAAATCATGCCAAAATATAAACTAGAGGAATAAATTATTGTAATTTAAAGAATTTAGGAGACTAAATACTAAATGTGAAGGTTTGAAAGACTAAATTATAATTTATAAAGATTTAAGGAACAGATATTTAAATACCCCAAAAATAACACGTGAACTCGCACATTCTATCCCTCCCTCTATAAAAGCCAACACCAAACTCAAAGCCTCCACTGCACTTCCACCCCCGCCACAAAATGGACTCGAAATCCCTCCGCCTCCTCCTCCTCCTCAGCCTCTCCACCCTTTTCCTCCTACTCTTCATCCTCCCCCGCCTCCCCCTCAACCCAGCCACCTCCCTCGACTGCGCCGCCTACTCCCCATGGTGCACCTCCAAGAACCGCATCATGTCCAAAACCTCAACGCCAACTGTACTGAAATCTTCCCCCCGAGAATCCCACAACCACGAGAACGACAAGCCTCACCACCCCCTTGATCCTCTCACCATTCGCGAAATCAACCGCGCCCGCTCGATCGTCCTCTCCACCCCGCCCTTCTCGTCGTCGCCGTCCTCCGTTGTCATCCACTCTCTCGTCCTCGACGAGCCCGAGAAGTCCGTTGTTCTGGCGTGGCGGCAGGGCGGGGATTTGCCGCCTAGGCGGGCGTCGGCTACCGTGAGGTTTCGAGGGGAGGCGTATGTTTTGGTGGTTGACCTCTCGGGAGGAGAGGTTAGCGCTCGGCCGGTGCCGGCGACGGGGTTTCCGATGTTGACGATGGAGGACATGGTGGCCTCGACGTCGGCTCCGCTGTCGGACCCGGAGTTTAACCGGACGGTGCTCAGGCGAGGGGCTCGGCTGTCGGATCTTGCTTGCCTCCCGTTGTCGGCTGGATGGTATAATTATTTTTATTACATTTTATTTATTTATTTATTTATTTGCATGCTTAGATTGAAATTTTCGAGCATTGCCTGGCCAAACTAGGTTTTATTTTCTTTTTTATTTGTTTTTTGTGAAATTAAAATTTACATCATGTTTTTTAAACAAATATCATAACTTCATCTCCCATCATGCGTAAGCCAACTACGTGTCAATCTACCAAAAACAAATAGGGATAGAAAGGATGGAAGAAGCCATAGAGAAATTTTTTTTTATTCAAAATACTTATTAATTGATAAGTTGATATTTTTTTGCCCTTAGAAGACTGTGATTCTTTGATAAGTTTTTACTAACAGTAATTTTTATTAACGATAATTCTATTTACGGTAATTCTAGAGGTTTAAATGTGTAGATATTACTTGATAGAAATGAATGGAGAAGGACTATCAAAGTGATCGATGTGACGTGATTTTCTTTTTTAGTTTATGTAGCCTATCCCAAATACTTAAAATAAAAGGCTTAGTTGTTGTTGTTGTTGATGTGGTAATTTTATATATACACACAAAACAAAATAGGTTGATTTTTAAAAATCTTACTATCTGTTTTGCTCTTATGAATCTGATGTGAATCATGACCCTCGTACAACAGAAGAATAGCTGTTACGAGAATACATATTATAATTCTGCGGTAATAAGTCATAGAAGCTATTATTAACAGAGTTTGATCTCATTTGAGAGTTATTTGTGTTTATCCAATAACATACAAATTTCACATGAAAACTACAATTTTTTTTCCATCCATATTCTCCCTATTTAATGGTCCAAGAAGTTTATAACTGTTCATAACAGTTCACTTATTGTAAATGGCTCAGATTGTGAACATCAGTTTGATTTTAGTTTAGTCTAACCCTTTATGGGCAACCAAAAAAACCAGATATATATTTGACAATAACTGCTTCAAATCCATACCCTATTTTTTTTTTTTCATTACTCCAAATCCATAAGATAAATAACGGTAAGCATGAAAACATTCTCATATTACCAAATTCTTATCTATTTTTTAAAAAATAATTAAAACATTAAAAAAAAGATTTAGTAGTAGTTATTTAATATCATAAATTCATTTTCCAAATCCAGTAGTGAAACAACCCTTACCTCATCATATTATTTGATTTTTGTAGAACTTGGTTTTGGGTCCCTTTCACAACTCCAAGAGAAGTAGTAAAGCCAACACAATAATTTAGTAGTTTGCAGTCTTGCAGACTTGTCTCCTAGCTGCAACTTCGGAGACAGTACCATCTCGATTTGCATAATCTTAGTCACAACACTAGCTAATTCAGGAATTATAAGTTTTTCTTTATTATATTTATTTATTTATTTATTTTTTCTTTTGGAGATTAATTTTTCGGCTGAACTCTAAAGCAAAGATAGTTATTCAAAGCAAGTGTAAAATGGTACCAAAATACCATCTACTTGAAGGATAATATTATTTTATAGGTATGGCCTGAAAGAGGAAGTCGGCCGGCGTCTAATCAAAGTCCAATGCTTCTCCACCGAAGGCACCGCCAACTTCTACATGCGCCCGATCGAGGGCCTAACGGTCCTCGTCGACATCGACACCAAAAAGGTAGTCGAAATCCACGACCTAGGCCGCGACATTCCCATCCCCAAGTCCTCCGGCACTGACTACAGGTTCGAGGTCACTGCCCAAAACAAGCCCTCTGCACGGGTCAAGTCACTGAACCCAATCTCAATCGAGCAGCCATCGGGCCCGAGCTTTGAAGTGACTGATGGCCATCTAGTTAAATGGGCCGGGTGGGAGTTTCATCTGAAACCAGATCCGAGAGCGGGAGTGGTGGTCTCGGATGCCAAGATAACGGATCCAATAACGGGTGAGAGCAGGGCAGTGATGTACAGGGGGTTTGCTTCTGAGCTGTTCGTACCGTACATGGATCCTACGGATGCATGGTATTTCAAGACATATATGGATGCGGGCGAATACGGGTTTGGATTGCAGGCCATGCCTCTTGTACCGCTTAACGACTGCCCGCGAAACGCATACTATATGGATGCAGTGTTTGCTGCTGGAGATGGGAAGCCGTATGTTAGGTCGAATATGGTGTGTATCTTCGAGAAGTATACGGGGGACATTGGGTGGAGGCACTCGGAGATTCCGATTACTGGGTTGGATGTAAGACTTATGACTCTATTTTTGATTTGTCAACAGTAAATTTGGCTTCTCTATAAACTATTCGTTTTAAAATGACCAGATACGAGAAGTTAGACCAAAAGTGACGCTAGTTGCGAGGATGGCAGCGTCTGTGGCGAACTACGATTATATTGTGGACTGGGAATTTCAAACGGACGGACTAATTCGTATAAAGGTCTGTAATCCCCTCAAGCCATCCCTTTTCTCTTTTTATTTTTATTTTCTGTTTGCATAAAGCCCACTTCTATATTACTCTTTTTTTCGGCTACTTAATAGTGGTTTTTATTTGTGTAATAAACAGTAATAATCGTAGGTCCCACATTAGAAGATTTGTTAGGGAATCTTTGACTAATGGGCGGGAAGACAAGGAATCTACTACTTTGGATACTACATTGGACAAGGTGTTCCCTCGTGATGGAGAAGTACTAGAGAGATTAGTTTATTCATGGACCAATAATTAATTAACAATTTTCTTTATATAAGACAATTAGTTTAAAAAAATAAATTAGCAATCTTAGGCCTTAGGCCATAAAAGCTAAGTATTGGAAAAAGTTGCTCATGGTTAGTGGAATATATTTTGTTTTTTATTGTGAGAGCGAGGAATTTCTTATTTCTAATTAGTAATAGTTAGCGATGAGAATTGACAAGTTTTTGGTCCTTCCATTTTAAACTTTTAAATTAAAAAGTTAATAATTTTTTGTCTTAATTTTAAATTATGAAAAACACGAACAAAGAATTGATTTTTCTTTTTCCCGTTGCTCCTTTCAATGTTGAATTCAAAGCATAGACTGACTACAGTCTTAGATGTAGCAGTCATATCTCTAATAAGACTTATTCGTTTTTGCCTTTTTTTTTTTTTACTAATTAGTTTTTTTCTACTTTAGTGTACAAGCATTTCTTTCAAAAATTAGATTGTTTATCTCACATAGGGTAATGGGTGCATATATTAGTCAATTTTTCATGTGTTTTATACAAATTTTTGGATTAACAATAAAAATTTTATTTTTCTAATCTAAAATTTTATTTAGTACATGCCAAAAAATATTTATCTACCCTAATCTCACCAATTTGTTGATGCTAACTCGATCCTAATCAATCAAACAGGTTGGACTTAGCGGCATCCTCGTGGTGAGGGGAACACATTACTCCCACATGAACCAAGTCCAGCCAAACGAGCAACTCTACGGCACCATCTTGTCCGAAAACATTGTCGGCGTCATCCACGACCACTACATCACCTTCCACCTCGACATGGATGTAGACGGCAGCGACAACTCCTTCGTCAAGGTCAAGCTCGCCCGCCAGGACACGAGCCCGGGCGAGTCCCCCCGGACTAGCTATCTCAAGGCAACCAGGCACACTGCCAAGACTGAGAAGGATGCACAGATTCGGCTGAAGCTCTACGAACCGTATGAGTTCCATGTCGTTAATCCGTCGAAAACTACCCGACTCGGGAATCCCTTCGGGTACAAGGTGGTCCCCGCCGGCACTGCAGCTAGCCTGCTGGATCCTAAGGATCCTCCACAGCTCAGGGGAGCTTTCACAAATAATCAGGTCAGCAACAAGTATTAAGGTGCTATTGTAAAAATATTGGGATAACTAGATATTATTCGTAATTTCGTTGGTCTGTCTATGTTCAGATATGGGTGACACCGTACAATAGAAGCGAGGAGTGGGCTGGTGGGCTGTTCGCATACCAGAACAAGGGCGAAGACAACTTAGCAGTTTGGTCAGACCGGTAAAATTTCTCAACTGTTGGATGTGATCTATTGAAACTTGTTACCCTTAAACTGTTACTCTGCTGCATTGATCATATAGGGATCGATCGATCGAGAACAAGGACATCGTGTTGTGGTACACGCTTGGATTCCATCACGTCCCTTGCCAGGAGGACTTCCCTATCATGCCCACCGTGTCGGCTAGTTTTGATCTCAAGCCAGTCAACTTCTTCGAGAAAAATCCAATTCTTGCAGCACCTCCGAACCAAGAGAAGGACCTTCCTGTTTGCAGGGCAGCAGCGGCGGCCTGAGAAAAAAGTGAGAAGCGTCGAGCGGTTTAGTTATTGTGATAATGTACGACTCAAATTGAATTGGCAGTGTACTCGATGTGAACAAGTCATGTATTATAATCTAGAAACGTTGTGACTTGTTGCTACCATGTGTTTCCTTGGTACGAAGAAGGAATATATAATATTTTTAAGAAAATCCGTAACAATTTTTTTTTTTACTAGAGATAAGATAGGTTATCCTTTAATCCACCTATATAAATGGATTAGTGAAAGCCCACTTAATCAAGTTAAATACTTAATTTCTTAATCCATTCAGTCTAGAAAATGTTTGGCAATTCAAATTAAGGTTAATTAAACGTTCTTAATTCTGGTTTAACCCACTGTAAGATGGAGATGTAAGTAAATGACAATTTTGACTGAGCTGTATACAAGTTAAAGACACAAGGCAAATGTTATATTTGGAATAAATCACAACTCACTGATAGAAAAATAAGTTATCGTGATCGAGAGATTGGTCTCTCTTTACTATTAAAGCCACAATGAAACGCTTTTAAAGAGGCTCAAACAAATATGAGAAAGATTTTTTCATTTGAATTGATATAATGATAGCTGTAAATACAAACCTAAAGAGACATACTTTTTTGCTAGATATGAGAAATTTCTCTTTTGGAGCAACCAAAAGAGAGATTTATGACCATACACACAAGATATCAAAAGAGAAATTGATGACTATGTACAGATGATCTTGTCAGGTTTCAATAGATTCGGAATATCTCCAAAGCAGGAAATTGTAATGACCATTTAAACCTTGACCTCAACAAAATTATAATAAACTCAGTGGAAGTAAGGATACTTTCACTATTTTAAGTGATTGTTTGGCTAAAATAAAGTTGGAAGTTACTTCTTATATAGTGGGGTGGTACTATGTGGCACTTTATTTTTAAAATTTTCTTCCTCTCGTTTTAGTTTGGAAGAGTTTTATGAAGTAGATGATCAAAACAGTAATATAGATTTTTTATTTGCATATCATCATTACAATTCAAAAGTTGTATTTTTATACATAGAAAATAAATAAAATAATATAAGTATGTTTTATTTAATCCATTAAATAATAATCACATCTTAGTTCTTAATTCATTTTTTTTCTTCCAAAAGTGTAGTCTCTCCTTTTAGTTCTATCTTGAAATTTACTTCTTAATTTCTTTTCTAATTTCACTACTTCAAGCAGCCAAACACACTTGGATGGTTAAGATTTTTTTTTTTTAATCATAAAATAACTATCAGTACAAATGGCGAGCGGCATGTATTAATTAAGAAAATTATAATGACATGCATTAACTAAGGAAATTAATAATGACCATTTTAAGGGAACTATAATGACTATTTTAAGCATGCATCTCTGAAGAGAGCTTCCTCTCCGCAGAAGATAATTTGGATCAGCAAGGGCAATCTCTACTATCCATTATGTTATGGTAACAAAAATCTCAACTACTCATAATTTTAATGAATGATTGATTTTCCGTTTTGACTAGAGAGGATGCGAATCCATCTGCCATAACTATGTACCTATGATTCCAAAACTGAAAATTAATGGCCTGATGTGCGAGTGAGAAGGGGGGGCAAACGAGGCACAAGACAAAAATCCGAGCCAGTCCAACCACAACCACTCGCCGCCAGAAAAAGACCCGCCTCATTCTCTCTCACCCAAGTCATTGGCTGACGCCATCCTTGATGAGACTGGACAAGTTGAAGAGTTAATTTTTTCACCTTTCTCCTCAAAATTTTAAATTAATAAAATAATATTTTTATTTTTAATTTAAAATTTCAAGTAATCAGCGCCCGTCCTTTCCCACCCCGAGTTAGGGGAGTTTCTAAAGTAACACACTATTTTTTCTAGTGAAATTATCTATCAGTGTATTTTTGATCTGAGCTCACTTGTTAAGTGGGCTCACTAGGAAAATATGGTGTGTGCTCATTTAAAACTCCCCCTGTTATCCTCCTTCCTCCATAAAATCCAACGCCAAACTCAAAGTCTCCACCCCACCACCACCAACCAAATGGACTCCAAATCCCTCCGCCTCCTCCTCCTCACCCTCTCAGCCCTCTTCCTCCTCCTCCTCCTCCTCGCCCTCCCCCGCCTCCCCCTCGACCCAGCCACCTCCCTCGACTGCGCCGCCTACTCCCCATGGTGCACCTCCAAGAATCGCATCATGCCCAAAACCTCAAAACCAACCGTAATGAAATCGTCCACGCGAGAATCCCACAACCACGAGAACGACATGCCTCACCACCCCCTCGACCCTCTCACCATTCGCGAAATCAACCGCGCCCGCTCGATCCTCCTCTCCACCCCGCCCTTCTCGTCGTCGCCGTCCTCCGTCGCCATCCACTCTCTCGTCCTCGACGAGCCCGACAAGTCCGTTGTTCTGGCGTGGCGGCAGGGCGAGGGTTTGCAGCCGAGGCGGGCGTCGGCTATCGTGAGGTTTCGAGGGGAGGCGTATGTCTTGGTGGTTGATCTCTCGACCAGAGAGGTTAGCGCTCGGCCGGTGCCGGCGACGGGGTTCCCGACGATGACGGTGGAGGACATGGTGGCCTCGACGTTGGCTCCGCTGTCGGACCCGGAGTTTAACCGGACGGTGCTCAGGCGGGGGATTCGGCTGTCGGATCTTGCTTGCCTCCCGTTGTCGGCTGGATGGTAATTATTAGTGTGATTACGACTCTTTTTTTTTTTTTTTTGGCATGCTTAAATTGAAATTTTCAGGCATTGCTTGGCCAAACTAGGATTTATTTTCACCCTTTTTATTTGTTTTTGTGAAATTAAAATTTACTTCATCTTTTTTAAAACAAAGACCATAACTCTATTTTCTATGGATCACACGTAAGCCAACTACGTGTCACTCACTCTACCAAATACACATAGGGATGGAAAGGATTGAAGAAGCCATAGAGAAAAAATATTTATCCAAAACATTTATTTATTGATTAGTTGAATTTTCCCCCCTTAGAAGCCTGTGATTCTTTGGTAAGTTTTTACTAATAGTAATTTTTATTAATACTAATTATATGGGTACACATAAATATACATATATGAAACAAATTGGGTTGATGTTAAAAATCTTATTTCTTATATATTTTGCTTTTCTTACGGAAGAATCGCTATCACGAGAATATAGATTATAATTCCGAGATCGAAAGTAGTGAAGCTCTTAGTCACAAAGTTTGATCTCATTTGAGATTATTTTTTGGGTTTTCCAATAACATACAAATTTCACATGAAAACTACACTTTTTTTTTTTCCATCCATATTATCCAAGAAGTTTAGAACTATCCATAGATGTTCTTATATTATATAAGTATGGACATGAGTTTACCCATTGTTAGCGACCTAAAAAACTAGTTGTATATTTGACAACAATTGCTTCAAATCCATATCTTTTTTTCATTACTTTAAATCCATAAAATAAATAATAAAAAGTATGAAAAGATTCTCATATTACTAAATCCTTATCTATTTCTATAGAATAAATAAAAAATTTAAACAAAAAAGATGTAGTGAGTGCTATTTAATGGTATAAATTCATTTTCCAAGTCCAGCTGTCAAACAACCCCTACCTCATCATATTATTGGATTATTGTGGAACTCCGTTTTGGATCCCTATCACAACTCCAAATGAAGTACTAAAGCCAGCACAATAATTTAGTAGTTTGCAGACTCATCTTCCACCTACAACTTCGGAGACGGAGTATACTTGAAAATATCTACAATTCTCTGGGCCATATTTATTTGCATAATCTTAGTCACAACACTAATTTATGAATTTTATATAAGTTTTTCTTTATTATTTTTTATTAATTTATTTGTTTTCTTTTGGATATTAATTTATCGGCTGAACTCCAAAGCAAATATAGTAATTCAAAGCAATATGTAATATGGTACCAAACCGAATTCTTGTAGCCTAAAAGCACAATCGTGACAACGACAGTAATTTATTTTTTAGTTATGGCCTAAAAGAGGAAGTCGGCCGGCGTCTAATCAAAGTCCAATGCTTCTCCACCGAAGGCACCGCCAACTTCTACATGCGCCCGATCGAGGGCCTAACGGTCATCGTCGACATCGACACCAAAAAGGTGGTCGAAATCCACGACCTAGGCCGCGACATTCCCATCCCCAAGTCCTCCGGCACTGACTACAGGTTCGAGGTCACTGCCCAAAACAAGCCCTCTGCACGGGTCAAGTCACTGAACCCAATCTCAATCGAGCAGCCATCGGGCCCGAGCTTTGAGGTGACTGATGGCCATCTAGTTAAATGGGCCGGGTGGGAGTTTCATCTGAAACCAGATCCGAGAGCGGGAGTGGTGGTCTCGGATGCCAAGATAACGGATCCAATAACGGGTGAGAGCAGGGCAGTGATGTACAGGGGGTTTGTTTCGGAGCTGTTCGTACCGTACATGGATCCTACGGATGCATGGTATTTCAAGACATATATGGATGCGGGCGAATACGGGTTTGGATTGCAGGCTATGCCTCTTGTACCGCTTAACGACTGCCCGCGAAATGCATACTATATGGATGGAGTGTTTGCTGCTGGAGACGGGAAGCCGTATGTTAGGTCGAATATGGTGTGTATTTTCGAGAAATATACGGGAGACATTGGGTGGAGGCATTCAGAGTGTCCGATTACGGGGATGGAGGTAAGACTTGTGACTTTATTCACGACTTTGTCAACTAGTATTTGCTGTAAATTTGATATCTCTGCAAACCATCCGCTTCAAAATATGACCAGATACGAGAAGCTAGACCGAAAGTGACTCTAGTTGTAAGGATGGCAGCGTCCGTTGCGAACTATGATTACATTGTGGACTGGGAATTTCAAACGGATGGACTCATTCGAATAAAGGTCTGTAATCCACTCGAGCCATCCTTTTTTCTGTTTTTATTTTTATTTTCTGTTTGCTTAAAGCCCAGTTATATATCTGTCCTTTTCTCTCTTCTTAATTGTGGTTTTTATTTGTGTAATAATTAATAATAATCGTAGGTCCCATATTAGAAGACTTATTTGGGTATCTTTGACTAAGGGCGTGATAAGGTGTCCCCTCGTTTCAATGTTGAATTCAAAATATAGACCGACTAAGTAATCATATCTCTAATAGACTAATTAGTTTTTTGTTTTCTTTTTCTTGACTAACTATTTTTTTCTCCTCAGGGTACGAGCAAGTGGTGTAGTTAGCATTTCTTTTAAAAGTTAGATTATTTTTCTTAACTGGGAGTGATAATAGATACGGTCAATTTTTGACCTTCGTATACGAATTTGTAAATTAAAAGTAAATATTTTTTTTTCTAATTTAAAAATTTGTATAGTGCATGTCTATATTGTTCCATGTAAAATATCATCCTTAATCTCATCAATTTGTTGATGCTAACTCCTAACCAATCAAACAGGTTGGGCTTAGCGGCATCCTCATGGTGAGGGGATCACCATACTCCCACATGAACCAAGTCCAGCCAAACGAGCAACTTTACGGCACCATCTTGTCCGAAAACATTGTCGGCGTCATCCACGACCACTACATCACCTTCCACCTCGACATGGATATAGACGGCAGCGACAACTCCTTCGTCAAGGTCAAGCTCGCCCGCCAGGACACGAGCCCGGGCGAGTCCCCCCGGACTAGCTATCTCAAGGCAACCAGGCACGCTGCCAAGACTGAGAAGGATGCACACATTCAGCTGAAGCTCTACGAACCTTATGAGTTCCATGTCGTTAATCCGTCGAAAACTACCCGACTCGGGAATCCCTTCGGGTACAAGGTGGTCCCCGCCGGCACTGCAGCTAGCCTGCTGGATCCTAAGGACCCTCCACAGCTCAGGGGAGCTTTCACAAATAATCAGGTCAGCAACAAGTATTAAGGTGCTTTTGTAAAAATATTGGGATAACTAGATATTATTCGTAATTTCGTTGGTCTGTCTATGTTCAGATCTGGGTGACACCGTACAATAGAAGCGAGGAGTGGGCTGGTGGGCTGTTCGTATACCAGAACAAGGGCGAAGACAACTTAGCAGTCTGGTCAGAGAGGTAAAATTTCTCAACTGTTGGATGTGATCTATTGAAACTTGTTACGCTTAAACTGTTAATCTGCTGCATTGATCATATAGGGATCGATCGATCGAGAACAAGGACATCGTGTTGTGGTACACGCTTGGATTCCATCACGTCCCTTGCCAGGAGGACTTCCCTATCATGCCCACCGTGTCGGCTAGTTTTGATCTCAAGCCAGTCAACTTCTTCGAGAACAATCCAACTCTTGCAGCACCTCCGAACCAAGAGAAGGACCTTCCTGTTTGCAGGGCAGCAGCCACAGCCTGAGGAATGCGAGAAGGGTCGAGCGGGTTGGTTATTGTGATAATGTTGAACCCAAATTGAACTTGTAGTGTACTCGATGTAAACAAGTCATGTATGAGCTGTTCTAGGGTGGTTATCCTTCTCCTACTGCTATAATCTAGAAACGTTATGTCTTGTTGCTACCATGCGTTGGTACGAAGTAGGGAATATATAATAGGCAAATCTACTGACATCTCATGTATATATGCTTCGCTAATATTGTAATTTGCATTTGTATGATAATTTCGTGAACTTCAATTGGATATTAGACAACACAATGCTTCATCAACACTAGCCTCAAAAAGCATCATTTCGCAGAAACAATCAAATGGAATTGCATTTTTATGTTGTTCTCACAATTGAATATGAGCGGGATGCTGACATCAACCTGAGGCTCACTATAACTATTTAAAAAAGAAAAAAAAAAAAAAAAAAGAAATTGGTGGACCCTAAAAGAATTCAATTATGGGATCAAGCAGTATCTTTTACAAAGAATACGAATCTCTCTCACTAAATAGTTTTTGGGTACCTGAAGGTGGGTCATGAGTAGGATTCTTTGGCCAGAACCTCAAACATCTCAATCACTTTGGATTCTCACTAGTCATGGTGGAGTGCTTGCCAGTCACAGACAACAAGTTCAGCACAATTTTGCATAACGCGAGGAAAACGACGCGATACTGACTCAAGACCAACTATTCTCTGTTGCATATTCTGTAAGTAAAATATGAAGATATTTATCAGAGTATATGGAATCTGACTGTGCTCTGCTGCTGCATGACAAGTACTTAGACCAACTATTCCTGTTTGCCTTGAATTTGTTTGAGGACTTTTCGAAGTTTTAACATTTTCCTTTCAGATAATGCATCACTATGATCAGCATCTTATCATCTGAAAAATAAAGTGAAAGATAGAGCTATGTGCACGATTGGTGCCATAATGGTTGAAAAAAGCCTAATTGGCCACAGTACAGCTGATATAGATAGCTTGCATAATTTTCCACTGAAGCTTTAGTATATTCTCCCCTCTCTGTGCATCATATTGCTGAACTTAGGAATCGTGAACAGTGATCTAGAGAACAATGGAAGGCGATGAAGTGTTCAATTTTGCCACTTGCACCCTGTCGATGTTTGCAATGAACTTCATTATCATCACAATCCAATACATAATTTAATTAGATTCTATTGCGTCGTGACTGAATCCAGGTGCACAGGAAAAGAGATAAAGATGTTTGGTTCACTGTTCTCTTAACCTGTATTATACCTTCTCTATTCTGTTCAGACATGGATAGAATACGAAACAGTTTCCCTCAATTCTCTGCGGTGCTGCGGTGGTAGGAACTTCAATATGGTATCAAAGCAATTATGTTATTACTAAAATAGAAGAATAAAACGGTCAGTAGCTCTATCTGGCGATCTAGTCCCCTTAGTAAGTTTGGCTCTCTACTCTCTTCGGCATTACGCTAAGCACATAAGTCAGTACAAAGATAAGTTACTCATGTTATTTCTAGAATATACTCGCATACATCTTCTTCATCGTCGTAAGCTTTTTCAAAATCAAGTTTGAATAGAAAACACTATATCTTCTTTCATATCACATAGTTCTGGGTCGTTTCTATGACATAGACATCCATTTCTCCTGTCTTATCCTTTCACACTATTCAATGCAGTCTGTGTTTTCAAAATCCCTATACAGGTTTAGTTGGTCTTTATGTCTAGAATAACAAGTAACATAAGTGATCTACTAGCTATGAAGCATAGATATTCAAAGTTCAAAGCGAGTGTCATGTCCGAAACAAGTTCTAAGTGAGTGATGCCCCTCTTTTGGCATCCACAGAACTGGCATGACACTTGTCTAATATAATATATATTAGACACCTGGAAACTGGCTGAACTTAATTTAATAAACCAAATACTTGTGAGTTTAACTAATTTTCTTGAGGTTTTAACAATGTATTGCATAAAAATACATGTTGTTGGATCATTTAAAGGCATATATTGTTTGAAAAATACGTGTAAAAGAATATTCTGATATAAGAAGGATATTGTCAGTAATACCTAAATGCCTCGCAAACTTGAGAGGCTTTAGACTTGGACTTTCAGGTACTTTTTGTTAATCTAATTATTTTTATTTCATTAGAATCTCTAGATTATATTTCTGATTTCGTAATTCTTTTTACTTCTTGATCGTTAAAGACGTTAATGTATACTTAATTATTTATAGAGTAAAATTTCACAAACCCTCTTATTATTTGGATGGTCCAACAATAGCCCTCAATACATTTTTTCTGCATACTTTGCCCCTTCACGAAAATATCATCGTACTCATACAAATTATTTAAACACTAATTTGACCCCAAAAAAAAAAAAATCACCTATATGATTGTTGATAAACAGTTAACTAAATGATAATTAGCTTTCAAATAATTTTGTATGGCGAGAGATATTAGTGGAAAGGGGCTAAAGCAAGCATTTTTTGCTCCTTTCCCAACCAACTACATTGGTACCGGTGCAACAGGTTAGCTATAGTACTTTTCGACATTCGAAAAAAAAGTGGTATCTTAAATGTAGTGGTGATAAGAAGTGTGCTATCCTCTTTCTCTCGAAAGAAAGTGCGATTATAAATAGAGAAGCGACCCCTTTGCCCCTTTTCTTATCCGAGAGTTTCCATATTGGATATCTCACTTGAAGAGAGAGAAAGCTACCGACTTTGATGGAGCCGAGCTTATAGGCATTCATTGGTTTATGTGGGCTTCGACAATCGCTGTACAGCCTCCAGGTGTATAGTTAAGAGGGTTTATGAAATTTATCCTTATTTATATATATAAATACATGCGTGCATGTTCTACCAAGAAATTCCAAGTTAACAATAAAAACTTTATATATAGAATGGACCACTCAGAGATTAGGAGATCTGAAAGTAGTTCTGATTGGAGAGAGATGAAATAAGATTTTCTATTTCTCTTCAAGAAATATATATTATTTACAAATAAGATGGTTTATCTAGTAAAAGGGTGAAGGCATGATTTCTTGGCTTGATTCTCTCAATGGATAGTTCTTCAGTCGGTGGCAAGATAGAGGCGTTCTTTGATTTCTCTTGGAGCTAGGGTGGGATTTACAATGGAAGAAGGATAAGATGAAGAGAATGGAGGAAGAAATAAAAAATGAATGAAGGCTTATCTTTATTCTTATAGACTTGAAAGAAAGTGAGGGTACTTCTTGAACCACTCGCTCACCAATTCATTACAATGGATGTATCCATATGCCAAATTTTAGCATGCTCTATATAAAATTTTAAATTTAAAATAAAAATTTTATTTTTTTAATTCAAAATTTTGTATGGGATGAGCCAAAATTTGGTCCGTAGAAATGTCCATTATCATCTCTGATTTAATTTGCCTTGAAATAAACCAAAATTAGATGAAAATAAAATGATAGGTTTTAGACGACAAAATCATTGCATTTATGTCTGCAGTTGGATGAATGCATAATAGAAGTAGTAAAATTAAGTAAGACTATTTCTACTACTTTAAATATTTGTTTAACTAAAAAAAAAAAGTTGAAAGTTACTTCTTATATGCTAAAATGACGTCTATATAACACTTTACTTCAAAGCAACAAAATAATTTTTTATTTGCATGCTATTATTACTATTTAAAAATTATATTTTTATATATAGAAAACACTAAATTAATATAAGTATGTTTTATTTAATTAAATTAATAATAATAACATCTCACTTCCTAATATACTTTTTTTTTCCTAAAAGTGAGCACACAAACACAAAAAATAATATTTTCTTCTACTTCAATTTTGAAAATTACTTTATAATTCTTTCCCTACTTCCACTATTTCAAGCAGTCAAACACACCCTTTAATGATTCAACATTCTAGTTTGCAGCAACAAAGTGTGACGGAGCAACAATAATGAACTGCAATAAAAAAATTTAAATTCTTTTTAGTATATGACAATTTTTTTTTTTTATGGTTTTGTAACATGTTATCCAATTAAGTGTTCAACCCTGCCTCATCTCTATTTAATGGGAGTTTCTAAAGGGGCACACCATTTTCCTAGTGAGCCCATTTAAAAACTTCATCTGTATAACAACTTTAACTCTAAGAAAAATGGACGTTTTTGCCCTCTCCTTCAACCTCATGTTCCCTCTCATTCTCCCGTGCGCGACAGGTGAGGTTATTTTTTTAAAATCTTAAAATCCATTCCATTTGAACTGATCTACTCTTTCTTTGGATCATTTGCTATTTTAAAGCCGAATCATTACTTCATTTTCGTATATTATTTCATTAGAAATCCAAACAAAAGAGAAATTTTTGAGTTGTGTCAAACGAGACGTAAATAGAGAATACAAATATGTCGTTGGTTCCATTCGACGATCAAAATCTTCTTCAGGTATGATTTCGTCATCCCGTATAAATTATTCCAAATATAACTTAGAATTTTGATTTAAATTGAATAGAATGAGGTTAGGGTTTTTTGTTTGGGATTTTAGTTTGCTTTATCCAATGGAAAAACCCGTGGGAGAACGTCGCGGTGTTCGTAGCAAAATTATTGCTTTCTTCCATTGAATACAACTTAGATTACAACGAAAGTGAATAAGAAAAGAACAAACGAGAGGATTTATAATTATCGCTCTCTTTTACAATAAAAAGTGGGCTCTATGCAGCGATGAGATCTATCGAGTAGCTCCTTTTGACGATCTGACGTGGAAATCTTCTTTTATGATGAAGATGATGGTCGACTTGATCTTTCTCTGCTGATCTTGATTCGGTCAAGACTCTCACGCATAAGTTGAACTTCTTTAATGCTCCAAAAAAGATCCTCAAAGGCTTCCTCAAGAGGTATTTATAGCTTTAGATCAATATGAGAGTTTCTATTTAAATAGAATTTGTATCCATCGAGAATTCCAATCAAATATCTTAGTTTTGATTTAAATCTCTTGATTTAGAGTTCTGATTGGACTCAATTTGGGTATTTGGATAAGCCCAAATCTCAATCATAATTAATTTATGATTCTGGTTTTCTGCTCACGCGGAGCTAATTTGCGTCAAAACGCGGAGCTATCAATTAGTTTCGCATTTTGTTCAACGCGGGGCTAAGAATAGCCAAACACGGAGCTACAGGGTTAGCTCCGCATTCTGTTGTGGAAAATTCCTTTTTACTTAAAATTTTCACTACCAACAGAACCCCCTCCAAAGTTTTCAAAATGGTTTAGAATTTAGCAAATTTTGAAATACTTTGGATCTTCAAACTGGAACGTGGAGTTAAAATACCAAGTTATCTTCGCGTTTTGTATACTTGCGCGGAGCTAATAGCCTCGCGTTTCAGTGGGTAACCGCTTAGTAATTACTCCGATTCTCGCGCCGAATACCAAGGGGTGGGTTTTTTAATTTAAATAGAATCTTTAACTCTTCTTCTTCCTCACTTCATTTGAGAATTCTCAAGAACTCAAGAACTCAGGCGATTCAGGCGGCCCGGACGACCCGATTGAATTTTCGTCGATTTTCCGAGTTTGTCATCGATTTCCCCCGTAGCAATGGCACTCAAGAAGATCACGACTTTCTCTTGCGCCACCTCACCATCGGCGGCCGGCGCTAGCAGCGGCGGCAGTGGCCACAACGGTGATCCAGTCCATACTGTGCCTATTGGAGGTAAAAAATCTCAACTTTTGGACCTTTTAGAGTGATTTTGGAGTGATTTGGCTCGGTTTTAACCGACCAACCACCTCTTTTACCGGCGAGATCGCCGTTTTCCGGCCGTACGGCTTGGAGAAGAAGAAAGGCTTTTGGTCTTATTCTACGTGAAACTATCGCGTTATCTTCGCGTTTGAAAATGCGGAGCTATTTTTATTAACTGTCGCATTTCAACGCGAGGCGACGAACTTTAGTTTCGCGTTTATAAACGCGAGTCTATTAGCTTTGCGTTTTACATATCAACGTGAAGTTACCTTTTAGCTTCGCGTTTTACCAAAATGCGAGGCTATCTCCTTAGTTTCGCGCGGAGTTATTTTTTAGCTCTGCGTTTCTATACTTAGAAGATTTTCTGAATTCGTAAAAACTTTTCTAACTTTTAATTCTTCTTTTGCAGTGGGGTATTCAGTGGATGCTCTCCCTTATAAACACTACTTCGGATTTGCTGGGGGTGCAGACCTGACGGCTCAATTCTGTTTCACAACAAATCTCCTGGCCTACAAGCCAGGTCTAAGGGATCGCAGGGAGAAGTTAATCAGGTACCACCCTACTACTATAAGAGAGATTATCACTGATACAGCCTTCGAGGCTGTTCGTCGCAAAAGTTCCTTCGCTTCCTTCCATTGAATACATCTTAGATTACAATAGAAGTGAACAAGATATATAAAGAGAACAAACGAGAGGATTTTGTAGTTCAATCTCTCTCTTTACAATATTGTGGGATCTGTGGCGATGGGATCTGTTAAGCAGCTCCTTTTGACGATCGGTACGTTGAAATCTTCTCTTTTAAAGATATCGGCCGAATATAGACGATATTCTCTGGTTTTGATTTGTTCAAGGCTCTCTCGCGTAACTCGAACTTCTCAAGAACTCCAGAAAGAAAATGGTGATTTTCTCTGATCTTCACGAACTCAAGGCTCTGTGCGTAACTTGAATTCTCCAAGATTTCAGAAGATGATCAGCAAAGGCTTCAAGGCTCTCTCGCGTACTTGAATTGCCAAAGGATCGATAAGAGACTTCCGATGCCAAAAAGAAGATCACCTAGGGTTTCACCAGAAAGGTATTTATATCTCCAGGTTAATGCAAGAGTTTCTATCTAAATAGAACTCGCATTCATTAAGGATTCCAATCAAATATCTTAGTTTTGATGGAATTCTGATTAGACTTGATTCGGGTATTTGGATAGGCCCAAAATCATAATCTCAATCAATTTGAGATTCTGGTTATCTGCTTACGCGGAGCTTTAATCGCATCAAAACACGACGCTAAATAACCAAAACGCTGAGCTAACGCGGAGCTATTGATCATCTCCGTGTTTTACTCAAACGCGAGGCTAATACAAGCCAAACTGCGGAATCAACGCGGAGCTATTAAACATCTCCGCATTTTATTCAAACGCAGGGTTAATGTAACCAAACGCGGGGCTATTGAATTAGCTCCGCGTTCTATTGTGGAAAATCCTTTTTAACTTAGAAATTTTCGTTGCCAACAGAACCCCCTCCAAAGTTTTTAAAATGGCTTAGACTTTAGCAGATTTTGAAATACTTTGGATATCTAAACTGAAACGCGGAGTTAGAATACCAAGTCTATCACGCGTTATGCTCACTTACGCGGAGCTAATCAGCTTCACTTCGTCTTCAGTGAAATGAGTAATTTCGTCATTAATTACCCTGAGTTTCCACGCCGAATACCAAGCGACGGAAATTCTGTTTAAATAGAGCTCCCGGCTCATCTTCTTCTCCATCTCATCCGAAGAATTTCTGAGAACTCGAGTGACTCACGAATGATCTTCAACTGATCTTCGTTCAATTCTCCATAGATTTTCATCATTAGGATGTCTCTCCAGAGGAGTTTGGCTTTTCGCAAGTTGGCCGGCGTTGATGGCAACAGCCGTGAAGGTAGACGCGACGGCGAACCAGTCTATGCAGCGTCTTCCGAAGGTAAAAATCTCATATTCTGGTTTTCTAAGAACCATTCTGAGATGTCTTGACTTGATTTTAATCTGGACGATTGCTTTGTCTTGTCGGCGAGATCGCCGTTTTATTGTGTCGTCCCTGCGCTTGAAACGCGGGGTTTTACTAGTAGTCCCAATGAATCCGCGAGGCGATCTTTGATTAGTAGTCGCGATAAATTGCGAGGCTATCTTTGATTAGCAGTCGCTATGAATTGCGAGGCTATCCTTGATTAGCAGTCGCTATGAATTGCGAGGCTATCTTTGATTAGCAGTCGCGATAAATTGCGAGGCTATCTTTGATTAGCAGTCGCGATAAATTGCGAGGCTATCTTTGATTAGCAGTCGCTATGAATTGCGAGGCTATCCTTGATTAGCAGTCGCTATGAATTGCGAGGCTATCCTTGATTAGCAGTCGCGATAAATTGCGAGGCTATCTTTGATTAGCAGTCGCGATAAATTGCGAGGCTATTTTTGATTAGCAGTCGCTATGAATTTGAAAGAGAAGGAAAGAGCGGAAAGAAATCTTGTCCCCCTTTACGCGAAGTTATCGCATCATCCTCTGTGTTTAAAGCGCGAGGCTATTTCTTCAACTGTGCGCGGAGTTAGCTTAGCTCCGCATTTTCACTCTTTTGGAAACTCTGTTCCTTTTGCAGTAAGTTCAATCCTTTCTGAAGAGGAATGTATGTGGGTCCATCGATCTTCATCAGCAAAAGTAACTCTAAGAAAGTCAGAAGCATATGCTTTACAACATAGTTGCAAGTTTCAAGCTCTGGCTCCGAGAGATAAACTCCTGAAGGGGTTGTAAATAAGGAGCTGCAACACTTGCAGTGCAGAATTGCACTTCAGTGCAGCACTTTCCTTTCCTCTCGTGCTTCATTTCGGATGACAGATCCTAATTGACATTTGCAGAGGAGATCTTTTGCATGTGAACCAGGGAACTGAGCTTCAACACCCCGTAGAGAAATCTTGAATTTCTTTTGCATGTGAACCAGGGAACTGAGCTTCAACACCCCGTAGAGAAATCTTGCTGTTTGGTTATTGACAAGTTGATCATGTAAAAGCTTTTGGGAGAGCTATAACTCCTTCTTTGTAATATCTTCTTTTATGAATAAAGATAAATTATTTTGCTCTCTATCTGTCAGCTTCAATAAACTTGCTTGCTCAACAAATAGATGGTCAATAATTTTGGTAAAATAGTCTAAGGCCCTTCTACGCGACTTAGATTGATAATACCCAAACGATCGGATAAGCATCATTTTTAACTTAGATGGAAGCGCCTAATTGCACTCGTCAAAAATCTAAGTTTTTCCATGAAAACGCGAAGCTAAGGCACAGGCTATCCTCGCGTTTTATATAGTTGCGCGGAGTTAAACAACTTCGCGTTTTCCATTATCGCGCGAGGCTAATAGCTTCGCGTGTTGGAGAGTAACTGACCAGTCACTTTCTCCGAGATTCGCGCCGAATTCCAAGAGGCGGTTTCTCTCATTTAAAAGAAATCCCTATTTGAGAATTTTCCAGAAATTTAGAGATTCAGGCGATCAGAGTTCAGGCGACCCGATCTTCTTCCGACCGAGTTTCTCCAAATTTTCAGTCGATTTTTCTCAGAAATGGCACCCAAAACTCGTGCTACTTCTCGAGCGGCTCCATCTTCGGCGACTGGCGCAAGCAGTGGTGGCGGCGGCCAAGGCAGCGACGCGCCAGCCCACATTTCGCCTATCGGGGGTAAGAATCTTTCCATCGAGACTCTTTAGAATATTTCTAGAGTGATTTGGCTTAAATTTAACTGATCAATCAACTCTTTTACCGGCGAGATCGCCGTACTCCTGCCGTAAGGCTTGGAGAAGAAGAAAGGTCTCTGACTGCCTTCTTACGCGAAGTTATCGCGTCATCCTCGCGTTTAAAGCGCGAGGCTATTTTAAGTAGCAGTCGCGCTGAAAACGCGAGGCTATTTTGAGTAGCAGTCGCGCTGAAACGCGAGGCTATTTTGAGTAGCAGTCGCGCTGAAACGCGAGGCTATTTTGAGTAGCAGTCGCGCTGAAACGCGAGGCTATTTTGAGTAGCAGTCGCGCTGAAAACGCGAGGTTATTTCAAGTAGCAGTCACGCTAAAAACGCGAGGCTATTTCTGCGCGGTCTAATCTTTAGCTTCGCGCGGCGCTATTCTTAACTTCGCGCGTTCTAATTTTTAGCTTCGCGCGTCCATACTTAGAGAAATTTTCTGCCCTAGAGAAACTTTTCTCATTCTGCTTTCTTTTTGCAGTAGGATATTCGATGGAATCTCTTCCCCACAAGAACTACTTCGGCTTTGCTGGGGGTTCTGATCCCTCAGGCCAATTCCGTTTCACTACTATCTTGCCCTCGTACAAGCCAGACCCAAAGGATCGTAGGGAGAAGTTGATCAAACATCATCCCACCACCGCGAGAGAGATCATAACTGATGCGGCTTTTGAAGATGTGAATAGAAAGGCAATGGAGAAACCCGCATTCCTCTTTGGAGACCAGATGGATCACTCAGATGAGATCCTTTCTGAAGGGGAACGTGTTTGGCTATATAACTCAGGCGAAATGTTGATGTTTTTGCCTAGAATGGATCGTAGCTATCCTCTGGTCTATCTTCAGAGGCTGGCAATGCCTCGGGAATTAAAGTGGGGACTGACTCAAGAGCAAGATGGCGTCCCAACAGGCAAATTTGGTGCAAAAGGGGTTTATCAAGATGGTTCCCCCAGATGCATTACTGGCTTGCTTCCAGGCCGATTTGGCAAGGAGCTTCCAGTGGGAGAAGTCCCATCTCGTGCCCGAACTTTCTTAAGTGAGTTCTTGGCGAAGGATGGTCAGTACCCAGCTAGCGACTTCAGGATGCCTGGCTGGGTTCATTCTTCTAACAATATGTGGTGGGCACGCCTTGTTCAGTACATGCTGGATTCCCACGAGCCCATTTTAAAGGATATTGGCTTGTATAAAGCCATCAGGAATGTCCAATTCGGGTTTCCCCAGAGTGCTTATCACTTTTACTGCCTTTTGGAGATATATAACCCTGAAACCTGTACTTTCTTTACTCCAGTGGGTGAGCTAGGGTTCGCTCTCCACGAGATGTTTGAGGTTTCTGGGCTCTCGATGGGCGAAGTCCCTTACGAGGAGTATATCCCTACCACCGATGAGTTGAACATGCTATTGGCGAGGGACGAGCGCATCCATGCCACATACTGGGAGATGATGTGCCATTATCATATTTGCGCTGACTTGACGGGTGCGCGTAATCACGGTATTGGCCACAAGAAGTGGGCCGAATATCTCTTTGCCAACTTAAATTCTAAGGATAGCTCGGCCATTATCCATGGTCATCCACCCATCTATGGCTCAGAGATTGATCACCGTATTGCTAAGGGCCGCCATCTATTATATTATACTACTGAATCCAATGAGAATGGATACGGTCCCGGTACTTCATTTAAGAGCTATCACTATCAAGCCCAGTTTCCGATCTCCAACAGAGGTCTCATTGCCGGGTTTCTGATGCTGTGGCTGAAGAGATGCGTCGTGCCGTCATTGCCCAAGGAAGCGATTACAGTGACCGTGGTATATCCAGCGGTTCTTCTTGCATACGGCCGACCCCTTGGACTCCTTCCCGCCATGGTATGCAATTTGCAATATGGACTGAGGGTGCTCTGTCGTGATTTCCTCCCTACTATTAAAGTCAAGGGGAAAGGAAAGGGCAAGTCGAAGGAGACTGCCCAGCCGAAAACTCCAAACCCTAGGGTGGAGATGCCCTACACCTATTTGATGGCGTGGCTCGTCTTGCACTGTCCCTCTTTAATGAGTGCACCAGAGCGTCGTTCGGGTGAAAAGTGCTTCCTTGTAGAACTGTATGAACGTTCTTCATGGAGGCAGAATTATATGTCCCAGATTCGGAAGACTCTTCGTAGTTTTCAGAATTACGAGATCTTCCGGTGTTTTCCTGACTTTCCCGGCGGAAGATATGGAATGAGGCTAAAGGACGCCGTGGGAGCAGATAAGTTCACAACTTTATCTGCAGGAGCGTTCTGGTGGCTTCTCAACATCCGTCCCGGACACTTGGTGTATCGTCAAGATCTCAGGTGTCAGATCGAGCCATATACTCCGAGTCGCTTTGCTCGCCAGTTTGGATACTCTCAACTCTATGTGGGTAATCCAAATAAAGATCTTGCTCACGAGGGAGATTTGTATGAAGGTGCCCGTGGCTGGTTCCATTTTGTAGCGGGCGGGACCGAAGCTGAATTCTCCTTGCCCCAGAAAATGCCAGAATTGGCCATGACTCTCAGCTTCTGCAATTGGTTCAATATTGCGAATTCTGAGGTGCCCGGCTTCTCTCTCAATCGCAGTTGTTGCAAAGAGATAGAAGCCCTCTATATTAGCCGTCAGGGTGCTTCTAGGGTAAGGATAAAAGGAATGGAAGAGTTCCTTGGCGCTGCGGCTGAGCCTTCAGACGTCAGCGAATCAGACGATGATGCTGGTGATGATGATGACAATACTGGTGCTGGTGGAGCTCCTCAGCCTGTTGTCAGTCGTTCCCTGAGTCCAACTCTCAAACGCCGCGGCACTTTAAAGAAAAGGCCGGGTAAGAAGCAAAAACTGGCACAAGAAATTTTGATAGTCCCCCAAGAAGTGGCTATCAAACTTGCTTCCGACTTGTTAGCTTCAGCTGTACCCCCAGCGTTGGCAAGGGAGGATGAACCTGTTGCTGAGGTTTCGGCTCCTTCGGCCGTAGAGCCTGTGGCAGAACCTGGGGCGCAACTAACGGGTAGTGAGACGGGTACATTGCTGGAAACGATAATGGCTCCTCCTCCAAGTCCGACAACTGGACTTGTATCGCTCGGTATGGCCTTTAGCATTTTATCTTTCGCCTGTTATTTATTTTAACGTAACACTGCTTTTCTGGTCTTCTGAAATGCAGGTGATCAACTTCTTTCGCCAATGCACTCGACTACCCAGGTAGAGTCTGACGATAGAATGGACCATTCCGGCTCCGTTGGCGGTGTGGGTAGCTCTGCTGGTGAATTTGCGGCTGATTATTCCACGCCGGCTCCTGCCTCTGTTTCCTCTTCAATTCCCCCAATTGACGAATTGGGAAGTGACGAAAGAACAGAAGTCATTATCGCAGCTGCTGCTAAGGAGGCCACACCGTCTCCTAGTATGCCATCTCCAACACCAGTTTGCTCCACTGAGATATTTCCCATAGTCGTTGGCGTGCCTTCTCAGTCAGCGATCTTAACGTCGTCTGTTGTCGTGGCTGCTGAGATACCTGCAACTCTTCCGACTTCAAGCCTTCTAGCAGGGGAGGAGAATAATTTGAAATTCTCGTTCGAAGATGCTTCTCCCACCGGAGGAGCTTCAGGCGAAGTGATCCCATCTCCTCTTCCTGTTGGTGGGGGTACCCAAGTGATTTGTACTGTCGGTACTTCGTCTGGGGTCTCTAGCTCTTCCAGATCTGCACTGGCTCTACTGGTCCCCCATATTATGAATTTAATGCAGGGACGGGCTTCTTCTTCTCCAATTCCAGCAACTACTGCTCCCTTACTTACGACACCTTTCTTGGCATTACCTACTTTGCCTACCGACAGTGCAAATCCTCTTGAAAAACTCTTCGGCTTCACTGTCGAGGATTTTATGCATTTGTTAAGAAGATGTGTCGAGATGGTTCTTGCTGGTCACGATTTCTTCAACTTCGCACGTCCACTGTTACTCCGCTATTTAGGAAATATCAAAGAATTCGGTGGACAAGATCGAGCAGCTCCATACCGGGCCCGCCTTGCAGCCTTAGAAGAGCAGGTGACCACGCTACACACACTCCGTCAGGCGGATGTGGAGGCGATCACTGAGATAGAGCTGGCGCGGCTTCGGGCAGAATCCTTATCCACCAGAAATATTTTAAGGCAGCAGGAGGAGAGATGGTCTCAGGAGCTGACAGAGCTCCAGGCCAGTCGGGAATCCGTTCTTGGCGACCTGCAGAGGGTAAACTTTGGAATTGAGGAAAGTCAGGCGGCCATCTCTAAAGCCCAGGAGACGATTGCTAGAGCTCGGGCCACCTTGATAGAAAATGAACTCCGATTAGGAGAATCTGTCAAGAAGCGGGAGATGTTGCTTGTCCAGCAGGAGCAGATTCAGCAGGAAGAGATGGCCAGGAATCGTGCCATAGAAGAATCTCGTCAGCAACAACTTACAATAAGTGATGATGAGTTGCGTTGGCAAGCTCAGCAAACCGTGGAGGCTTCTCATCGTAGAAATTTGGACGAGACAATAAACAAATTGAGACTCCTGGGAGGCCAATAGTTTCATCTCTCTTTACGCTTTTATCTTCCTTATAATAAGAACTTCGTAAATAGGAGAGAGATAACCTCACGATGTTTCTTTGAAATTCTTTTTGTATCTTCACCTTTTTAATAAAGATGATTCTTTTGACTCTTTTATTTGCCGGCTTCAAAACGGATTTGCTTGCCCAACAAATAACCTGTCGTCAAAACGATTTATCTTGGTATCGTTTATGCTCAATTTCTTGAGCCGAAATAACAATTAAGATTTAATATGGGATTTTTAGTAAACCCCCAGCTATTAACGGATTTGATTAGCCTTTACCAACTACCGTTTGAGTTGGGCTAGCCATATTATTCCCCTCAACATGGTGAGTTGTCGAGGAGTACGTTTGGGCTTAAATGCCAAACTTTTCCTCTTCCCTTTACTTTATCGGTATTGGGCGATTCATACTTTTACCCCAGCATGATGGGTTGGCGAGAAACTTGTTCTCTTCCCATTGCCTAGTTGGCTTTGGGCAATTCATACTTTTACCCCAGCATGATGGGTTGGCGAGAAACTAGTTCTCTTCCCATTGCCTAGTTGGCGTTGGGCAATTCATACTTTTACCCCAGCATGATGGGTTGGCGAGAAACTAGTTCTCTTCCCATTGCCTAGTTGGCATTGGGCAATTCATACTTTTACCCCAGTATGATGGGTTGGCGAGAAATTTGTTCTCTTCCCATTGCCTAGTTGGCGTTGGGCAATTCATACTTTTACCCCAGTATGATGGGTTGGCGAGAAACTAGTTCTCTTCCCATTGCCTAGTCGGCGTTGGGCAATTCATACTTTTTAGGTCAGAGGCGCTTAATTACACATGCCTAAAAGAAGATTGGGGGCCGTTCAAACTTGAGAACTAAGCACACCAGGTTTGGGTCAGAGGCGCCAAACTGCGCATACCCAAGAAAAGGCTGATGGTGGTTCAAACTTGAGAACCAAATTGGAGGCGGTTCAAGGCTCTCTCGCATAACTTGAACTGGGTACTCCAAACACACTAGGTTTAGGTCATAGGCGCACATTGCGCATGCCTAATAAAAGGCTGGAGGTGGTTCAAACTTGAGAACCAAACACACCAGGTTTTAGGTCAGAGGCGCACACTGTGCATGCCTAATAAAAGGCTGGAGGTGGTTCAAACTTGAGAACCAAACACACCAGGTTTTAGGTCAGAGGCGCACACTGCGCATACCTAAGAAAAGACTGGAGGTGGTTCAAACTTGAGAACCAAACACACCAGGTTTAGGTCAGAGGCGCCAAATTGCGCATGCCTAAGAAAAGGCTGGAGGTGGTTCAAACTTGAGAATCAAACACACCAGGTTTTAGGTCAGAGGCGCACACTGCGCATGCCTAAGAAAAGACTGGAGGTGGTTCAAATTTGAGAACCAAACACACCAGGTTTAGGTCAGAGGCGCCAAATTGCGCATGCCTAAGAAAAGACTGGAGGTGGTTCAAACTTGAGAACTAAGCACACCAGCTTTGGGTCAGAGGCGCACAATGCGCATGCCTAAGAAAAGACTGATGGTGGTTCAAACTTGAGAACCAAACACACCAGGTTTTAGGTCAGAGGCGCACATTGCGCATGCCTAAGAAAAAGGACTGGAGGTGGTTCAAACTTGAGAACCAAACACACCAGGTTTAGGTCAGAGGCGCACAATGCGCATGCCTAAGAAAAAACTGGAGGTGGTTCAAACTTGAGAACCAAACACACCAGGTTTAGGTCAGAGGTGCACAATGCGCATGCCTAATAAAAGACTGATGGTGGTTCAAACTTGAGAACCAAACACACCAGGTTTTAGGTCAGAGACGCACAATGCGCATGCCTAAGAAAAGACTGGAGGTGGTTCAAACTTGAGAACCAAACACACCAGGTTTAGGTCAGAGGCGCACAATGCGCATGCCTAATAAAAGACTGATGGTGGTTCAAACTTGAGAACCAAACACACCAGGTTTTAGGTCAGAGGCACACATTGCGCATGCCTAAGAAAAGAGAAGATGCGTATCTCCAGGGGTACTAAGAATAGTATTTCTTCAGAAATTTGCCATTGATCGGCATCATCATCCTGTCGCCATCTTGATTCATTAAGCGATAGGCTCCACTGGAATATACTGTCTCCACAACAAACGGTCCTTCCCACTTGGGTTCAAACTTACCCTTAGTCTTGTGGGTTAGCACCATTGGCCTTTTAACAGCCAGAACCAAGTCTCCTTGCTTAAAGGTCCTTGGTTTGACGTTCTTATTGAACGTTTGAGATATTCGGGCTTGATACAACTCAATTTGTTGTTGAGCCCTGAGACGTTTTTCATCTAACGCCTTAGTTCTTGCAATCTTTACTGATGGCGCTCTTCTGTCGTCATCTTTGTGGTTAAAGCCACTCTTAATGATGGTATCTGGATTTCAAGAGGCAAGACAGCCTCACTTCCGTAAACCAAAGAGAACGGGGTAGCTTTAGTCGGGGTGCGAACGGTGGTGCGATAAGCCCACAGGCATTCTCCTAGCTTTTCATCCCAATCTCGTTTATTGGAAGAGACGAACTTCCGAAGGAGTTTGATGATCGTCTTGTTAAAGGCTTCAGCTAACCCATTAGCCGCAGGGTTATATGGTGTAGAAACGATATCTTTGATTCTGAACTTGTTGCAGAATCTGGAGAATCCCTGACTGATGAATTGCGGACCATTATCATGAATGATCCGTCGAGGGACGCCAAATCGGTAAATGACATGATGCTTGATAAACTTGATCGCATCTACCGTTTTCACCTCTTTCATGGGCACGGCTTCGGCCCATTTTGAAAAATAATCGGTTATTGCAAGAATAAACCGATGTCCTCTGGATGACGGGAGAGTTATTGGCCCCACAATATCCATTCCCAGGCTTCAAATGGCCAACTTGCCACAGTATTGTGCAAGTATTCTTGGGGTTGATGAATAAAATTGGCATGTATTTGGCATGCATGACATCGTTTAGCATATGCCATTGCTTCCGTAACCATGCTCGGCCAGTAGTACCCTAGCCTTCTTATACGGTCTCCAAGTTTAGGACCGGGCTGATGAGCTCCACATACTCCATCGTGTGTTTCTCTCAGCACTTGTTCTGCTTCTGCTTTCGATATGCAGCGTAGCAATAGACCACCTCTTGACTTTCTATACAAAGTCTGAAGTTTATGGTCATAATAAAATCTTTGGGCCTTCCTCTTTATTGAGGTGGCTTCCTTAGGATCTTCTGGTAATATCCCATGCAAAGCATAATCAACAAACGGAAATCGCCAATCACGGGGCTCTAAATTTAAGCCAATCTGGCATACCTCTTCGACTTGAGATACCACATCTGGGTGGAGGAGTTCTCTACTACCAATGGTGATGCTTTTAGCTTCACCTGGCGGGATTGCCAGTGTTGCGCCTAATGCGGCAAGAGCATCAGCATAAATGTTCTCGTTTCGAGATACGTGATATATGTAGAATTGTTCAAAATATCCTGCTAGCTCAATAGCTAGCTGATGATAGGGGATGGGGGCTTCATGTCTGACTTCATACTCACCTGTCATCTGATTGACAATGAGCTTAGAATCTCCATATGGCTCTAGATGGTTCACCCCCAGTTGCAGTGCTATTTTTAAGCCGATAATAAGCGCATTGTACTCCGCTACATTATTAGTGCACGGTTCTGTTAATGAGTAACCGTTAGGCAATATATGTTTATGTGGGGATATTAGCACAACCCCCACTCCAGCAGCAGATCGTCTCGCGACACCATCAAAGAACATTTGCCAAGGTTGTTCTCCGGTAACTGTGTTGACTTCTGATGTCTGCTTTAATTTGGACCAAATTGGATGGTCTGCAAGGAAATCAGCGATTGCCTGTCCCTTCATGGCCTTTTGAGGGACAAATGTATGTTATAGGGCGATAGTAAGAGCGCCCACTTTGCCAATCGGCCATTCAAGGATCCTGGTTTTGTCATCAGAATCTTCAGGGGATTAACCCGTGATATGACATGAATTGTTTGCCCCGAAAGGTAGTGTCGCATTTTCTGAACAGCAAACACTAGGGCTAAACATTCTTTTTCAATCAGGGTATACCGCTGTTCGGTCCCAATCATTGTTCTACTTAAATAGTAGAGGGCATGTTCATGGCCGTGCTCATTATATTGAGCAAGTAATGCTCCTAAAGCATTATCCATGGCCCTTACATATATAAGGAAGGGCTGCCCAGAGGCTGGTGCCATTAGTACAGGAGGCTTAGTAAGGTACTCCTTGAGGTCATCAAATGCCTGCTGACATGCCTCATCCCATATGAAAGACACTCCCTTCTTCATAAGTTTGGAGAATGGTTGGCATCGTCCATATAAGTTGGATATGAAGCGCCGAATATAAGCGAGCTTTCCTTGTAATCCCCTTAACTCTTTAAGATTGCGGGGAGGCGGCATTTCGCTAATCGCTTTTACCTTTTCAGGGTCGAGGAAAATTCCTTTTGAAGTTATTACGAACCCTAGAAACTTCCCGCTGGATACGCCCATGAACGACTTGGTAGGATTCATCTTCAAGTGATGTTTCCGCATAAGATCGAAGACCACTCTTAAATCGTGAAGATGATCTTCTTTGTCTTTGCTTTTGACTGCTAAGTCATCCACATAGCACTCCACTGTTCTGCGTAGGTGTTCTTTGAATATGACGCTCATTGCGCGTTGGTAGGTGGCACCTGCATTCTTTAATCCGAATGGCATCACCGTATAACAGTATACCCCCTGTGGCGTTCTGAAAGCTGTATGCTTTTCATCATCCGGGTGCATCTTGATCTGATTATAACCTGAGAAGCCATCCATAAAGGACATCATCTCATAACCACAAGTATTATCGATCATCACGTCGCTGATGGGGAGTGGAAATTCATCCTTGGGACATGCGGCGTTCAGATCTCGAAAGTCAATGCATATCCGGATTTTGCCATTCTTTTTACGAACTGGCACGATGTTTGCCACCCAGTCAGGATGCTGTTCTTCTCGGATAAACCCGGATTTTATGAGCTTATTGACCTCAGCAACTATTGCCTCCATCAATTCCGGTCGAAAACGCCTCTGTTGCTGTTTAACAGGTTTGACGTCTTTTTTTATATTTAACCGGTGTGTGGCAATTTGAGGGTCAAGTCCAGGCATATCTTCATAACTCCATGCGAACACATCTATGTACTCTTTGATAAGGGATATAAGTTCCTCTTTTTCTAAAGGAGTTAGTGTGTCACTTATGAAAATGGGTTTCGGATTTTCTTCCGTTCCCATGTTAACCTGTATTAATTTGTCTTCTGTGGGCGGGTCACGCTGTTCAAAGCGGACATCTCAGAGAGTATCCATATGCTTAGCCCAAGCATCATCTTGAACGTCAATTGGTTCCTCGTCGCTTTCTGGTGCGGCTGAAACCATATTGATTGTCAAAAATTGAAACCAAGCACCGGTGCTTATATATGAATCATGATCTGGTGAAGATGTTTCTTCTTTGGCCGAAGAACTCTCTTCATCCTTGGATGGCGATGAGGGTGGAGTAGACACATAACCCAACCCCCTGCGGGTCTTCTGATAATAATCAGGGCTCTTTCCTCTTGGTCTAAACGAGGGTATGAGATTCCGCCGCCCTTTTCCAAAGTTTAATCCCGGCTTCTGGGTAAAATTATATCCCATTTTCTCCATCATCTGTCGGGACCTTTGCTCATATAAGTGAAATTGAGGTGATGTTTGTTCATCACTTTCACTACTTTGTCTCCGGCGAGGTGAGGTAATTACTTTACCGAACATAATCGGCCTTTGGGATCCTCTTTGAGAAGGCACTTCAAAGTAGTGACCTTTCTCCTCAGTTATTTTAGACTGAGAGAGGAGGGAAGACTTGAGGGGCAAATGGTATGCCGCCAGAACTTCAAGTTCGGTCAGGCCATCCACTTCGGTGGAGGTTCAAGAGGGCTCAGACTCAGTAGCTACAGCATGCTCGTAGACTAACTTTACATTTTCATTAATAACCCATTCACTTTCTGTTACATCCACAATATTATCAAGACCTAAGCTAAGATCTAGGTGAGGGTTGATTTCGTAATCACCCCCATCATCTTCTCCAAGGAGCTCGTATTCAGTGTCGGCGTCATTGCCACTGTCGTCGGGCTTTGGAGACTTGCTAAGATTGTCATTGGAGGCTTCATGTGCTGGCTTGTAGAGTGCAGCATCTGTGAAGTAATTTTCCAACCCTTTGAATGGCTGCTTGTCAGCAATTAGTGTCCGGACCTCTCCTTCCTCATCGCAATATTTCATGCACTGATGAAGAGTCGACGGAACTATCATATGAGAGTGGATCCAAGGTCGCCCCAATAAAATATTGTAGGAGGTATCAGCATCAATTACGTAGCATGTAACCTCCGTTTCAAGTCTCCAATTTGACACCGCAATCGGATCTTACCAAGAGGATGGCTATTATTAGCGTTGAATCCATAGATGGTAGTGTGTGTAGGTGTCAAGCGATGAAGGGAAATCCCCAACAGCTGCATCAATCTACTGGGCACGACGCTGAGTGCAGAACCTGGATCAATCTGAATTCGGTCCACTTTTGTGGACCCGACATATCCAATGAAATATAAAGGCCTATTATGCTTTATATTCCTCACCTGCATGTCTTCTGGAGAGAAGATGATTTGTGGGACTTGCCTCCTCACTTGATGACAGTGGGGGCAAGAGTCCTGCTCTTCGATGGCCGGCTCGACAATCTGAGCTAGGAACGACTCAGAGTCTGCCAAGGCCTCTCTTAGAGCTTCACGTGTTGATTTTGATAATCTCAACAATTCGTAAAGCGTCACTCGCGCTGGGATGTTAGCCAACTGCGCAATTATGTCAAATTCGAAGGGAGTTTCTTTGGCTCCTTCATCTCTGGTAGGATTCTTCTGGAAACGAAATCCTTTCTGCTTTGCAGGCTTTGCGAGTTCTGCATAGATATCTTTTGGATCCACTCTAGTGTAGTCCTTAAGATATGTCTTTCCAGATCGAGTACCGGAAGGGCCTGCCCCATCTTGATGGGTGGCCATAGTTTCGGGTTCTTCTTCAGAATCTGTGAAGGCCCCCGAAGCTATATATTCTCCCTTTATATCCGCAGAAATGGCATTGACAGCCCGCTTCTTCTCTAGACCTTTTGAAGCAGTCCATTGTTCATCTTCCAATAAGTCGGGGTGAACCCACATAACTTTCCCCTTTTGGGTTGTTACGGGGACAAGTCCCTCTTGGGCTTTGTTGTGCGGATCAAGATTCTTCGTGACCATCTTACCCTTAGGGATTGGGGTCACTCCTGGGGGGAACTCGTGGGTTCCAACCACTATGGTTGCCATATTGGCAGTGACCTTCTTCTGCTCTTCCTTAAGCGTCAGAACCCCAGCTTCTATTAGTGCTTGGATCCTGTTCTTAAGGGGAAAACAATCCCGGGTGGGGTGTCCAACATTCCGGTGATAGAGACAGTAGTTGGGATCTTTTGTCTTACCAACGTCTTCTGGCTTCTTATTCTCCGGAAGTTTTAGCATTCCCTTCTTTTGGAGCAGGTGAAAGAGGACTGGTGTTTGTTCCGCCTTGAAAGTGTAATTCCTTTCTTGTTGCGGTCTAATTTGCCTTGACCCTCGCTGACCTTGAGATTTCGGCTCTGGCGGAGGACTGGTTTTCTGAGGAGCAGTTTCTGATGACATTACTGCTTTCCCTTTATTCTTGTTGCTGTTGTTTTGGGTATATGATTTACTACCCCCAGCACTTCTTGGCCCGCGGGACTCTTCAACTCGGCGAATCAAGTCTTCAGCTTGCTCTCCTTGTTTGAGCAGGTCCCTCCGCGTCTTAGACTCTACGGCCCCCATTTTGAGGAGCTCATTTGTCTTAAGGTTGTGTCGACAGGTTTCGACTAGAGTTTCCTGGATCATTCCGTGTTTACAATGTACGGAGTTCTCCCGGAACCTTTCTATGAAATCTTTAACCGCTTCTTGTTCCCCCTGCCTAGTTGCAAGGAGGGAATGAACCGTAATCTCGGTGTCATCCTCGAAGAAACGTGAGAGAAATAATTTCTCAACATCTAACCAGGTATTAATAGTACCTGGGGGTAGCTGCATGAACCAAGTAAAGGCAGGCCCTCGCAAAGTACTTGCAAATACTTTGGTCATGATGGGATCATTACCCATTAAGTGTCCTGCTTGGGACAAGAAATAATAGATGTGCTGACTGAGCGATCCCTTCCCATCATAGGGCTCCAACTTGAGCGGCTTATACTTGGAGGATAGGATACCACATCCCATTCTGCTGGATATGATCTAGAGACTCCTGACTCCTTCAACTCTTTTTTACGCATCAAGGCTTCGAGTTGATTCTGTAACTTTTCAAGCTTTTCTTCACGCGGATCATGGAAAGAAAATCTATCTTCTTCCTCATGCATCGAGTGGGCTTTCTCCTCCTGTTCTTCTTCATTTGGAGTCTTCTTGCCCTGTTTAGCATTATCTTCAACAACTTTTAAAAGTAGCATCTTAAGGTCTTCAATCGTTTTCTGTTGCTCTCGAATCATTCTTTCTTGAGCCTCAAATCTCTGATTGATATCACCAGATTTATCTGCCATGTGCGATGCTGACTTCTGTAGCCGAGACGATATAGAGGATGGGGGCGAGGCTATAGCGGAATTATCGCTGTTCTCGTCGTAAGAACCCCCTGCGAGCTTCTTATAATTTCGGGGCGGGACGGCTCCTGATCTTAGTCGAGTAATACGATGAAGTTCATCATCGCTCGATTCTGAATCATCATCCGTCTCTGCAATTTTCTTCCCTTTTCCTACCATGTTGGAAGTTACAGCTCTCCCTTGTTTCAGGGGAGTGGTTCTTGTCTTCTTAGCAGGATTCTGGTTTGACTCATTTAATCGGTAGAACACAGATATCCTGTTCTTGCTGCAGCCACAGTTATTCATCACGGCTGATACTGCTGTCATAAGTTGCTGGCAATGGCAACTATATTCAACTTGAAGTTGGTCTATGCCTCTCTTTTTAGGGAGATGCTCCCTGAGGTCAGTGTTTCTAGCCATGGAATCAAGAGGTCCATTCAACTCTTGAGAGTGTTTAGGAATCCACCGAAGCTTCTTTGATTGATCAACCCTGACTCTGGGGTCGAACCGATCCTCGCGTGGCTTAGGAATAGCCTCGCATTTCATATTGCGGGCCTGAAGAATAGCTCCGCGCTTATCCATACTAGCCTCGTGTTTCTCGCTGGCTTGGTGTGTCCTTGGAAGTTTAGCTTCTGGAATAATAGCCCCGCGTGAAGGGAAGTTCTTGCACGCTGGCGTATCTTTGCGATTAACGCAGATCATAGCTTCGCACTTAGCGCGGTTTTTACGACTGACAACTATCTGCCAATCATCCTCACGTTCCTTGTGGGCGTCAGAAGTCTTGCGTTTATTGCAAGTATCACTGGCTTCGCGTCTCTCGCTGGGCTCAGTTATAGCCTCGCGTGGAGAATCACACGCTGGCTTTGAATAATTTTTATACTCGCGTAACTTGCGAGTGTTAGGTATTCTGCGACTAGCGCAACCCTTACTGGCTTCGCGTCTCTCGCTAGGCACAGTAATAGCCTCGCGTGGAGAATCACACGCTGGCTTTGAATAATTTTTATACTCGCGTTTCTCGCGAGTGTCAGGAATCTTGCGTAACTCGCCAGTATTCCTAGCCTCGCGTGGAAAATCACATGCTGGCTTTGAATAATTTTTATACTCGCGTTTCTCGCGAGTGTCAGGAATCTTGCGTAACTCGCAAGTATTACTAGCCTCGCGTGGAAAATCACATGCTGGCTTTTCCTTGCTTTTAAGGCAAGTTGTATCTTCGCGTTTAACGCGGTAGAGATTGGTCTCGCGGGTAGCGCGAGCCAATTTGCGAGGGACCATAGCCTCGCATCCTCTGGAGTTAGCTCCGCGTCCAAGGCGGGTTTTGAGGGCTCTACGCCTCGCTCTCCGGTTCCTGTTCCGGAGTTGGGTCCTGGTCAGTCCAGTTCCCAAGTCTTCTTCGGCAATCGGAAGCTCATCCTCGGCTAGGATTTCTTGTGTGAACTCCGGCTCTATAGCCGCAGTCTCCAAGGATCTCCGTCTCTCGGTGGATACCTTTCTACCCGTTACTCGGGCATTGGAGTACATGCGACGATAGTGCCGTATCTCATCCAAGTCACCTGATCCGGAGGAGAGGAACTCCTCGTACTTCTGCTGGTCGATTTCAACGACCAGCGTGTCTACTTCGGATCCGATCAAGTCAACGTCCGATTGCGCCACAATCTCTTCATCAGTGAAAGAGATGACTCCCACTGTGGTCGCCAGTTTGTTTGTCGCAAAAGTTCCTTCGCTTCCTTCCATTGAATATATCTTAGATTACAATAGAAGTGAACAAGATATATAAAGAGAACAAACGAGAGGATTTTATAGTTCAATCTCTCTCTTTACCATATTGTGGGATCTGTGGCGGTGGGATCTGTCAAGCAGCTCCTTTTGACGATCGGTACGTTGAAATCTTCTCTTTTAAAGATATCGGCCGAATATAGACGATATTCTCTGGTTTTGATTTGTTCAAGGCTCTCTCGCGTAACTCGAACTTCTCAAGAACTCCAGAAAGAAGATGGTGATTTTCTCTGATCTTCACGAACTCAAGGCTCTGTACGTAACTTGAATTCTCCAAGATTTCAGAAGATGATCAGCAAAGGCTTCAAGGCTCTCTCGCGTACTTGAATTGCCAAAGGATCGATAAGAGACTTCCGATGCCAAAAAGAAGATCGCCTAGGGTTTCACCAGAAAGGTATTTATATCCCCAGGTTAATGCAAGAGTTTCTATCTAAATAGAACTCGCATTCATCAAGGATTCCAATCAAATATCTTAGTTTTGATGGAATTCTGATTAGACTTGATTCGGGTATTTGGATAGGCCCAAAATCATAATCTCAATCAATTTGAGATTCTGGTTATCTGCTTACGCGGAGCTTTAATCGCATCAAAACGCGACGCTAAATAACCAAAACGCTGAGCTAACGCGGAGCTATTGATCATCTCCGCGTTTTACTCAAACGCGAGGCTAATACAAGCCAAACTGCGGAATCAACGCGGAGCTATTAAACATCTCCGCGTTTTATTCAAACGCAGGGTTAATGTAACCAAACGCGGGGCTATTGAATTAGCTCCGCGTTCTGTTGTGGAAAATTCTTTTTAACTTAGAAATTTTCGCTGCCAACAGAGGCAACCAACCGAGAAGTGTTGGAGAAGCCCGCATTTCTCTTTAGAGATATAATGGGGCACTCGGACCAGATCCTCTTTGAAGAGATGTGCAAGTGGCTTTACCAATCTGGTGACACTTTAATGTTTCTTTCCAGCATGGAGCGCAGTTACCCCTTAGTTTATTTTCAAAGGCTAACCGTGCATCGTGAGTTAGAGTGGGGGCTAACTTAGGAATATGACTGTGTTCCCACAGGCAAGCTTGGTGCATACGGGGCTTATCAAGATGGTCCCACTCGGTGTGTTACTGGGTTGCTTTAAGGAAGAATTACCAAGGAGCATCCAGTGGGGGAGGTTCCAACCCGTGCACGGACTTTCCTGAGTGAGTTCATGGCTAAGGGTGGCCAATATCCAGCCAATGTCTTTAGGATGCCTGGCTGGGTCTACTCTTCCAGCAACATGCGGTGGGCCCGCCTTGTCTAATATATTGTAGACTCTCACAAACCAGTTCTGAAGGAAATTGGCTTATACAAAGCCATCAGAAATGTTAAATTTGGGCTACCTCAGAGCTCTTATCATTTCTTCAGCCTCCTGGAGATGTACAACCCTGAAACCGGCACCTTTTTCACACCAGCAGGTGAATTGGGGCTTGCACTACACGAGATGTACGAGGTTTCAGGTTTATCAATGGGCGAAGTTCGTTATGAAGAGTACATCCCCACTACCGAGGAGCTAAATATGCTAAAGGCGAGGAATGAGCGCATCTACGCCACTTACTGGGAGATGATGTGACATTACCGCATCTGTGCCGATATGGCAGGTGTGCGTAACCAAAGTATCGGCCACAAGAAGTGGGCCAATTACCTTTTCGCAAACCTGAACTCCAAAGAGAGTTCATCAAGTGTCCATGGCCACAATCCTGTCGATGTCAAGGAGATTGATCACCGCATAGCCAAGACACGTGCTATATTTTATACCACCGAATCAAACGAAGGTAGATTCAATCCCCGCACTGTCTTCAAGAGCTTTCACTACCAGGCTCAGTTTCCAGTGTCCAACAGAGGTCTTATCGTTGGATTTCTGATGCTATGGCTGAAAAGATGTGTCGTGCCATCACTGTCAAAGGATGCCATTGCAATTGTTGGTGGTTAAAATTTCTAAGTGAATAGGATTTTCCACAACAGAACGCAGAGCTAACTCTGTAACTCCGCGCCTGGCTGTTTTAGCCCTGCGTATGAGTAAAACGCGGAGCTAATCAATAGTTCAGCGTTCTGGTCAATTAACTCAGCGTTTTGATGCGATTAGCTCCGCGTGAGCAGATAACCAGAATTTTAAATTGATTGAGATTAAGATTTGGGTTTATTCAAATACCCAAATTAAGTCCGATCAGAACTCTAAATCAAGAGATTTAAATCAAAACAAAGATATTTGATTGGAATCCTTGATGAGTACTAATTTTATTTAGATAGAAACTCTCAAATTATCCTAAGGCTATAAATACCCCTTTGAGGAAGCCCTAGGGGATCTTTTGGAAGTTTTTGTGAAGTTCGAGTTACGTGTGAGAGTCTTGAACGAATCAAAACCAGAGAAGATCAACTCTACAGTCGGCCGACATCTTCTTCATCAAGAGCAAGAAGACCATCAACGTCAGATCGTCCAAAGGAACTACTTCGATAGATCCTATCGCCACATAGATCCCACGATTCATTGTAAAAGAGAAAGATAGATTATAAATTCTCTCATTTGTTCTTTTCTTTTGGTCTTTTTCGTTGTAATCTAAGTTGAATTCAATAGAAGGAAAGCAACAAATTTCTGCTACGAACAAACTGGCGACCACAGTGGGAGAAATCTCTTTCACCAAAGAAGAGATCATGGCGCAATCTGACGTTGAGAGGATCGGATCCGACGTGGACATGCTAGTCGTAGAGATCGACCAGCAGAAGTACGAGGAGTATCTCTCATCTGAGTCAGGTAACCTGACCGAAACGCGACGGTATCGTCGCGTGCGCTCCAATACCCGAGGATCGGGTAATCGGGTATCCACCGATAAACGGGGACCCTTAGAGACCGCGGCCATAGAGCCGTCGTTTTGGCAAGAAATCCTAACAGAGGATGGCCTCTTTATTGCCAAAGAAGGCTCGGGAACTGGATTGACCAGAACCCAACTCCGAAATAGAAATCGAAGAGGTAGGCGAAAGGCCCTCAAAACCCGCATTGAACGCGAGGCTAACTTCACAAAACGCAAGGCTATAGTCCCTTGCAAACTGGCTCGCGTTAATCGCAAGACCAACCAATATCGCGATAAACGTGAAGCTAAGACTTGCGATAATCGTAAGATTTCTATCACTCGCGTTAATCGCGGGGATAAAATTTCCTTAAAATTTCCTTGGAGCCTGCGTGTGATTCTCCACGCGAGACTAATATTGAGCTTAGCGATAAATGCGAAGCCAGTAATACTTGCGATAAACGCAAGATTTCTAACACTCGTGTTAATCGTGAGGGTAAAATTTCCTTGGAGCCAGCGTGTGATTCTCCACGCGAGGCTAATACTGAGCTTAGCAATAAACGCGAAGCCAGTAATACTTGCGATAAACGCAAGATTTCTAACACTCGTGATAAATGCGAGGATAAAATTTTCTTAAAGCCAGCGTGTGATTCTCCACGCGAGGCTACTACCGAGCTTAGCGATAAAAGCAAAGCCAATAATACTTGCATTAATCGCAAGACTCCTCAGCTCCGCAAAAATTGCGAAGATGATTGGCAAATATGCGTTAATCACAAAAATCGCGCTAAACGCGAAGTTATGACTTGCGTTGATCGCAAGAGTAAGCCAGCGTGCAAGAATTTTCTTCCACGAGGGGCTAAGATTCCAGAAGATAAACTTCTGCAAAGACGTCAAGCGAGCGTAAAACGCGAGTCTAGCGTAGCCAAACGCGAGGCTATTTCTCAGCCCGGCGTATCAAAACGCGAAGCTACTTCTCAGCTCCGCATATCAAAATGCGAAGCTACTGCTCAGCTCCGCGTAAATCAACCCGAATACAAAATCGAGGTTGATCACCACACCAGTGGACCAGAACTGGACTCCAGTGATCTCAAGAAGCTTCAGCAGATTCCTGGACCCTCTCAACAGGTGGATGGGCCCCACCACCCCATATCTAAAGCCATTGATCTAAGGGAGTATCTAACCAGGAAAAGAGCTATAAATCAAGTTCAATCTGAACCTACTTGTCATTGCCAGCAGCTTATGACAGCAGTCTCCGCTGTAGTGGATAATTATTGCTGCAACAAGAACAGGATATCAGTGTTCGATCGGTTGACTGAGTCAGAAGAAAACCCTGTCAAAAAGACGAAAATAACTCCCCAAAGAAAAGAATGGAGAATTGTAACTTCTAACATGGTCGGCAAGGGTAAGAAAACCATAGAAAGAAATGATAACTCAGAATCAAGTGATGAAGAACCTCATCACTTTACGCGACTTAAATCAGGCACTATCCCGGCCCGAAACTATAAGAAACTCGTGAAAGGTTCTTATGACGATGATAGCGATAATTCAGCCATAGCCTCTCCTCGTTCTTCGGCATCGTCTAAATTGCAGAAGTCAGTATTACATATGATGGACAAATCTGACGACATTGACCAAAGATTTGAGGCCCAAGAACAAATGATCTGAGAACAACAAAAGACGATCGAGGATCTTAAAATGATGCTCTCAAAAGTGGTCGAAAATACTCAAAAAATTGTCGAGGATAATACCAAAAAAGGAAAAGAAACTCCATTCAATAAAACGAACAAGGAAGATAGAGATGAAAAGGCTCACTCGACGCATGAGGACGAGGATAAGTATTCTTTTCATGACCCTCATGAAGAGAAAATCGAGAAGTTACAAAGTCAACTCGAAACACTAATGCACAAGAAGGAGTTAAAAGAATCAGGGGTCTCAAGACCATACCACTTGAATGGGATTTGGCACCATACCTTGAAAAATACAAACCGCTCAAATTGGAGCCATATGACAGAAAAGGATGTCCCAGTCAACATATTTACTACTTCTTGTCCCAAGCAGGGCATTTGATGGGCAATGACCTAGTAATGACCAAGGTATTCGCAAGTATCTTGCGAGGGCCTGCCTTCACTTGGTTTATGCAGTTGCCTCCAAGTACTATTAATACCTGGTTTGATGTTGAGAAGCAATTTCTCGCACATTTCTTTGAGGATGAAACCGAGATTTCGGTTCATTCCCTCCTTGTGACTAAACAAGGAGAACAAGAAACAGTAAAAAACTTCATAGAAAGATTCCGGGAGAAGTCCGTGCATTGCAAGCACGGAATGGTCCAGGAAACTCTGGTAGAGACATGTCGACATAATCTCAAGACCAACGTGCTCTTAAAAATGCGGGGCCGTAGAGTCTAAGACTTGGAAGGATTTGCTCAAACAAGAAGAGTAAGCCAAGGACTTGATCCGCCGAGTTGAAGAGTCTCGTGGATCAAGAAATGCTGGAAGTAATAGGCCGTATACACAAAATAATAATATGAATAAAGGGAAAGCGGCAATGGCGTCAGAGGTCGCTCCACAGAAGACAAATCCTCCGAGTCCAAAGCCCAAAAGGGCGCGAGACAAAATAGGCCCTAGCAAGAAAGGACATACACTTTTAAAGCGGAACAGACGCCTACACTCTTCCACCTGCTTCTTAGGAAGGGGATGTTGAAACTTCCGGAGAATAGGAAACCGGAGGACGCTGGTAAAATCAATGACCCCAACTATTGTCTCTACCACAGGAATGTCGGACACCCTACCAGGGATTGTTACCCTCTAAAGAACAGGATCCAAGCATTGATAGAAGCTGGAGTCCTGACATTAAAAGAGGAGCAAAAGAAAGTCACTGTCAATATGACAACTCTAGTGGTCGGAACCCATGAGTTCCCTACGGGAGTGACCTCAATACCAAAGGGGAAGCTGGTTACGAAAAACCATGACCGCATAAAAAGGCACAAGAAGGACTTGTCCCCGTAACAACTCAAAGGGGGAAAGTCATGTGGGTCCACCCTGATTTACTACAGGATGAACAGTGGACTACCGCAGGGGGTTGTTTGCCATGAAAGTTGCACGCTCTTTATATCGAAGTATTTTCAATAAGAGATTACAATCTAACGGTTTTTCGTTTACAGAAGATGAGAAAGATACCTTTTCCTCTTTGTTTAAGGCTGGGTTTCTAGGTAGCTATGGAGGACGATCCTGCTCTCTGTTGACACTCCGTACAATCTCTCTCAGTTGGCTAAAGGAAAGAAAAAAAAGGGCTCTTTTCTTTTGATCGCAAGGGATAATTTCTGGGAGAAGACGTCTGTCTCTGTCTCTTTTGCTCTGTGTGTTCTCTCTGTGTGTATCTCTTTCGCTTCCCGCCTTTTATAGGGGTCTTGGAGTAACGTCTAGTCATATTTTGCTCGACCGTGAGCTCCCACTACTCGAGAAGTGCCGCCATATTCGCCAGGTGGTTGCTACCACGATCGAAGTAACGCCGCTGCATTCGTTTGGCAGTTATTCCCACGATCTGAGGTGGCAATTCTTCTGTTCGGGTCGGGTGACTTTGTATTAAACCCCTCCACCCGAAAGGTATGGGTAGTGTCGCGAATCTCAGCTTTAGATTCGCGAACCTGTACCTTCGCCTGGATCGCGGACCTCAGTTTCTTAGATTCGTGGACCTCATTTTCTTAGATTCACGGTTCGATGAGTTGCGGGCTTCTATCTCTGAATTTGTGGATCTGCTTTGCTTTTCTAGAATTTTTCGCCGACAAAATCCCCTCCAAAGTTTTCAAAACTCTCATAATTCTTTGAGAAGTTTCGGAATACTTTGGATATAATCTTCTGTATTAGAACTTCCATTGCGTTTGTTTGAAGTCTGTGACTCTGTATTAGCGCCACTACTGCTTCTTGCTCTTGAAGGGACACGTCTCTGTATTAAGGGCGCGACTTCTTCATCTTTGAGTGGGAGACGACTCTGTATTAGGGTCACAAACTCCTGTTTTGGAAGGAACACGTCTCTGTATTAGGGGCGCGAGCTTTCCATCTTTGAATAGGATACGACTTTGTATTAGGGTCGCGGACTGTCTTCGGAAGGAACACGTCTCTGTATTAGGGGCGTGAGCCTTCATTTTGGAGTAGAAAATGACTCTGTATTAGGGTCGTAAATTGTGGAAGGAACACGTCTCTGTATTAGGGGCGCGCTCTCCATTTTTGAGTAGAAAACGACTCTGTATTAGGGTCGTAAATTGTTTTCGGAGGGGGCGCGACTCTGTATTAGGGTCGCAAACTTTCGCTTGTTTAGAAGAAAGCGGCTCTGTATTAGGGTCGCGAACTTCGCTTTTGAGTAGAAAACGACTCTGTATTAGGGTCGCAACTTGTCTTTGGAAGGGGCGCGACTCTATATTAGGGTTGCGAGCCTTCGCTTGTTGAGAAGAAAGCAGCACTGTATTAGGGTTGCGAACTTCGCGTTTGAGTAGAAAACGACTCTGTATTAGGGTCGCAACTTATCTTTGGAAGGGGCGCGACTCTGTATTAGGGTCACGAGCCTTCGCTTGTTGAGAAGAAAGCGGCTCTGTATTAGGGTCGCAAACTTCGCTTTTGAGTAGAAAACGACTCTGTATTAGGGTCGCAACTTGTCTTTGGAAGGGGCGCGACTCTATATTAGGGTCGCAAACTTTTGCGGGAAGGCTGGCAGGCGGTTGTTTTTCTACGGCGTTAGAATTGAGATGTTTCTCTGAGCTGCATTAAATGAAAAAAGGTGTTCACGAGATTCGAGCCAGATATCACGCCTGTCCAGAGATCTCGACCGTCAAATCATCGGCTATATAACCTCCACTTTACGAGAGAGGTTGCCCTTATCTCAAGAAATTTGAAATCTGATTTCTTCGTTTGGACTCCTCAGACTCCTCATCTTCAAGCTCTAATAGCTTTTGATTCTCTGTGCGAAGGATTTTCTCCCTCTGCAAAAGATGCCGAAGAAAGCTTCTTCTTCCGATGCTGTTGCCAGTGGTCGTCAAGATCCTCGAGCAACTTCTAGTTCGATAGTGGTTCGGCAGGAACCCTGGATCGGAGGTAAGTAAAAAAATAATTCGGAAGGCAGTCTCTTTTCTTGTGTTTTTTCCTTATCTCTGAATCTGCATGTCTTTTGCAGTTGATTACGCCTTGAATCCTTGGTTAAAGGATCATTATCTCGGATATTCTGATGGCTATGATGGGAAGAAAGAGTTCAGATTTGGTCATATCTTTCCCCACTGTATAGCTTCGGATAATCAAGAGAGAGCAGACAAGATTCTCCACCCTTCTCGCTCAACATTGCGAGAGTTGGTAACTAATGCCTCCTTCGAAGGAGAAAATCGGTCTCCGTTGCTCAAACATGTCTTTTTGTTTGGAGACCATATTTTAATGCCCGATAGTGGCTTGGAAGATGGCGATTATAAGTGGCTTCGCCAAGTTGAAGGTCGTCACTTATTTCTTCCTAATATGGAGAGATCTTATCCATTCCTATTTTTTCAGTCCCTTTTTGTGCCCAGGCGAATGGACTGGCACATAAACAAGCCACAAGACGGTGTCTTGTTGGGGGGCTTCAACGCTCAAGGCGCTTTTCCTCGTGGTACCGGGAAGAGCTTTCACGGATTGCTGCGGGGATTGCTTAAACACGATCTCCCCATAGGCGAGATTCCTATAATTGCGCAGACTTTCCTGCACCGTTTTACCACTGCACAAGGAGAGTTTCATGTTCAGGATTTTCGTCCCCCTGGATGGCTTCATTGCTCTTCAAAAGGAGAGTGGGCAGTCTTGACTGACTTCTTCTTGAAAACCTTCAGGGATCAGCTTCATTATGCAGGGTTATATCGTGCTATTAGGGCTGTTCAGCACGGTATTCCTGCTAGTAGATTTCATTTTTTTGCTTTACTGGAATTGTACAATCCTGATACTTGTACAGTTTTTAGCCCTCACGGCGAGTTGGGTTTTGCCTTTAATGAAATGTATGAAATTTCGGGTTTACCCATGGGAGACATCCCGTATGAAGAGTATGTCCCTACTGGGGAAGAACTCCATCTGTTGAAGATCCGGGACCCTTTGATTTATAATACCTACTGGGAACTGCTCTGCCACTACCATATATGCACCCACACATATGGTACCCGTAGTTTGAAGCCAAAGAAGTGGCTGCAGTATCTTCTGCCCAATTTTTCTAAGATTAGTCTTAACTTCACTCGCCTTCCTCCCGTTTTTGAAAAGGAAGTTGAGAGAAGAATCGCCAGTTTCGGGACAGATGTTTATGTCGCTGAATCTAACGAGGACGTCTTCAAGGCTGGAACGTCCTTTGAAAGTTTTCACTATCAGGCCCTCCAGCCTTTGTCCGATCCTGCCTTCTTGGCGGGCTTTTTGATGGTATGGCTGAAGAAGTGTGTTATTCCTACGCAGGAAAACATACCCATTAGAGCCGTATATCCAGCCGTCTTACTAGCACTTGGTAGGCAGCTTAGTTTGCTGCCTGCGATGGTTTGCAACATCCAGAGTGGACTGAGAAGATTATCTGACAAATTCTGTCAGGTGAAGAATGAGCAAAGGAAGAAAGGAGATCCGGTCACTAAGACTCCTAATCCGCGTGTAGAACTCCCTTATACTTATTTGATGGCTTGGCTGGTTCTACACTGCCCCACTTTGATGAGTCCTGCAGACTCGCAGATTGACTTAAGTGCTCCCAAAGTACAGCACTATGAGAGGTCGCAGTGGAAGGGAGGCTATATGTCCGCGATCCGCAAAACGCTTTGTCATTTCTCAATTTTCGAGTTGTTCAGATGTTTCCCATACTTCCCGAATGCTGGATATGGAAAAGAATTCACAAACACTGCTGGCGCTGATAAATTTACCACCCTATCCTCGGGATGTTTCTGGTGGTTGATAAACATCCGCCCATGACATTTGGTCCTCCGCTTGGGAAACCTCTGCTATATAGAACCTTACTATCCAAGTCATTTTGCCCGACAGTTTGGGTATGATCAGCTTTATGTGGGCAACCCCAATAGAGAGTTAAGCTTTGTTGGGAACGTTCTTGAGGGAGCTCGAGCTTGGTTTCACTTCATCGCGGGTGGAACTCTTGCCAAATTTGATCTTCCGCTCAAGATCCCGAACTCAAGTATGAGCTTCGGTTTCTGTAAATGGTTTGCGGATGCTAACTCTGCTCCTCAGAATTTTAATATACATCATACCAGTCTGCGGGAGATCAGATCCTGGTATGCCCAGAAAAAGAGAGCCGGTAGCACAAAGGTGGCAGGGATGGAGGACTTCAGGGGGGACAGTACATCCCACGAATCTGAACAAAAGGAAGAGGACACTGATGCAGCGGTTCAGGTTGCCTCCCTTGATGCTTCTCCTGATCCGACATCGAGGAAGACTTCTTCTCCACCGTAGTCTTCTCCTGAGAAGTCTTTACATAAGCGAAAGAGGCTAAGGCGTCGTAGCGACCTACCTGTTATTCCGCAGGGGATTGATTCGCAGAGCACCCCATCTGGGACTGGCACTGCAACGTCCTTTTCGGTTTCTGGGTCTCTCATTGAGGAACCCGCGGAAGATGAAGATGATTCATCTTTAACTCTCCGTTCCTTTAAGAGGCGTCGGAGTCAAGGGCCTGTTCTTTGTAATGACCCTGTTCCCATAATTCAGAAGGATTCTATCTCTCCGATTGGCCATACCAATGTTGAAGTCGATGTTTCTTTGGCTTTACAAGAGGATTCCGTAGCTCCTGCTGCTCAGTGCACTGCAGATGACGAAGTGCAAGTTATTGGGGAAACTCGCACTTCAAATCCTCCGAAAGCAACACCTCTCTATGAAGATCAAGAGGAATGGGGCGATGAAGATGACGCCAGCAGTGACAATTTTCGCTCTTCTACTCCTCCTTCAGATCATGGTAAATATGTCTTTTTGAGTGAGGATGTTCGAGCCGAATTATATGGGCCCGAAGTATTTGGTTCTGAGGTGTACGGACTCGGAGAATCCAGCGTCCAACCCTCAGGTCTTCAGCTCCTTTCTTCAGTAATCATGCCACTTTATCAAATGATATTATAATACTTAACTGTTAATTTTCTTCTTCATGCTAGCTCCAGTTTTGACTCCGGGCTTAGAGTGCATGGGCTCGAAGGTGGCTTCACCAGACAATACCATTGCGGGAACCGACACTGGTGGAGCGACTGAAATTGCTACTGTCTCTGCGATTGATACTTCAGAAGCAGTGATTCCTGAAGCTGATTTGTCCACGGTTTCGGCCACAGCCCCTCCAATTGTTGCTGCAGTTCAGGAGACTGTGATTGGTAGCTCCGCGGAATTCTCTATAGGTGTCATTCCTCCTGTTGCGGATCAACCTGCTTCTGCCTCATCGAGTATTACTCCTTCTCATGCAGAGATTGACATGCTTGAGAGTGATTTGCTGAAAGATACAGTGGAGACTTTCCTTCACTTTTTGGACCCCTGTATCGATAAAATACTAAAGGGGGTTCCCTTTGCTTCAATCGCCAATGTTCTCAATATTTGCTTAACTGGTATCATTAGCATTGGTGGGGAAGATAGAGCTGCTCCTTTTAGGCTTATGATAGCTCAGCTTCAAAGGCATGCCGAATCTCTGTCGAAAGCCAGAAGTGCTGATAAGTCTGAGACAGTGGAGATCATTTTCCAAAAGCTAAAAGAGGAACAACTTAAGTCTCAAAAGGTTCTTCAAGACAAGGCAACTATTTGCAAGGCCTCTTTAGAGCGATGTCAATCAAGTCGCGAATCTCTGGTTCTTCAAGTGGAGGCTGCAGCTTCGATTGTCAAGAGCCATGACCAAGCTATTACTAAGGCTCAAGAGACCATCGCCAAGGCTCAAGCTTTCTTGTCCAAAATTACCAAGGAGCGCGATGAGTCAATGAGGAACCTCGTCGATTTATCGTGCCAGCAGGACAATACAACCAAAGATCTCCAGGCGGCACAGGCTGAATTGGCTACACTGAAGGCTGCTGCAGCGCAGAATGTTATCGCCAGTGACGAGGAATTACGTCGTTAGGCCACTGTTCAAGCTTATGAAACCCTTCAGCAAGACATTGACGACGCGGAGGAGAAAATAAAGGCCCTTTTGAACCATTGAATTGTAAAGCTATTATGTACACTGTTTTAGATTCCCCCTCTTTTTTTTTTTGTAATAGTTCCCTCGTTGTTTATGGAGAACCTCTTTTTGGCCTTCCGAAGCATGATTCTGCAGTTATTCTTCAGAGATTTGTAACGAACTTGCCATCTTTTGTCTGAAGTTTGCGAACCATCGTAAAACTCTGGTATCTATATGTCTGTTACGCGACTTTCTTAAGTCACGTGAATTTTAGGGGTTCGTGGATGTTGGCAGTGAAAATTTCTGAATAAAAAGAGTTTTCCACAACAGAACGCGGAGCTAATCCATAGCTCCGCGTCTGGCTATTTTTAGCCTCGCGTTTGAGTAAACGCGGAGATGTTCTATAGCTCCGCGTTAGCTCTGCGCACTGGTTATTTAGCGCCGCGTTTTGATGCGATTAAAACTCCGCGTGAGCAGATAACCAGAATCTCAAATTGATTGAGATTATGATTTGGGCTTATCCAAATACCAAATCAAATCCAATCAGAATTCTAAATCAAGAGATTTAAATCAATATTAAATATTTGATTGGAATCCTTGATGAGAGCAAATTCTATTCAGATAGAAACTCTCAAATCTTCCTGGGGCTATAAATACCTTCCTGGTGAAAACCTAGGGGTCTTTTTTCTTTGGGCTTTGGTCTTCGTCTTCTTTTTGGCATCGGAAGTTTCCTATTGATCCTTTGGCAATTCAAGTACGCGAGAGAGCCTTGAAGCCTTTGCTGATCGTCTTCTTTCCGGCAATTGAGATACTTTTCTGAAATCTTGGAGAATTCGAGTTACGCACAGAGCCTTGAGTTCGTGAAGATCAGAGAAAGTCACCATCTTCTTTCTGGAGTTCTTGAGAAGTTCGAGTTACGCGAGAGAGCCTTGAACAAATCAAAACCAGAGAAGATCGTCTATATTCGGCCGATATCTTTAAAAGAGAAGATTTCAACGTACCGATCGTCCAAAGGAACTACTATAGATCCCATCGCCACAGATCCCACGAAACTATTGTAAAAGAGAGAGATTGAAGTATAAAATCCTCTCGTTTGTTCTCTTTTTATATCTTGTTCACTTTCATTGTAATTTAAGTTAATTCGATGGAAGGAAGTGAAGAAACTTTTGCGACGAACAAACTGGCGACCACAGTGGGAGCCGTCTCTTTCATTGATGAAGAGATTGTGGCACAATCGAACGTTGACTTGATCGGATCCGAAGTAGACACGCTGGTCGTTGAAATCGACCAGCAGAAGTACGAGGAGTTCCTCTCCTCCGGATCAGGTGACTTGGATGAGACACGGCACTATCGTCGCATGTACTCCAGTGCCCGAGTGACGGGTAGAAAGGTATCCACCGAGAGACGGGGATCCTTGGAGACTGCAGCTATAGAGCCGGAGTTCACACAAGAAATCCTAGCCGAGGATGAGCTTCCGATTGCCGAAGAAGACTTGGGAACTGGACTGACCAGGACCCAACTCCGGAACATGAACCGGAGAGCGAGGCGTAGAGCCCTCAAAGCCCGCCTTGGACGCGGAGCTAACTCTAGAGGACGCGAGGCTATGGTCTCTTGCAAACTGGGTCGCGCTACCCGCGAGACCAATCTCTACCGCGTTAAACGCGAAGATACAACTTGCCTTAAAAGCAAGGAAAAGCCAGCGTGTGATTTTCCACGCAAGGCTGGTAATACTGGCGAGTTACGCAAGATTCCTGACACTCGCGAGTTACGCGAGTATAAAAATTATTCAAAGCCAGCGTGTGATTCTCCACGCGAGGCTATTACTGAGCCTAGCGAGAGACGCGAAACTAGTAAGGGTTGTGCTAGTCGCAGAATACCCAACACTCGCGAGTTACGCGAGTATAAAAATTATTCAAAGCCAGCGTGTGATTCTCCATGCGAGGCTATTACTGAGCCTAGTGAGAGACGCGAAACCAGTAAGGATTGTGCTAGTCGCAGAATACCCAACACTCGCGAGTTACGCGAGTATAAAAATTATTCAAAGCCAGCGTGTGATTCTCCATGTGAGGCTATTACTGTGCCTAGCGAGAGACGCGAAGCCAGTGATATTTGCAATAAACGCAAGACTTCTGACACCCACAAGGAACGGGAAGATGATTGGCAGATAGTTATCAGTCGTAAAAACCACGCTAAGCGCGAAGCTATGATCTGCGTTAATCGTAAAGATAAGCCAGCGTGCAAGAACTTCCCTTCACGTGGGGCTATTATTCCAGAAACTAAACTTCCAAGGACACACCAAGCCAGCGAGAAACGCGAGGCTAGTGTGAATAAGCGCGGAGCTATTCTTCAGGCCCGTAATATGAAACGCGAGGCTATTCCTAAGCCGCGCGAGGATCGGTCCGACCCCAGAGTCAGGGTTGATCAATCAAAGAAGCTTCAGTGGATTCCTAAACATTCTCAAGAGTTGAATGGACCTCTTGACTCCATGGCTAGAGGCACTGACCTTAGGGAACATCTCTCTAAGAAGAGAGGCATAGACCAACTTCAAGTTGAACATATTTGCCATTGCCAGCAACTTGTGACAGCAGTATCAGCCGTGATGGACAACTGTGGCTGCAGCAAGAACAAGATATCTGTGTTCGACCGATTAAACAAGTCAAACCAGAATCCTGCTAAGAAGACAAGAACCACTCCCCTGAAACAATGGAGAGCTGTAACTTCCAACATGGTAGGAAAAGGGAAGAAAATTGCAGAGACGGATGATGATTCAGAATCGAGCGATGAAGAACCTCATCGTGTTACTCGACTAAGATCAGGAGCCGTCCCACCCCGAAATTATAAGAAGCTCGCAGGGGGTTCTTACGACGAGGACAGCGATAATTCCGCTATAGCCTCGCCTCCATCCTCTATATCGTCTCGGCTACAAAAGTCAGCATCGCATATGGCAGATAAGTCTGATGATATCAATCAGAGATTTGAAGCTCAAGAAAAGAAGATTCGAGAGCAGCAAAAGATGATTGAAGGACTCAAAGTCATGCTATCGAGGTTTGTTGAAGATAATGCCAAAAAGGGCAGAGAAACTCTGAATGAATAAGAACAGGAAGAGAAAGCCCACTCGGTGCATGAGGAAGAGAATAGATTTTCTTTCCATGATCCGCATGGCGAAAAGATAGAAAAGTTGTAGAGTCAACTCGAAGCTTTAATGAGCAAAAAGGAGTTGAAAGAAGCTGGGGTCTCTAGACCGTATCCTCCTGAATGGGATATGATACCTTACCCACCAAAGTATAAGCCGCTCAAGTTAGAGCCATACGATGGGAAAGGATCGCCCAGTCAGCATATATATTACTTTTTGTCCCAAGCAGGACACTTAATGGGTAATGATCCCATCATGACCAAAGTATTTGCAAGTACTTTGCGAGGGCCTGCCTTTACTTGGTTCATGCAGTTGCCCCCAGGTACTATTAATACCTGGTTAGATGTTGAGAAATTATTTCTCTCATGTTTCTTCGAGGATGACACCGAGATTACGTTTCATTCCCTCCTTGCAACTAGGCAAGGAGAACAAGAAGCGGTTAAAGATTTCATAGAAAGGTTCCGGGAGAAGTCCATACATTGTAAACACGGAATGATCTAGGAAACTCTAGTCGAGACCTGTCGACACAACCTTAAGACCAATGTGCTCCTCAAAATGGGGGCCGTAGAGTCTAAGACGTGGAGGGACCTGCTCAAACAAGGAGAGCAAGCTGAAAACTTGATTCGCCGAGTTGAGGAATCCCGCGGATCAAGAAACGCTGGGGGTAGTAAGCCATATACCCAAAACAACAGCAATAAGACTAAGGAAAAGCAGTCATGTCGTCAGAAGCTGCTCCTCAGAAAACCGGTCCTCCGCCAGAGCCAAAGCCTCAAGGTCAGCGAGGATCAAGGCAAATCAGACCGCAACAAGAAAGGAATTACACTTTCAAGGCGGAACAGACACATATCCTCTTTCACCTGCTCCAGAAAAAAGGAATGCTAAAACTTTCGGAGAATAAGAAGCCAGAAGATGCGGGTAAGACTAAAGACCCCAATTACTGTCTTTATCACCGGAATGTTGGGCACCCTACCAGGGATTGTTTTCCCCTTAAGAACAGAATCCAAGCACTAATAGAGGCTGGAGTTCTGACGCTTAAGGAAAAGCAGAAGAAAGTCACTGCCAATATGGCAACCATAATGGTCGGAACCCAATATGGCAGAAAGGACTTCGTTTCCAGAAGAATCCTGCCAGAGATGAAGGAGCCAAAGAAACTCTCTTCGAATTTGACATAATTGCGCAGTTGGCTAACATCCCAGCGCGAGTAACGCTTTACGAATTGTTGAGATTATCAAAATCAACACGTGAAGCTCTAAGAGAGGCCTTGACAGACTCTGAGTCGTTCCTAACTCAGATTGTCGAGCCGGCCATCGAAGAGCGGGACTCTTGCCCCCACTGTCATCAAGTGAGGAGGCAAGTCCCACAAATCATCTTCTCTCCAGAAGACATGCAGGTGAGGAATATAAAGCATAATAGGCCTTTATATTTCACTGGATATGTCGGGTCCACAAAAGTGGACCGAATTCAGATTGATCCAGGTTCTGCACTCAGCGTCGTGCCCAGTAGATTGATGCAGCTGTTGGGAATTTTCCTTCATCGCTTGACACCTACACACACTACCATCTATGGATCAACGCTAATAATAGCCATCCTCTTGGTAAGATCCGATTGCGGTGTCAAATTAGAGACTTAAAAACGGAGGTTACATGCTATGTAATTGACGCTGATACCTCCTACAATATTTTATTGGGGCGACCTTGGTTCCACACTCATATGATAGTTCCGTCGACTCTTCACCAGTGCATGAAATATTGCGATGAGGAAGGAGAGGTCCGGACACTAATTGCTGACAAGCAGCCATTCAAAGGGTTGGAAAATTACTTCACAGATGCTGCACTCTACAAGCCAGCACATGAAGCCTCTAATGACAGTCTTTGCAAGTCTCCAAAAGCCCGACGACAGTGGCAATGAAGCCGACACTGAGTACGAGCTCCTTGGAGAAGATGATGGGGGTGATTACGAAATCAACCCTCACCTAGATCTTAGCTTAGGTCTTGATAATATAGTGGATGTAATAGAAAGTGAATGGGTTATTAATGAAAATGTAAAGTTAGTCTACGAGCATGCTGTAGCTACTGAGTCTGAGCCCTCTTGTACCTCCACCGAAGCGGATGGCCTGACCGAACTTGAAGTTCTGGCGGCATATCATTTGCCCCTCAGGTCTTCCCTCCTCTCTCAATTAAAAATAACCGAGGATCAAGGGCACTTCTTTGAAGTGCCTCCCCGACAGAAGTCCCAAAGGCCGATCATGTTCGGCAAAGTGGCCACGTCATCTCGACAGAGACAAAGTAGTGAAAGTGATGAACCAACATCACCTCAATTTCACTTATATGAGCAAAGGTCCCGACAGATGATGGAAAAGATGGGATATAACTTTACCCAGAAGCCGGGATTAAACTTTGAAAAAGGGCGACGGAATCTCATACCCTCGTTTAGACCAAGAGTTTCGTCCTGATTATTATCAGAAGACCTGCAGGGGGTTGGGCTATGTGTCTACTCCACCCTCATCGCCATCCAAGGATGAAGAGAGTTCTTCGGATAAAGAAGAAACATCTTCACCAGATCATAATTCAGATATAAGCACCGGTGCTTGGTTTCAATCTTTGACAATCAATATGGTTTCAGCTGCGCCAGAAAGCGACGAGGAACCAATTGACGTTCAAGATGATGCTTGGGCTAGGCATATGGATACTCTCTGGGATGTCCGCTTTGAACAGCGTGACCCGACCACAGAAGACAAATTAATACAGGTTAACATGGGAACGGAAGAAAATCCGAAACCCATTTTCATAAGCGACACACTAACTCCTTTAGAAAAAGAGGAACTTATATCCCTTATCAAAGAGTATATAGATGTGTTCGCATGGAGTTATGAAGATATGCCTGGGCTTGACCCTCAAATTGCCACACACCGGTTAAATATAAAAGAAGATGTCAAACCTGTTAAACAGCAACAGAGGCATTTTCGACCGGAATTGATGGAGGCAATAGTTGCTGAGGTCAATAAGCTTATACAATCCGGTTTCATCCGTGAAGAGCAACACCCAGATTTGGTGGCAAACATAGTGCCAGTTCGCAAAAAGAATGGCAAAATCCGGATATGCATTGACTTTCGAGATCTGAACCCTGCATGTCCTAAGGATGAATTTCCACTCCCCATCACCGATGTGATGATCGATAACACTTGCGGTTATGAGAGGATGTCCTTTATGGATGGCTTCTCAGGTTATAACCAAATCAAGATGCACCCGGATGATGAAAAGCATACAACTTTCAGAACGCCACAGGGGGTATACTGTTATACAGTGATGCCATTCGAATTAAAGAATGCAGGCGCCACCTACCAACGCGCAATGAGTGCCATATTCAAAAAACACCTGCGCAGAACAGTGGAGTGCTATGTGGATGACTTAGCAGTCAAAAGCAAAGACAAAGAAGATCATCTTCATGATTTAAGAGTGGTCTTCGATCTTATGCGGAAACATCACCTGAAGATGAATCCTACCAAGTCGTTCATGGGGGTATCCAGCGGGAAGTTTCTGGGGTTCATAATAACTTCAAAAGGAATTTTCCTCGACCCTGAAAAGGTAAAAGCGATTAGCGAAATGCCGCCTCCCCGCAATCTTAAGGAATTAAGGGGATTACAAGGAAAGCTCGCTTATATTCGGCGCTTCATATCCAACTTATCTGGACGATGCCAACCATTCTCCAAACTTATGAAGAAGGGAGCGTCTTTCATATGGGATGAGGCATGTCAGCAGGCATTTGATGACCTCAAGGAGTACCTTACTAAGCCTCCTGTACTAATGGCACCAGCCTCTGGGCAGCCCTTTCTTATATATGTAAGGGCCATGGATAATGCTTTAGGAGTATTACTTGCTCAATATAATGAGCACGGCCATGAACATGCCCTCTACTATTTAAGTATAACAATGATTGGGGCCGAACAACGGTATACCCCGATTGAAAAAGAATGTTTAGCCCTAGTGTTTGCTGTTCAGAAAATGCGACACTACCTTTCGGGGCAAACAATTCATGTTATATCACGGGTTAACCCCTTGAAGATTCTATTGACCAAACCGGGATTCTTAAATGGCCGATTGGCAAAATGGGCGCTCTTACTATCGCCCTATGACATACATTTTGTCCCTCAAAAGGCCATGAAGGGGCAGGCAATCGCTGATTTCCTTGCAGACCATCCAATTTGGTCCAAATTAAAGCAGACATCAGAGGTCAACACAGTTAGCGGAGAACAGCCTTGGCAAATGTTCTTTGATGGTGCCGCAAGACGATTTGCTGCTGGAGTGGGGGTTGTGCTAATATCCCCACATAAACATATATTGCCTAACGGTTACTCATTAACAGAACCGTGCACTAATAATGTAGCGGAGTACAATGCGCTTATTATCGGCTTAAAAATAGCTCTGCAACTGGGGGTGAACCATCTAGAGGCATATGGAGATTCTAAACTCATTGTCAATCAGATGACAGGTGAGTATGAAGTCAGACATGAAGCCCTCATCCCCTATCATCAGCTAGCTATTGAGCTAGCAGGATATTTTGAACAATTCTACATATATCACGTATCTCGAAACGAGAACGTTTATGCAGATGCTCTTGCCGCATTAGCCGCAACGCTGGCAATCCCGCCAGGTGAAGCTAAAAGCATCACCATTGGTAGTAGAGAACTCCTCCACCCAGACGTGGTATCTCAAGCCGAAGAGGTATGCCAGATTGGCTTAAAGTTAGAACCCCGTGATTGGCGATTTCCATTTGTGGATTATGCCTTGCATGGGATATTACCAGAAGATCCTAAGGAAGCTACCTCAATAAAGAGAAAGGCCCAAAGATTTTATTATGACCATAAACTTCAGACTTTGTATAGAAAGTCAAGAGGTGGTCTATTGCTACGCTGCATATCGAAAGCAGAAGCAGAACAAGTGCTGAAAGAAACACATGATGGAATATGTGGAGCTCATCAGCCCGGTCCCAAACTTGGAGACCGTATAAGAAGGCTAGGGTACTACTGGCCGAGCATGGTTACGGAAGCAATGGCATACGCTAAACGATGTCATGCATGCCAAATACATGCCAATTTTATTCATCAACCCCAATAATACTTGCATAATACCGTCGCAAGCTGGCCATTTGAGGCCTGGGGAATGGACATTGTGGGGCCAATAACTCCCCCGTCATCCAGAGGACATCGGTTTATTCTTGCAATAACCGATTATTTTTCAAAATGGGCCGAAGCCGTGCCCATGAAAGTGGTGAAGACGATAGATGTGATCAAGTTCGTCAAGCATCATGTCATTTACCGCTTTGGCATGATTATTCATGATAATGGTCCGCAATTCATTAGTCAGGGATTCTCCAGATTCTGCAATAAGTTCAGAATCAAAGATATTGCTTCAACGCAATATAACCCTACGGCTAATGGGTTAGCTGGAGCTTTTAACAAGACGATTATTAAACTCCTTCGGAAGTTCGTCTCTTCTAATAAACGAGATTGGGATGAAAAGCTAGGAGAATGCCTGTGGGCTTATCGCACCACCGTTCGCACCCCGACTAAAGCTACCCCGTTCTCTTTGGTTTACGGAAGTGAGGCTGTCTTGCCTCTTGAAATCCAGATACCATCCTTGAGAGTGGCTTTAGCAACAAAGATGACGACAGAAGAGCGCCATCAGCAAAGATTGCAAGAACTAGAGGCGTTAGATGAAAAACGTCTCAGGGCTCAACAACAAATTGAGTTGTATCAAGCCCGAATATCTCAAACGTTCAATAAGAACGTTAAACCAAGGACCTTTAAACAAGGAGACTTGGTTCTGGCTGTTAAAAGGCCAATGGTGCTAACCCACAAGACTAAGGGTAAATTTGAACCCAAGTGGGAAGGACCGTTTGTTGTGGAGACAGTATACTCCAGTGGAGCCTATCGCTTAATGAATCAACATGGTGACAGAATGATGATGCCGATCAATGGCAAATTTCTGAAGAAATACTATTCTTAGTAACCCTGGAGAAACGTGTCTTCTTTTCTTAGGCATGCGCATTGTGCGCCTCTGACCTAAACCTGGTGCGTTTGGTTCTCAAGTTTGAACCACCATCAATCTTTTCTTAGGCATGCGTATTGTGCGCCTCTGACCTAAACCTGGTGCGTTTGGTTCTCAAGTTTGAACCACCATCAGTCTTTTCTTAGGCATGCGCATTGTGCGCCTCTGACCTAAACCTGGTGCGTTTAGTTCTCAAGTTTGAACCACCATCAATCTTTTCTTAGGCATGCGCATTGTGCGCCTCTGACCTAAACCTGGTGTGTTTGGAATACCCAGTTCAAGTTACGCGAGAGAGCCTTGAACCGCCTCCAGTTTGGTTCTCAAGTTTGAACCACCTCCAGTCCTTTCTTGGGCATGCACAGTTTGGCGCCTCTGACCCAAACCTGGTGTGCTTAGTTCTCAAGTTTGAACAGCCCTCAATCTTCTTTTAGGCATGTGTAATTAAGCACCTCTGACCTAAAAAGTATGAATTGCCCAACGCCAACTAGGCAATGGGAAGAGAACGAGTCTCTCGCCAACCCATCATACTGGGGTAAAAGTATGAATTGCCCAACGCCAACTAGGCAATGGAAAGAGAACGAGTTTCTCGCCAACCCATCATACTGGGGTAAAAGTATGAATTGCCCAACGCCAACTAGGCAATGGGAAGAGAACGAGTTTCTCGCCAACCCATCATGCTGGGGTGAAAGTATGAATTGCCCAACGCCAACTAGGCAATGGGAAGAGAACAAATTTCTCGCTAACCCATCATGCTGGGGTGAAAGTATGAATTACCCAACGCCAACTAGGCAATGGGAAGAGAACAAGTTTCTCGCCAACCCATCATGCTGGGGTGAAAGTATGAATTGCCCAACGCCAACTAGGCAATGGGAAGAGAACTAGTTTCTCGCCAACCCATCATACTGGGGTAAAAGTATGAATTGCCCAACGCCAACTAGGCAATGGGAAGAGAACTAGTTTCTCGCCAACCCATCATACTGGGGTGAAAGTATGAATTGCCCAACGCCGACTAGGCAATGGGAAGAGAACAAGTTTCTCGCCAACCCATCATGCTGGGGTAAAAGTATGAATTGCCCAACGCCGACTAGGCAATGGGAAGAGAACAAGTTTCTCGCCAACCCATCATGCTGGGGTGAAAGTATGAATTGCCCAATGCCAACTAGGCAATGGGAAGAGAACGAGTTTCTCGCCAACCCATCATGCTGGGGTAAAAGTATAAATTGCCCAACGCCAATTAGGCAATGGGAAGAGAACAAGTTCTCGCTAACCCATCATGCTGGGGTGAAAGTATGAATTGCCCAACGCCAACTAGGCAATGGGAAGAGAACAAGTTTCTCGCCAACCCATCATGCTAGGGTAAAAGTATGAATTGCCCAACGCCAACTAGGCAATGGGAAGAGAACGAGTTTCTCGCCAACCCATCATGCTGGGGTAAAAGTATGAATTGCCCAACGCCGACTAGGCAATGGGAAGAGAACAAGTTTCTCGCTAACCCATCATACTGGGGTGAAAGTATGAATCACCCAATACCGATAAAGTAAAGGGAAGAGGAAAAGTTTGGCATTTAAGCCCAAACGTAGTCCTCGACAACTCACCATGTTGACGGGAATAACATGGCTAGCCCAACTCAAACGGTAGTTGGTAAAGGCTAATCAAATCCGTTAATAGCTGGGGGTTTGCTAAAAACCCCATATTAAACTTTAATTTTTACTTCGGTTCGAGAAATTGAGCATAAACGATACCGAGATAATCGTTTTGACGACAGGTTATTTGTTGGGCAAGCAAATCTGTTTTGAAGCCGGCAAATAAAAGAGTCAAAAGAATCATCTTTATTAAAAAGGTGAAGATACAAAAAGAATTTCAAAGAAACATCGTAAGGTTATCTCTCTCCTGTTTACGAAGTTCTTATTACAAGGAAGATAAAAGCGTAAAGAGAGATGAAACTATTGGCCTCCCAGGAGTCTCAATTGGTTTATTGTCTCGTCCAAATTTCTACGATGAGAAGCCTCCACGGTTTGCTGAGCTTGCCTACGCAACTCATCATCACTTATTGTAAGTTGTTGCTGACGAGATTCTTCTATGGCACGATTCCTGGCCATCTCTTCCTGCTGAATCTGCTCCTGCTGGACAAGCAACATCTCCCGCTTCTTGACAGATTCTCCTAATCGGAGTTCATTTTCTATCAAGGTGGCCCGAGCTCTGGCAATCGTCTCCTGGGCTTTAGAGATGGCCGCCTGACTTTCCTCAATTCCAAAGTTTACTCTCTGCAGGTCGCCAAGAACGGATTCCCGACTGGCCTGGAGCTCTGTCAGCTCCTGAGACCATCTCTCCTCCTGCTGCCTTAAAATATTTCTTCGAGATAAGGATTCTGTCCGAAGCCGCGCCAGCTCTATCTCAGTGATCGCCTCCACATCCGCCTGACGGAGTGTGTGTAGCGTGGTCACCTGCTCTTCTAAGGCTGCAAGGCGGGCCCGGTATGGAGCTGCTCGATCTTGTCCACCGAATTCTTCAATATTTCCTAAATAGCGGAGTAACAGTGGACGTGCGAAGTTGAAGAAATCGTGGCCAGAAAGAACCATCTCGACACATCTTCTTAACAAATGCATAAAATCCTCGACAGTGAAGCCGAAAAGTTTTTCAAGAGGATTTGCACTGTCGGTAGGCAAAGTAGGTAATGGCAAGAAAGGTGTCGTAAGCAAGGGAGCAGTAGTTGCTGGAATTGGAGAAGAAGAAGCCCGTCCCTGCATTAAATTCATAATATGGGGGACCAGTAGAGCCAGTGCAGATCTGGAAGAGCTAGAGATCCCAGACGAAGTACCGTCAGTGCAGATCACTTGGGTACCCCCACCAACAGGAAGAGAAGATGGGATCACTTCGCCTGAAGCTCCTCCGGTGGGGGAAGCATCTTCGAACGAGAATTTCAAATTATTCTCCTCCCCTGCTGGAAGGCTTGAAGTCGGAAGAGTTGCAGGTATCTCAGCAGCCACGACAACAGACGACGTTAAAATCGCTAATTGAGAAGGCATGCCAACGACTGTGGGAAATGTCTCAGTGGAACAGACTGGCGTTGGAGATGGCATGCTAGGAGAAGGTGTAGCCTCATTAGCAGCAGCTGCGATAATAATCTCAGTTCTCTCGTCACTTCCCAATTCGTCAATTGGGGGAATTGAAGAGGAAACAGAGACAGGAGCCGGCGTGGAGTAATCAGTCGCAAACTCGTCAGCAGAGTTACCCACACCACCAACAGAGCCGGAATGGTCCATCTTGTCATCAGACTCTATCTGGGTAGTCGAGTGCATCGGCGAAAGGAGTTGACCACCTGCATTTTAAAGAAACAAGAAGAGTGGTGTTACAGTAAAATAATAATGGGTAAAAGGTAAAACGCTAAGAGCTATACCTGGGGATACAAGTCCAGTTGTCAGACTTAAAGGGGGAGCCATTGTCGTTTCCAGCAATGTACCCGTCTCACTACCCGTTAGTTGCGCCCCGGGTTCTGCCACAAGCTCTACGGCCGAAGGAGCCGAAACCTCAGCAACGCTTGGAGCTTTAGCAGGCTCATCATCCCTTGCCAATGCTGGGGGTAGAGCTGAAGCCAACAAGTCAGAAGCGAGTTTGATAGCCACTTCTTGGGGGGCTATCAAAGTTTCCTGTGCCAGTTTTTGCTTCTTACCCGGCCTTTTCTTTAAAGTGCCGCGGCGTTTGAGAGTTGGACTCAGGGAACGACTGACAACAGGCCGAGGAGCTCCACCAGCACCAGTATTGTCGTCATCATCACCGGCATCATCGTCTGATTCGCTGACATCCGAAAGCTCAGCCGCAGCGCCAAGGAATTCTTCCATTCCTTTTATCCTTACCCTAGAAGCACCCTGGTGGCTAATGTAGAGGGCTTCAATCTCTTTGCAACAACTGCGGTTGAAAGAGAAGCCGGGCACGTCATCATTCGCAATACCGAACCAGTTGCAGAAGCTGAGGGTCATGGCCAATTCTGGCACCTTCTGGGGCAAGGAGAATTCAGCCTCGGTCCCGCCCACTGCAAAATGGAACCAGCCACGAGCGCCTTCGTATAAATTCCCCTCGTGAGCGAGATCTTTATTTGGATTGCCCACATAGAGTTGAGAGTATCCAAACTAACGAGCAAAGCGACTCGGAGTGTATGGCTCGATCCAACACCTGAGATCTTGACGATACACCAAATGTCCGGGACGGATGTTGAGAAGCCACCAGAACGCTCCTGCCGATAAAGTAGTGAACTTATCTGCTCCCACGGCGTCCTTCAGCCTCATTCCATATTCTCCGCCGGGAAAGTCGGGGAAACACCGGAAGATCTCATAGTTCTGAAAGCCACGAAGAGTCTTCCAAATTTGAGACATATAATTCTGCTTCCATGAAGAGTGTTCATACAACTCTACAAAGAAGCACTTTTCGCCCGAACGACGCTCTGGTGCACTCATTAAAGAAGGACAGTGCAAGACGAGCCACGCCATCAAATAGGTGTAGGGCATCTCCACCCTAGGGTTTGGAGTTTTCGGTTGGGCAGTCTCTTTCGACTTGCCCTTTCCTTTCCCCTTGACCTTAATAGTGGGGAGGAAATCACGACAGAATACCCTCAGTCCATACTGCAAATTGCATACCATGGCGGGAAGATGTCCAAGGGGTCGGCCATATGCTAAAAGAACCGCTGGATATACTACGGTCGCTGCAATTGCTTCTTTGGGCAACGACGGAACGACACATCGCTTCAGCCACAACATCAGAAATCCGGCAATGAGACCTCTGTTGGAGATCGAAAACTGGGCTTGATAATGGTAGCTCTTGAATGAAGTGCCAGGACCGTATCCATTCTCATTAGATTCAGTGGTATAATATAATAGATTGCGGCCCTTAGCAATGCGGTGATCAATCTCTGAACCATAGATGGGTGGATGGCCATGGATAGTCGTTGAACTATCCTTAGAATTTAAGTTGGCAAAAAGATACTCTGCCCATTTCTTATGACCGATACCATGGTTACGCGCACCCGTCAAGTCAGCGCAAATACGGTAATTGCACATCATCTCCCAGTATGTGGCGTAGATGCGCTCATCATTAGCCATCAACATGTTTAACTCCCCGATGGTGGGGATATACTCTTCATAGGGGATTTCACCCATGGAAAGCCCGGAGACCTCGAACATCTCGTGAAGAGCGAATCCTAGCTCACCCACTGGTGTGAAGAGAGTACAAGTCTCAGGGTTATACATCTCCAAGAGGCAGTAAAAATGATAAGCACTCTGGAGAAACCCGAATTGGACATTCCTGATAGCTTTATACAAGCCAATATCCTTTAAAATGGGCTCGTGGGAATCAAGCATGTACTGAACAAGGCGTGCCCATCACATATTGTTAGAAGAATGAACCCAGCCAGGCATTCTGAAGTCACTGGCCGGGTACTGACCATTCTTCGCCAGGAACTCACTTAAGAAAGTTCGGGCACGAGATGGGACTTCTCCCACTGGAAGCTCCTTACCAAATCGGCCTGGAAGCAAACCAGTAATGCATCTGGGGGAACCATCTTGATAAACCCCTTTTGCACCAAATTTACCTGTTGGGACGCCATCTTGCTCTTGAATTAGTCCCCACTTTAATTCCCGAGGCATCGCCAGCCTCTGAAGATAGACCAGGGGATAGCTACGATCCATTCTAGGCAGAAACATCAGCATTTCGCCTGAGTTATATAACCAAATGCACTCCTCTTCAGAAAGGATCTCATCTGATTGATCCATCTGGTCTCCAAAGAGGAAAGCGGGTTTCTCCATCGCCTTTCTATCTAAAGTTTCGAAGGCTGCATCAGTTATGATTTCTCGTGCAGTAGTGGGGTGATACTTGATCAACTTCTCCTTGCGCTCCTTCGGGTCTGGCTTATATGAAGCCAAGATAGTGGTGAAGCGAAATTGGCCTGAGGGATCAGAACCCCCAGCAAACCCGAAGTAATTCTTGTGAGGAAGAGCTTCCACTGAATATCCTACTACAAAAAGAAAAGCAGAGTGAGAGAAGTTTCTATAAGACAGAAAAATTCTCTAAGTATGGACGCGCGAAGCTAAAAATTAGAACGCACGAAGCTAAGAATAGCGCCGCGCGAAGCTAAAAATTAGACCGCGCAGAAGTTAAAATAGCCTCGCGTTTTCAGCGCGACTGCTACTTAAAATAGCCTCGCGTTTCAGCGTGACTGCTACTTAAAATAGCATCGCGTTTCAGCGCGACTGCTACTTAAAATAGCCCCGCGCTTTAAACGCGAGGATGACGCGATAACTTCGCGTAAGAAGAAAGTCAGAGACTTTTCTCCTTCTCCACGCCTTACAGCAGGAGTACGGCGATCTCGCCGGTAAAAGAGTTGATTGATCAGTTAAAATTAAGCCAAATCACTCTAGAAATGTTCTAAAGAGTCTCGATGGAGGGATTCTTACCCCCGATGGGCGAAATGTGGGCTGGCGCGTCGCTGCCTTGGCCGTCGCCACCACTGCTTGTGTCAGTCGCCGATGATGGAGCCGCTCGAGAAGTAGCACGAGTCTTGGGTGCCATTGTTGAGAAAAATCGACTGAAAATCTGGAGAAACTCGGTCGGAAGAAGATCGGGTCGCCTGAACTCTGATCGCCTGAATCTCTAAGTTTCTAGAAAATTCTCAAGAGAAGTGAGAAGAAAAGAGATAGAAATTTTATTTAAAAGAAGGAAACCGCCTCTTGGAGTTCAGCGCGGATTTCGGAGAAAATGACTGACCGGTTATTCCCCAAAACGCGGAACAGATAATCCCACGTGGCGATGATGAAAATGTGAAGCTACTTAGCTTCGCGCAATTCCGCGCAAACCATTGAAAATGCGAAGTTGCTTGACTCAGCGTGACTCCGCGGAACTATTCAAAATGCGAGGTTAACTTGGCAGTTTTAGCTTCGCGTTCTTATAAAAAACTTGGGTTTTTGGCCGAGTTAAGAGGATCCTTATCCGATCACTTCATGTATTAATGATCTAAGTTACGCAGAAGAGCCTTAGATTATTTTTACCAAAATTATTGACCATCTATTTGTTGAGCAAGCAAAATCATTGAAGCCAATAGATAGAGAGGAAAATAATTTGTCTTTATTAATGAGATGAAGAAATTACAAAGAAGGAGTTATAGCTCTCCCGAAAGCTTTTACATGATCATCAACTCATCAACACATCGACTCATCAATAACTTTACGGTAAGATTTCTCTCTACTGGGTGTTGAAGCTCAGTTCCCTGATTCACATGCAAAAGATCTCCTCTGCAAATGTCATTTTGGACCTGTCATCTGAAATGAAGCACGAGAGGAAAGGGAAGTGCTGCATCGAAGCACAAGCTGAACTGCAAGTGCTGCAATTCTGAACTGCAAATGCTGCAATTCTGAACTGCAAGTGCTGCAGGCCCTCACTTGAGCTTGAAGCTCCTTCAATAGTCCATCTCCAGGAGCCAGAGCTTGAAACCTACAACTATGTTGTAAAGCATATGCTTCTGACTTCCTTAGAGTTACTTTTGCTGATGAAGATCGATGGACCCGCATGCACTCCTCTTCAGAAAGGATTGGACTTACTGCAAAAGGAACAGAGTTTCCAAAAGAGTGAAAACGCGGAGCTAAGCTAACTCCGCGCACAATTGAAGAAATAGCCTCGCGATTTAAACGCAGAGGATGACGCGATAACTTCGCGTAAAGGAGGGACAAAGTTTCTCTCTGCTGTTTCCTTCTCTTTCATAGCCATCGCGACTGCTAATCAGAGATAGCCTCGCAATTCAGCGCGACTGATAATCAAAGATAGCCTCGCAATTCATCGCGACTGCTAATCAAAGATAGCCTCGCAGATTCATCGCGACTGATAATCAAAGATAGCCTCGCAATTCATCGCGACTGCTAATCAAAGATAACCTCGCAATTCATCGCGACTGCTAATCAAAGATAGCCTCGCAATTCATCGCGACTGCTAATCAAAGATAGCCTCGCAGATTCATCGCGACTGCTAATCAAAGATAGCCTCGCAATTCATCGCGATTGCTACTTTAAAATAGCCCCGCGTTTCAAGCGCAGGGATGACGCGATAACTTCGCGTAGAGAAAGAACAGAGTTCCTCTTTGTCTTCTTCTTCTCCTTTGAGCCTTGCGGCCGGAGAGCGGCGATCTCGCCGACAAGATAAGCAATCGTCCAGATTAAACCAAGCCAAAATATCTCAGAATGGTTCTTAGAAAACCAAGAGATGAGGTTTTTACCTTCGGAAGACGCTGCATAGACTGGTTCGCCGTCGCGTTTACTTCCATGGCTGCTGACATTAACGCCGGCCGCTGTGCACGAAGCCAACTCTCCTGGAGCGACATCCTAATGACGAAAATCTATGAAGAGTTAAAAGGGGATCAATTGAAGATCGCTCATTGGCATCACTCACTCTATTGCCGGAGTTGCCCAAGCTCTGAACTTTCAGAAACTCCTCAGAAAATTCTGCGGGTGAAGTGAAGAGGAAGACGACCCGGGAGCTCTATTTAAATGGGATTTCCGTCGCTTGGTATTCGGCGCAGAAGTTTAGAGTAATTAATGAAGTAATTACTCATTTCACTGAAGACGAAGTGAAGCTGATTTGCTACGCGTAGGCGAGCATAACGCGAGATAGACTTGGTATTCTAACTCCGCGTTTCAATTTAAGTATCCAAAGTATTTCAAAATTTGCTAAGTCCTAAGCCATTTTGAAAACTTTGGAGGGGGTTCTGTTGGCAGTGAAAATTTCTGAATAAAAAGAGTTTTCCACAACAGAACGCGGAGCTAATCCATACCTCTGCGTCTGGCTATTTTTAGCCTCGCGTTTGAGTAAACGCGGAGATGTTCTATAGCTCCGCGTTAGCTCTGCGCACTGGTTATTTAGCGCCGCGTTTTGATGCGATTAAAGCTCCGCGTGGGCAGATAACCAGAATCTCAAATTGATTGAGATTATGATTTGGGCTTATCCAAATACCAAATCAAATCCAATCAGAATTCTAAATCAAGAGATTTAAATCAATATTAAATATTTGATTGGAATTCTTGATGAGAGCAAATTCTATTCAGATAGAAACTCTCAAATCTTCCTGGGGCTATAAATACCTTCCTGGTGAAACCCTACGGGTCTTTTTTCTTTGGGCTTTGGTCTTCGTCTTCTTTTTGGCATCGGAAGTTTCCTATCGATCCTTTGGCAATTCAAGTACGCGAGAGAGCCTTGAAGCCTTTGCTGATCGTCTTCTTTCCGGCAATTGAGATACTTTTCTGAAATCTTGGAGAATTCGAGTTACGCACAGAGCCTTGAGTTCGTGAAGATCAGAGAAAGTCACCATCTTCTTTCTGGAGTTCTTGAGAAGTTCGAGTTACGCGAGAGAGCCTTGAACAAATCAAAACCAGAGAAGATCGTCTATATTCGGCCGATATCTTTAAAAGAGAAGATTTCAACGTACCGATCGTCCAAAGGAACTACTATAGATCCCATCGCCATAGATCCCACGAAACTATTGTAAAAGAGAGAGATTTAAGTATAAAATCCTCTCGTTTGTTCTCTTTTTATATCTTGTTCACTTTCATTGTAATTTAAGTTAATTCGATGGAAGAAAGCGAAGAAACTTTTGCGACGAACAGTGGATTTACACTATCCATATCTAACCCGCAACCCGGGTTCTGGAACACTGGTCCGCGATGCTCCATCTGGAAGTTCGCGGAATAGGCCGTAGATTCTTCAGAATTTATAGAGACTTCTGCGAGCCATGTGATGTAGCCATTTGGGCGTAGAATTCCAAGCGTTGTATGCCTCTATTAATGACGAGATCTTCGGGTTGCGATATCTAAGCGTCCCATGCAACAGTAATAAATTCTGTTGAGATCTGAACTGAAAATCTTGACCAAAAATTTCGGTCTTATCTCTTCTAAACTGGAGATCACAGTTAGCAACTCGCCTATATAAGGCACATGCTCTCTTCGATGAAGGATCATTTAGCCGTGAGAAAATTTCTTCTTGACTCTCTTCTCTTTCTCTCTTTTGTAGTTTATCCATCAGCGCGGCTATGTTTTCTTCTTCTGCAACCGGAGTGATTGATAAGAATTGGCATGTCACAAGACCTCCAGACTGCATCAATCCAGCAGGGTGTCTCACTGATGAGGTCCTTCTGACCGTAGTCATTTTCCTTAATTAAGATATACCTCTTTTTCTGATTCATACCCTCCTCCTCTTTTTTTTTTTTCTTTTAACGAGGATTTGTTTTGGCTGCAGGAGATAACCGTAGTCATTGTCCTTAACAATGGCCCAGACCCGATGGGCTCGTAATTGCTTCCAATGCCTCAAGGGGCTTGGAAGGTCTCATGTATCTTACATGAGAGAAAAGATTTCGGGTCTGATGCATTGTTTTTCTTCTTTCCTAGTATCCCACAAAGTTGGGGTACTAATGACCAGGACCTTGAATTTGCGCAACCCGTTCGCTATATAGCTGGGGTTCGCATTCGATATGCCCAGTTTTGAACTAATCAATTCACTGGCATCATCCCTCGGAGAACCAACCAGGAGGTCCCTGACTGTGGTCGGAAAGAAGAAATAAGATTATACTTTTTAAGCCATCCTTAAAAAGAAGGAGGGTACAAGAGCAAATTGGAAGTGGAGGCCATAGAACAAACTTTTTGATCTGAACCATGCCGAAAGAGGCGGTTACAGAAGCAAGTCTGTCATTCCAGAAGAAGGCCCTGCAGAAGCAAACTTTTTGATCTGAACCATGCCGAAAGAGACAGTTACAGAAGCAAGTTTCCTCCTTTTTTTTGATTTGTATTTACTTTTATTGGCTGTATAGCACTTAGAGAATTCTCTGTAATTTTGTTCTGATGATAAATAAAGAAGTTCTTTTCTTTCTTCGTAACTGATAGTACCTGAAAGATGATTCTGATGTTGATTATCAGAGGTAACTGTTAACTTGATAATTTCGAAGTGAATCACAATTTTTAAGTACCCAATGTTACTATGAATGAAAGAACTAGATTCGCCTAATGTGTTATTGACTTGGCAAATCTGATGAACAAGAAAATTTGATTCGCCAGAGGTAATTTTTAACTTGGCAAATTTTGGAAAAAGGAAAGTTTGGTTCTCCAGAGGTAATATTTAACTTGGCAGAAAAAAATCTGGTTCGCTAGAGGTAATTTTTAACTTGGCAAATTTTGGTAAAAGGAAAATCTGGTTCGCCAGAGGTAATATTTAACTTGGCAAATTTGGTAAAAGGAAAATTTGGTTCGCCAGAGGTAATTTTTAACTTGGAAAATTTGATATAAGGAAAATCTGGTTCGCCAGAGCTAATATTTAACTTGGCAAATTTGATAGAAGGAAAATCTGGTTCGCCAGAGGTAATTTTTAACTTGGCAAATTTTGAAAAAATCTGGTTCGCGAACTAAAGGCTTTTTAGTCCGGAACCGAGAACTTTCATTGACGAAGTTCTGATTACAGAGAAACTATTCGTTCGTGAGTAACATAGAACTGCCCAGGCCATATTATAGCTGGTGTTCTACAATTTCGCTAAGGATAATATTTCTTCAAGAACTTGCCGTTGATTGGCATTAGGATCTTGTCACCATTAGGCTTTGTCACCCGATACGCCCCGTTGGAGTAGACCGTATCAATGACGAAGGGTCCCTCCCACTTTGGCTGGAACTTTCCTCTAGGCTTCTGGCTTGTTATGATTGGTCTTCTAACTGACAGGACCAGATCACCTTTCTTAAAAGCCCTCCGTTTAGCCTTTTTGTTAAAGGTTCTAGAGATCCGCGCCTGGTATAGCTCAATACTCTGTTGAGCTTCTAAGCGTTTATCATCTAAGGCTTCTAACTCTTGGAGTCTTTGCTGATGCTTTTCTTCTTCTGTCATCCTTGTTGTTAACGCGACTCGTAATGAAGGGATTTGGATCTCCAAAGGCAAGACTGCTTCTGATCCATATACTAAGGAGAACGGAGTGGCATTGGTGGGAGTTCGGACTGTGGTTCGGTATGCCCACAAACACTCTCCGAGCTTTTCTTCCCAGTCCCGTTGATTGGATGACACAAACTTCTTAAGAAGCTTTATAATGGTCTTATTAAAGGTTTCTGCTAGACCATTAGCTGCAGGATAGTATGGCGATGAAGCCACGTCTTCAATCCTGTATTTGTTGCAGAATCTAGAGTACACTTGGCTTACGAACTGAGGTCCGTTGTCGTGAATTATTCTTCTAGGCACCCCGAAGCGATAAAGCACGTGGTGCTTGATAAACTTGATAACATCTGACGACTTTACTTCGGTCAGGGAGATGGCCTCAGTCCATTTCGAAAAGTAATCAGTTATGGCCAAAATGAACCGGTGCCCTCTCGTTGATGGCGGAGAGATTGGCCCTATGATGTCCATACCCCATTGCTCAAATGGCCATGATGTAGCCGTCGGGTGGAGATATTCTGGAACTTGATGAATAAAGTCTGCATGTATTTGGCAGGCCCTACATTTCTTGGCATAGTTGACTGCTTCTATCATCATCTTAGGCCAATAATAACCCATCCTTCGAATTCTATTCCAGAGTTTCAGTCCTGGCTGATGTGCTCCGCAGATGCCAGCGTGAGTTTCTTCGAGTACTTTTTGAGCTTCGCGGTTGGAAAGACAGTGAAGTAGAACTCCGTCGAAGGATTTTCTATACAATGTCTGGAGCTCCACGTTGTAGTAAAACCGGATAGCCCTTCTCTGAATGGCTTTGGCTTCTTTTGGATTTTCGGGTAATATCCTGTAAAGGACATAGTCTATATAAGGAAAATGCCAATCCCTTGGCTCTAGGCTGGATGCACAAGCGTCAGCTTCATTTTCTTGTGGCTTCTTTGCTTGCTCTTTGAGCTCACCCTTTGAGCATAATAACTCCTTGCTGCTTACCATAATTTGCCTTTTAGCATTCTTGGGCAAGGCTAATGTAGCAGCCAAGGAAGCTAGTGAGTCTGCATAACTATTGAGGTGGCGCTTTATGTGGTTGATATAGAAACTCGTGAAACCGTTAGCGATCTTGATCACCGCATGATAATACGGCAGAAGGTCTTCATGTTTGACTTCGTACTCCCCTTTTATTTGATTGACAACGAGTTGAGAGTCCCCATATGCCTCCAAATATTCGACCCCCAGTTGTATAGCTATTCTTAAGCCGATGAGGAGGGCGTTGTATTCCGCGACATTGTTGGAGCACGAGCTTGTCAATGAGTAAGCTTGAGGAATGATGTGGTTGCGTGGAGAGACGAGGACAACTTCCACTCCCGCTGTCATCTTTCCTTTGGATCCCATTCGGGAGGCACCATCAAAGAAGAGTTGCCATACACCTTTTGAAACTGTATTTGATTCGAGAGATCTTCTCGAACCATCCTTTTCTGGAACTAAATCCCATTCCTCCAACTCTCCTGGGATTTGTTCATATAACCTCGAGAATGTCGGGACTGGATGTTTGGCCAAGAAGTCGGCCACGGCCTGTCCTTTGATAGCCTTCTGTGGGACGAAGTGCATATCATATTGTGATAGCAAAATGGCCCAATTGGATAGTCTTGAGTTTAATGATCCGGGCTTGGTCATTAATATTCTCAGAGGGTTAACTCTCGATACAACATGGATAGTTTGTCCAACTAAGTAGTGTGGCATTTTCTGTATTGCGAACACCAACGCTAGACATTCTTTTTCCACGGGATTGTACCGGTGTTCTGCTCCGATCATCATTCTGCTGAGATAGTAAATGGCTTGCTCGTGGCCTGACTCGTTCTTCTGTGCTAGCAAAGCGCCCAATGAATGATCCATAGCCCTTATGTATAACTGGAAGGGCCTTCCCGAAACTGGGGGCACGAGCACTGGTGGCTTCGTGAGATATTGTTTGATCTCTTCAAAAGCTTTTTGGCATGTGTCATCCCAGATGAACGACACTCCTTTCCTCATCAATCTGGTGAAAGGTTGACATTTATCAGATAAATTTGATATAAATCTACGAATGTACGCCAGCCTGCCTTGTAATCCTCTTAACTCCTTGAGGTTACGGGGATGTGGCATGTCTTGGATAACTTTGACTTTATCTGGATCAAGATGTATTCCCTTCGAAGTTACGACGAAGCCAAGGAATTTCCCACTAGAGACCCCCAGGAAAGACTTGGCTGGATTCATCTTGAGCTGGTGCTTCCTCATGAGGTCAAACACTGTTTTCAAATCTTTTAAGTGATATTCTTTATTTCTGCTCTTAATTGCTAGGTCATCTACATAGCACTCCACTGTTTTCCGGAAGTGTTCTTAGAAAATTGCATGCATGGCACGTTGATACGTAGCACCTGCGTTCTTTAGGCCAAAGGGTATGACTGTATAGCAGTATACTCCGAGTGGCGTCCTGAAGGACGTATGTTTCTCGTCATCGGGATACATCTTTATTTGATTGTATCCCGAGAATCCATCCATGAACGTCATGCGCTCATACCCACAAGTATTATCTATCATGATATCAGTGATGGGTAGTGGGAATTCGTTTTTAGGGCAAGCCTCATTCAAATCCCTAAAGTCTATACAGACTCCGATTTTTTCATTTTTCTTAATCACGGGAACTATATTTGTGACCCACTCAGGGTGCTGTTCCTCGCGAATAAAGCCTGACGCGATCAACTTTTTGATTTCAGCTTCTATAGCTTCCGTGATCTCTGGGCGAAATCTTCGTTATTGTTGCTTTACTGGCTTAGCTTCTGGTCGGATCTTCAATTTGTGAACCGCCACGCTTGGATCCAACCCTGGCATCTCCTCATAACTCCAAGCGAAAATATCAATGTATTCACCGACGAGGGATATCAATTCCTCCCTTTCTTCCGAGGATAGATTCTCACTTATAAATATGGGTTTAGGATTCTTTTCATCTCCCATATTGATTTGGATCACCTTATCTTCAGTTGGGGGATCTCGCTGTTCAAACTGAATCTTCCACTTCATATTGAGATGCTTGTCCCAAGGGTCGTCTCTTACTGGTGAGGCTTCTTTCAAATCTTCGTCTTCGTGTATCGCGGAAGCCATGTTCGCGGATACTTCGTGGAAAATTGCACCTGTTCTGACATCTGAATCCCAGCATGATGATTCTGACGAATGATCGTATTGTCTTTCCTCAGCCTTGTCGCTTGAGGAAGCCTCGGAAGTAGTGATGCAGCCCAATCCCCTGCTGGTTTTCTGGTAATAGTCTGGCGTCTTTCCTTCGGGAACAGAAGGTTGAAGGATTGTCTTCCTTCCTTTTCCGAAATTCAACCCCCTGCCTTCGGCCAGATTGTATCCCATTTTCTCTATTATTCCACGGAAATTTTCATCATAATAGAAGAACTCAGGTTTTCCCTGTTCTTCCCCAGAATCTGAACATTTCTCTTTGTTCCCGTGACTTGCTTTTCCAAATATTATGGCCTTTTGGGTTCCGTTTCTAGGAGGGACCTCAAAAACGGCCTGGTCAGCACTTTCAACGTCATCGCTTAATTCATATAAGGATGATCGGATAGGTGCTTGGAAGGTAGTCAGAGAATATATCTCTTTTACGCAGTCGCTAAATGCATCTGTGCTAGTGCTTGAGGGCTCATAATCAACACCGGAGGAATAAGCAAATTCCAGATTTTCATTTATCACCCATTCACCATCAGAGTGAACGGGGTTATTTACATCAAGGCCCTCGAGGCTTATCACAATGGGCTCACCATCCCAAATTACATCCTCAGATTCCGAATCTACGGATCCTGATTCTGTATCAGCCTCTTCGCCACTATCAGAGTCATCTTGAACGGGCCGATCTGCGACGCCAAACGCATCTTGATACAGTAACGCGTCAGTAAAATAATTTTCAACTCCTTTGAAGGGTTGTTTTTCCGCAATGAGCGTCTTTACATTCGTGTCTTCGTCGATATACTTCATGCATTGGTGTAACGTGGAGGGCACGATTAGATTGCTATGGATCCAGGGCCTCCCCAGTAGCAGATTGTACGACGTGTCCGCATCTATCACGTAACACGTGACTTCCGTCTTCAGGTCGCCGATTTGACACTTGAGCTTTATCTTTCCCAGGGGTCTACTACCGTTAGCATTGAATCCGAAGATAGTAGTGTTGGTTGCGGCTAATCTGTTCATCGGCACTCCCAGATGTCGTAGCATTCTTCGCGGCATGATGCTCAAGGCCGAGCCTGGATCAACTTGAATACGATCAATCTCCGTAGATCCTATATATCCCTTGTAATACAAAGGGTGATGATACTTATTGCTCCTGACTTGCATATCCTCCGGAGAGAAGGTGACGCAAGGGATGTTTTTACCAGATATCTGGTGACATGTCGCGCAAAGAGACTCTCCTTCTTCGATCATCTCTGGTATTTGCACCAAGAACACTTCCGAATCTTGCAGAGCTTCTCTTAAAGCTTCCCTAGTAGATTTGGAGAGCTTCAGGAGCTCGTACAAGGTTATCCTTGCAGGGATATTGGCCAACTGTATTAGGATGTCGAACTGGAATGACTTCCGCGAGTCTTCCGTAAGTTCTTTTCCCTTCTTCCTTAGAGTTTTGTCAAACTTCAGCTCCTTTTGCTTGACTTTCTCTGGAGATGGTTGAGAACCCGTTGTTTGGCCGTAATTCTTTAAGTAGTCTTTTCCCGAACGGGTCGCTGTGGTGGGAGGGTCTGCATCGGCGACCATGGAGTTTTCGATTTCTTTTTCCGAATCGGTCAGGGCCAGAATGATCTCATCATCTTCGGGAATTACGGAAACGACATTAGAGGTGAAGACCCTCTCTCTTTGCTTCTTCCCGGATGAACTGGAACTCCATTGTTCATCATTTAAGAGATCAGGATATACCCATAGTATCTCCCCCCTATCCGTTTCAAAGGGTAATAGTCCTTTCTTTTGCTGTTGATGGGGATCAAAATTTACGACTTGCATCGTGCCTTTATGGATGGGTTGCACTCCATCTTGAACTGTTGACTCTATCCAGTGGGGGTGCTTTACCGAACTTGACGGTCACCATGTTCGCAGTCACCTTCTTCTGGTGTTCTTGAAGTTTGATGACGTTAGCGTCCACTAAGACTTGAATTTTGTCTTTAAGGATGTAGCAGTTTTGGGTGGGGTGGTTAATGATCCTATGGTAGACACAGTAATTAGGATCATTAACTTTTCCAGCTTCCTCTGGACGTTTAGACTTTGCCAACTTCAGCATCTTCTTACTCATGATGAGGTTGAAGATAGTCTTCGTGTGCTCATCCTTAAAGGAGTATTGCTTTTGTAACACTCGCGTCTGAGGATGAAATTTTGGGGAAGTCTTCGTGGGTTGTGGCGCATCAGTGACCATTGTCTCCTTTCCCTTATACCCTCGGGATCGGGACTTATAGTTGTTATCACCACTTCGCTTCAGTTTCTCCTCACCTCCTTCTTCTTCAAGCCTTTGCGCAATTTCTTCAGCTTCTTCCGGTTGTAGGACGAGATCTTTCCAAGTTGAGGACTTCACCGCTCCCATCCTGACTAGAACCTTGGTCGATAAATTATGTCGACAGGTTTCTACCAGGGTCTTCTCTGGCATCCCATGCGGGCACCTGAGAGAATCGTTTCAGAATCTTTTGATAAAGTCCCGGGCTGACTCTCCTTTCTTTTGTTTGGCGGCTAGAAGCGCCGGCATTGATACCTCCATATCATCTTCATAGAATCTAGTGAGAAAGGCTTTCTCCATGTCGCTCCAGGAATTGATGGTTCCCGGTTCTAATCTCCGGAACCATTCAAAAGCTAGCCCGGCTAAAGTACTAACAAATACTCTTGTAATAATATGGTCATTTCCGGATAAATGCCCTATCTGCGACTTAAAATAGTAGAGGTGTTGGTTTGGCGATCCTCTACCATCAAAAGACTTGAGCTTCAACGGTTTGTAGCTTTCTGGGAACGGCACTGTTTCCCACTCCATGGGATATGGCCTTACTACACCCAGTTCTTGTAGGTCGCCCTTATGCATGAGGGCATTCAGTTGGTTATGGAAGCTCTCCATCCAGACAGTATTTGCGTTTCCTCCCTGGTGCGTGGAGCGGTTGTCATCATCTTTATGATGTTCTTCTTCTTCTCGATTATTGTGAGAACCATGACCTTCTTCTTTGGTCTTCTTTCTTGTATTCTTCAGTTTAGTTTTTTCTAACTCCACAGAACGTGTAGCATATCTTTAAGCTCACTGATGGTGTTCTGTTGCTGCTGGATGTGATTATCTTGCTCCTCCATTCTCCGCATGAACTCTTCTGGAATGTTGTTCTGCGTCATATATGCAGAGGCGGAGTCTTCTAAGAATGAATCAGACGTCTGTGATTCAGCCATAACAGACTCGGCTATATCCGCTTCATCAGATGAGATCCCCGCCATCTGTCTATAATTCATAGGGATCGCCACCCCACTTCTGAGTCGAGTGCGCCAAAAAACTCCTTGCTCTTCGTTGGATGGGTCCTTCGAACTTGAAGAAAGCTTTGGGTCAGAGGCTTCTTCTTCGGAGGTTTTCTTTGCCTTCTTTTTCTTCTTCTTTTCTTCAACGCTTATCATATTGGAGGTCATCGCGGGGTATTCTGGCTCAGAAAACTCGAGCCCGCGTCGTCTCCTTTTTGCCGATTGAGACGACGATGTTGATGGAGACGACAATTGACAAAACACCGAGGATCGGGCATGAATTGAGAAATGACAGTGAGACAGTACTGCATTGATTAGTCGTTCACAGTAGCATTGAGATACATGGGATTCTTCTTTTCTTCTGTTTAGAAGTTCCCTAAGATCTCTTGCACCGGAATCTTTTGTGGTAGGCTCATTTGTGAGAGATAGCCCGCGGATAGGCATACACCTTCTGCGAATTCGAGGTTCGCGAGTTTCTTCAGACTTTCCCCTCGGGACGTGAATGTATGCTCCGCTTTGATAATGGACGACTTTGACGGGTTCACTCCTCTTCCTGTAGGGAACGTGAGCGAACTTGTATGCCTTTTGATCAACCACGCCCTTAGGCTTCCATATTTGGATCATGGGTTTCTGCCGAGATGAGTTGGCAGTTTCCTTTTGTTGCGCGTCCCTGTGAAGGGCACGAGTTTTACTTCTCCTTAGGTTCCTTCTCGTTGTACGAGTGAGAGGAACCTCCTTCTCTGCATGACAGCTTTGCAGAGCGGATGGAGGTCGCTTCCCTTGTTGAAGCGGGGACTTTGGTCCACTTTGCTTGAGAGATCAAGAGTCTTTGCAGGAACCGGCAGAGAGCCCGTTGTTGAGGAAGGGGATCTCGGACTATCTTGGTCTGTAGATTCTCTTAACCGAGCCATTGCCATCTCCTTGGGAATTGACCCCTTGGAGATTTTATGGTGTCTCCTTAGGGAAGTATGGCTCTTGGAGCCTGAAGAAAGAAATTTTTCATATCTTTACTGGTCGACGGAAATGGTGAGTGAGTTGACCATACTACCAACTAGAATGTTGTCGGATTGAGCTACCACCAAGTCACCGGAGGTGATGGTAGTCCCCAGCGGAGTCGCCAATCTTCTGTTTGCCATGAAAGTTGCACCTCTTTATATCGAAGTATTTTCAATAAGAGATTACAATCTAACGGTTTCCCATTTATAGAAGATGAGGAAGATAGCTTTTCCTCTTTGTTTAAGGCTGGGTTTCTAGGTAGCTATGGAGGACGATCCTGCTCTCCGTTGACACTCCGAACAATCTCTCTCAGTTGGCTAAAGGAAAGAAAAAAAAGGGCTCTTTTCTCTTGATCGCAAGGGATAATTTCTGGGAGAAGACGTCTGTCTCTGTCTCTTTTGCTCTGTGTGTTCTCTCTGTATGTATCTCTTTCGCTTCCCGCCTTTTATAGGGGTCTTGGAGTAACGTCTCGCCATATTTTGCTCGACCGTTAGCTCCCACTACTCGAGAAGTGCCGTCATATTCGCCAGGTGGTTGCTACCACGATCGAAGTAACGCCGCTGCATTCGTTTGGCAGTTATTCCCACGATCTGAGATAGCAATTCTTCTGTTCGGGTCGGGTGACTTTGTATTAAACCCCTCCACCCGAAAGCTATGGGTAGTGTCGCGAATCTCAGCTTTAGATTCGCGAACTTGTACCGTCGCCTAGATCGCGGACCTCAGTTTCTTAGATTCGCTGATCTCATTTTCTTAGATTCGCGGTTCGATGAGTTGCGGGCTTCTATCTCTGAATTTGTGGATCGGCTTTGCTTTTCCAGAATTTTTTGCTGACTAGCAATACTATTTTTGCGAAAATAAAAGATGAATACATAATTGCAGGGGCATTTACAGATTCTGAGCAAGAGCCCGAAACTATGGCCACTCATCAAGATAGGGCGGGCACTTCCGACACTCGGTCTAGTAAAACATATCTCAAGGACTACACCAGAGTAGACCCAAAAAATATATATGAGGAACTCACGAAGCGTGCAAAACAAAAAGGGTTTCGTTTCCAGAAAAATCCTGCTAGAGATGAAGAGGCCAAGGAAGCCGCATTCAAGTTTGATATAATAGCTCAGCTGGCGAATATTCCAGTACGAGTCATGCTTTATGAGTTGTTGTGATTATCGAAATCAACTCGCGAAGTGTTAAGAGAGGCCTTGGCAGACTCTGAGTCATTCTCAGCTCAGATTGTCGAGCCGGCCGATGAAGAACAGGACTCTTACCCCCGCTGTCATCAAGTGAGGAGGCAGGTCCCACGAATTACCTTCTCTCCAGAGGATATGCAGCTAAGGAATATAAAACATAATAGGCCTTTATATTTCACCGGATATGTCGGATCCACCAAGGTGGACCGTATTCAAATCGATCCGGGGTCTGCATTAAGCGTTATCCCCAGAAGATTGATGCAGCTATTAGGAATTTCTCCCCATCGTCTGACACCAACCAATACTACAATATATGGGTTTAATGCTAATGACAGCTGTCCTCTTGGCAAAATCTGACTCCGATGTCAAATTGGAGATTTGAGGACAGAAGTTATATGCTATGTTATAGACGCAGATACGTCTTATAACATCTTACTGGGGCGACCATGGATACACGCCTATATGATAGTCCCATCGACTCTCCACCAGTGCATGAAATACTGCGATGATCAAGGAGAAGTCCGGACTTTAATTGCAAACAGGCAGCATTTCAAAGGATTAGAGAACTACTTCACGGATGCTATGCTTTACAAGCCAGCCCACGAAGTTTCCAACAACAACTGCAAAAAGCCCTAAGAACCTGACTACAGCGGCAATGAGGCGGACACGGAGTACGAATCTCCCGAAGAAGATGATGGTGGTGATTATGAGATAAACCCTCACATTGATTTTACAAATTTAGATAATAATGTAGCTAATGTAGCAGATGATAAGTGGATTATTAATGAAAACATAAAGTTAGTCTACGAGCCTGCTGTCGCTACAGAATCTGAACCTTCTTGTACTTCCACTGAAGTGGATGGCCTGTCCAAACTTGAAGTTCTGGCGGCATATCATTTGGCACTTAGGTCATCTCTCCTCTCGGTCTAAAATAACGAAAGGACGAGATCACTTCTTTGAAGTACCGCCGCGACATGTATCGCATAAACCAATTGTCTTCGGTAAAGTGATCACATCGCCTAACCAAAAACAAAGTAGTGAAAGTGATGAACAAACATCACCTCAGTTTCACTTATATGAACAGAAATCCCGACAGATGATGGAAAAGATGGGCTATAATTTTACCCAGAAACCAGGATTGAACTTTGGGAAAGGGCGACGAAATCTTATACCCTCGTTTAGACCAAGAGGAAAGAGCCCAGACTATTATCAGAAAACTCGCAGGGGGTTGGGCTATGTATCTACTCCTCTCTCACCGCCATGCAAATACGAAGAAAGATCTTCATCCGATGAGGATCCATATCCGATTGATCATGATTTGAATTTAAGTACTAGTGCCTGGTTTCAATCTCTAACAGCCAATATGGTTTCAGCCGCACCAGAAAGCGACGAGGAACCAATTGACATTCAAGATGATTCCTGGGATAAGCATATGGATACCCTCTGGGATGTCCGTTTTGAACAGCGTGACCCACCCACAGAGGATAAGCTAGTACAGGTCAATATGGGAATGGAAGAGAACCCGAAACCCATTTTTATAAGCGATACGCTGACTCCCTTAGAAAAGGAGGAACTTATATCCCTTATCAAGGAGTATATAGATGTGTTCGCATGGAGCTATGAAGACATGCCCGGTCTTGATCCTCAGATTGCCACACACCGGCTAAATATCAAAGAAGATGCTAAGCCAGTGAAACAAACAATAGAGGCATTTTCGGCCGGAACTGATGGAGGCAATAGTCGCCGAAGTTAATAAGCTTATAAAATTGGGATTTATCCAAGAAGAGCAACATCCTGATTGGGTGGCTAATATAGTGCCAGTTCGTAAGAAAAACGGTAAGATCCGGATATGCATCGACTTTCGCGATCTAAGTGTTGCATGTCCTAAGGATGAATTTCCACTTCCAATCACTGATGTAATGATTGATAACACCTGCGGTTACGAAAGGATGCCCTTTACGGATGGCTTCTCAGGCTATAACCAGATCAAGATGCACCCGGACAATGAAAAGCATACAGCTTTCAGAACGCCGCTGGGGTATACTGTTATACGATAATGCCTTTCGGATTGAAGAACGCCGGTGCCACCTACCAATGTGCAATGAGCATAATATTTAAAGAACATCTACGAAAAGCGGTAGAGTGTTACGTGGATGACTTGGCAGTCAAAAGCAAAAACAAACACGACCACCTTCAGGATCTGAAAACAGTTTTCGACCTTATGCGAAGACATCATTTGAAGATGAATCCTGCTAAGTCCTTCATGGGGGTGTGCAGCGGGAAATTCCTTGGGTTCATAGTTACCTCAGAAGGAATTTTCCTTGATCCCGAAAAAGTAAAAGCGATCAACGAGATGCCGCCTCCCCGCAATCTTAAAGAGTTAATGGGGTTACAAGGAAAGCTCGCCTATATCCGGCGCTTTATCTCTAACCTATCAGGGCTATGCCAGCCGTTCTCCAGACTCATGAAAAAGGGAGTTTCTTTCGTATGGGACGAGGCATGTCAACAAGCGTTTGACGATCTCAAAGAATACCTCACAAAACCTCCTGTCCTCATGGCACCTATCCCTGGGCAGCCGTTCCTCATATATGTAAGGGCCATGGATAATGCGTTAGGAGCATTACTTGCTCAGTATAATGAGCACGGTCATGAACACGCCCTTTATTACTTAAGCAGGACAATAATCGGAGCTGAGCGTCGGTATACCCCGATTGAAAAAGAATGTTTAGCTCTAGTGTTCGCCGTTTAGAAGATACGACACTATCTTTCAGGGCAAACGATTAATGTCATATCGCGGGTTAATCCCTTAAAAATCCTGATGACTAAACCAGGATTTTTAAATGGCCGACGGGCAAAATGGACATTATTGCTGTCGTCATATGACATCCACTTTGTTCCTCAAAAAGCCATAAAGGAACAGGCGATCGCCGATTTCCTAGCAGACCATCCAATTTGGTCTAACTCTAAACAGACGTCAGAGGTTAACACGACTAGCAAAGAACAACCATGGCAGATGTTCCTTAATGCTGCTGCCCGACAATCTGCTGCTGGAGTGGGGGTTGTGCGGATATCCCCACATAAACACATACTTCCTAACGGCTACTCATTGACAGAACCATATACAAACAATGTGGCGGAATATAACGCACTCATTATTGGTTTAAAAATGGCTCTGCAACTGGGGGTGAACCATCTAGAGGCATATGGAGACTCTAAACTCATTGTCAACCAGATGACAAGTGAGTATGAAGTCAGACATGAAGCCCTCATACCCTATCATCAGCTAGCCATCGAGCTAGCAGGATATTTTGAACAGTTTTATATCTATCATATATCTCGGAATGAGAATGTCTATGTGCCGCACTAGCTGCAACATTGGCGATCCTGCTAGGTGAAGCTAAAAGCATCACTATTGGTAGCAGAGAACTCCTCCATCCAGACACGGTATTCCAAACCAAAGAGGTGTGCCAGACAGGCTTAACTCTGGAACCCCGTAATTGGCGATTTCTATTTATAGATTATGCCTTATATGGGATACTGCCAGAGGATCCAAAGGAAGCCACCTCGATAAAGAGGAAGGCTCCAAGATTTTACTATGATCATACACTTCAAACTTTATATAAGAAGTCAAGTGATGGTCTCCTGCTACGCTGCATATCAAAAGCGGAAGCTGATGAAGTGCTGAGAGAGACACATGATGGGGTGTGTGGAGCTCATCAGTCCGGTCCAAAACTCGGGGACCACATAAGAAGGGTAGGATACTACTAGCCGAAGATGATTACAGAGGTAATGACATACGCTAAACGGTGCCATGCATGTCAGGTACATGCTAACTTTATCCATCAACCCCCAGAATATTTGCACACTACTGTTGCTAGCTGGCCGTTTGAAGCATGGGGAATGGATATTGTGGGGCCAATAACTCCCCCGTCATCTAGAGGACATCGGTTTATCCTCACAATAACTGATTATTTTTCAAGAGAGGCCGAAGCCGTGCCCATGAGAGAGGTAAAAACGACAGATGTGATTAAGTTCATTAAGCATCATGTTATTTACCGTTTTGGCATCCCTCGAAGAATCATTCATGATAATGGACCGTAATTCATCAGCCAGGGGTTCTCAAGATTCTGCAATAAGTTTAGAATCAAGAACATTGCTTCAACACCATACAATCCCACGGCAAATGGATTGGCCGAAGCTTTCAACAAGACGATCATTAAACTCCTTCGGAAATTTGTCTCCTCCAACAAACGAGACTGGGACGAAAAGTTAGGAGAGTGTTTGTGGGCTTATCGCACCACCGTTCGTACTCCAACAAAAACTACCCCGTTCTCCTTGGTCAATGGAAGTGAGGCTGTCCTGCATCTTGAAATCCAGATACCATCATTAAGAGTGGCCTTAGCCACAAAGATGACGACAGAAGAACGCCATCAATAAAGACTGCGAGAATTAGAAGCGTTGAATTAAAAACGTCTCCAAGCTCACAACAAATTGAGTTGTATCAAACCCGAATATCGCGAACGTTCAATAAGAACGTTAAACCAAGGACCTTTAAACAAGGAGACCTGGTTCTGGCTATTAAAAGGCCAATGATTATAACCCACAAGACTAAGGGTAAATTTGAACCCAAGTGGGAAGGACCGTTTCTTGTGGAGATGGTATACTCTAGTGGAGCCTATCGCTTAATGAACCAAAATGGCGATAGGATGATGATGCCGATCAACGGTAAATTTTTGAAGAAATATTATGCCTAAATAAACCAGAATGATGACCGAGTAACTGTCACATCTGATTCATAATCCCTAGAAGTATAACCATCCACTTGTTCAAGTTACGCATATGAGCACTTGAACTCCTTCATCTAAGGCATGTGCAATTAGGCGCCTCTGTCGAAATCTAATAATCATCACTAGATTATTTTGGCATGTGCAGTTCAAGTTATGCATTAGAGCCTTGAATTGCCTCCATTAAACTAGGCATGTGCAATTAGGCGCCTCTGTCTAAGTTAATGATCCTGACCCGATCATTCCGGTGTAAGTAGTTAAACGCTTTCACCAAACTATCATTGAGCTCTATATAATGGGCTTTACCGAGGTTAATAATTATAACCCGGTCGGTATTAGCAGTCTAAGTTACCCAGATGAGCCTTGGATTGTTTTACCAAAACGGTGAACTATTTTGATGACAAGTTATTGTTGTGCAAGCAAATTCTTGAAGCCAACAGATAAAAGAATCAAAAGAATTATCTTTATTCATAAATTAAAAGAATAAAGTTACAAAAGAATCCAAAGAATCATTAAGTTCTTTCTTCTATTACAAGTTCTTATTACAAAAAGAATAAAGAATAAAGAATAGAATGAAAGAGAGTTATGGATCTTCCAGAAGCTTCAACTTATTTGTCGTCTCATCAATAACTCGACGACGACTCTCCTCCACGGAGTATTGAGCTTGCCGACGCAAATCATCGTCATGTATTGCAAGTTGTTGGGTCAACCGCTGACGAGACTCTTTGATAGTGCGGCTCCTTATTATGCCCTCCTGCTCGAGCTGTCCTTGTTGAAGGATCAGCTCTTCCCGTTTCTTAACGGATTCTCCTAGCCGAGACTCGCTGGCTTCTAGAATAGCCTGAGTCTTAGCGATAGTCTCTCTGGCTCTAAGAATGGCGGCCTGGCTCCCCTCAATTTCGAAGTCCACCGTCTCCAACCCCCTGAGAATGGACTCCTGATTGGCTCGTAGTTCCGCCAACTCCCGCGACCATTCTTCCTCCTGTCGCCTCAACTCCTCTTGACGAGCTGTTAACTTGCCCGTAGCCGCGCCAACTGTATTTCAGTGATTGCTTCCACATCCGCTTGACGAACTATGTTTAGCGTGTTCACCTGCTCTTCTAAAGCTTCAAGGCGGGCCCGGTAAGGAGTTGCTCGGTCACGTCCCCAATCCTTTCAATATTATCCAGGTAGCTAGACAAAATTGGACGTCCAAGATCAAGGAAATCTCTTCCGTCCAGGATCATCCCAATACATCTCCTTAGCAACCGCATAAAATCATTAATACTGTAGTTGAAGAATTCTTCGAGGGGGTCCACAGTGTCTGTGTTTAAAGCAGGCAGCGCTAAGAAAGATGTCGCCGGGGGAGGAGTGGCATCCGTTGGAGTTGAGGCCCGTCCCTGTACCAGACTCATTACATGCGGGGCCAGTAAAGCCAATAAAGACTTGGCAGAACTGGGAACCCGAGGTGAATTATCACTAGTACAGATCACTCGAGCAGCGCCACTAGCAGGGGTAGACGATGGAGTGTTTTCACCCGAAACTCCTCCTGTGACAGAAGTGGCTTCGAACGAGAACTTCAAATTCTCTTCATCCCCTGTTGGCGGATGACTTGGGGCTGGAGGAGTCACCAATGTCTCAACAGCCATTATTGTCGATGACGTTAATATCGCTGGCTAAGGAGTAGGGGGCACACCAACTACAACAGGGAAAGTCCCTTTGGAGCTAACAGGCGGAGTTAGAGACGGCAGATTTAGAGATGGGGTAGCCTCTCTTGTTGCGGCCGCGACAATGACCTATGTCCTATCATCACCCCCGAGCTCATCAATTGAGGGAACTAAAGTAGGAACAGAGAGATGAGCTGGCGTGAAATAATCCCCCAAACTCCTCCGCCGAACTACCCAGACCACCCACTGAGCCGGTGGTGCCAGAATAGTCGACCAGCTCCTCAGACTCTACCCTGGTAGTTGAATGCATAGGAGAGTGGATTTGACTACCTGCATCTCAGAAAAGCAAACAAGGAGTGTTACATATAATATAGAAAAAGGAACAAAAGATAGAATATAAAATTTAAAAGAACCATACTAGAAGATACAAGTCCTGTGGTTGGACTTGAAGGAGGAGCCGTCGTTGTCTCTAAGAGTACACCCGTCTCGCCACCCAAAGATTGCGTTGTAGTGTACTCGGCTGATTCTTGAATTGGCAGGCGAACCGCAGCATCAGAAGCTTCAGGGGCGTTAGGGGTTTCACCAGGCATATTCTCCTCTGCCGGCTCAGATGGCAGGGTTGAGACCAACAAGTCCGAAGCAAACTTGATCGCCGCCTCTTGAGGGACTAATAGGGTCCCCGGGGCCAACTTCTTCTTCTTCTTGGCCGGTCCTTCTCTCGGGGCTCCGCGGCGTTTGACGGTCGAACTCCAGGAACGAGTGACCATGGGTTGGGGAGCACCTCCAACATCAGCGTCATCATCGTCACCATCATCGTCATCAGAGTCGCCAACATCTGATGGGTCGGCCGTCGTGCCAAGGAACTCGTCCATTCCTTTCACTCTTACTCTTTTAGCACCCTTGCGGCTAGAGTAAAATACTTCTATTTCTTTGCAACAACTCCGGTTGATGGAGAAGTTAGGCACGTCAGCATTGGCAACGCTGTACCATGTGCAGAAGCTAAGAGTCATGGCCAGCTCTGGCGACTTCTAAGGCAGGACGAATTCAGCCCCGGTTCTACCAGCTATAAAGTGGAACCAGCCGCGGGCGCCCTCATACAAGTTCCCCTCATAGGCCAGCTTCTTGTTTGGATTACCCACATAGAGTTGAGAGTACCCAAACTGACGAGCGAAGCGGCTCGGGGTGTACGGTTCAATATGACACACGATGTCTTGGAGATACACCAAGTGCCCCGGGCAAATATTAAGGAGCCACCAGAACGCTCCTGAGGATAAGACAGTGAAATTATCTGCCCCCGCAATATCCTTGAACTTCGACCCGTATTCCCTACTAGGAAAATCTGGGAAACATCGGAAGATCTCGTAATTTTGATGATGGCGGAGCGTCTTCCGGATTTGTGACATGTAATGACTTTTCCATGTAGAGCGTTCTCATAGCTCCACAAGGAAAGGCTTGTCAGCAGGGGGTGTTCGGCCGCACTCATTAAAGAGGGGCAGTGCATGACGAGCCACGCCATCAGATATGTGTAGGGCATCTCCACCTTGGGGTTCAGAGTCTTCACCTTGGCAGTCTCCTTTGACTTGCCTTTTCCTTTCCCTTTCTCCTTGTCGGCAGGAATAAAACCATTACAGAGCGCTCGTAGTCCGCTCTGTAGGTTGCACACCATGGTTAGGAAGGAGTCCGAAGGGTCGGCCGTATGCAAGTAGAACTGCTGGATATACCACGTTCATTGCAATTGCCTCTTTTGGTAATGACGGCACGATGCACTTTTTCAACCATAGCATCAAGAACCCAGCAATAAGACCTCTATTGGATACTGGAAACTGAGCTTGGTAGTGAAAACTCTTGAAGATGGTGCCAGGACTGAATCCACATTCGTTGGATTCAGCAGTATAAAATATAGTGCGTGTCTTGGAGATGCGGCGATCGATCTCCTTGACGTCAATAGGAGCATAGCCATGGACTGTTGCCAAACTCTCTTTGGAGTTTAAGTAGGCAAAAAGGTAATCGGCCCATTTCTTATGACCGATACCCTGATTACACACACCTGCCATGTCGGCGCAGATGCGATAATGGCACATCATCTCCCAGTAGGTGGCGTAGATGCGCTCGTCCCTCACTATCAGCATGTCCAATTCTTCGGTGGTAGGGATGAACTCTTCATATGGGACTTCGCCAATTGATAACCCAGACACCTCAAACATCTCGTGGAGAGAAAACCCCAGCTCACCCACTGGTGTAAAGAAAGTGCCAGACTCAGGGTTATACATCTCCAAAAGACTAAAGAAGTGATAGGCACTCTGAGAAATCCCAAACTGAACATTTATGATGGTTTTGTATAAGCCAATTTCCTTCAGAACTGGTTCATGGGAATCCAGCATGTATTGGACGAGGCGAGCCCACCACATATTGCCAGAGGAGTAGACCCAGCCAGGCATCCTGAAGTCGCTGGCTGGATATTGGCCGTCTTTAGCCATGAACTCGCTCAGGAAAGTTCGTGCGCGAGTCGGGACCTCTGCCACTGGGTGCTCTTTAGTAATTCTACCTGGAAGCAACCCGGTGATACATCTTGTGGGGCCATCTTGATAAGCCCATGTGCGCCCAACTTGCCCGTTGAGACGCAATCATATTCTTGAGTTAGTTCCCACTCTAACTCACGATGCATTGCCAGTCTCTGAAGATAAACTAAAGGGTAGTTTCGCTCCATGCTGGGAAGAAACATTAAAGTTTCACCAGAGTTGTAGAGCCACATGCACTCCTCTTCAAAGAGGATCTGATCTGATTGCCCCATTGCATCCCCAAACAAAAATGCGGGCTTCTCCAGCACTTCTTGGTTGGTGGCCTCGAAGGCAGCATCAGTTATAATCTCCCGTGCGGTGGCAGGGTGATACCGGATCAACTTCTCCCTACGCTCCCTCAAGCCTGGCTTGTATGCAGCAAGCATGATAGTGAAGCGGAATTGAGCCGTCAGATCCACACCCCCAGCAAATCCAAAGTAGTACCTATGGGGGAGAGCTTCCACCGAATACCCCACTACAAAAGAAGAATCAAGAGTTAGAAAATTTTTTACTAAAATTCAGAAAAATCGTCTAAGTGTAGAAACGCGGAGCTAAAAATGATTCCGCGCGAAACTATAAATGACTTCTCACGAAGCTAAAAATAAGCCCGCGCGAAGCTAAGGAGATAGCCTCGCGTTTTTATAAAACGCGAAGCTAACAAATAACTTCGCGGAGATATGTAAAACGCGAAACGAGAAGCTAAAGTTTACAGCCTCGCGTTTAAATGCGACAGCTAGTAAAAATAGCCACGCGTTTCCAACGCGAGGATAACGCGATAGCTTCACGTAAAAGAAGACCAGAGGCCTTTCTTCTTCTCCAAGCCGTACGGTAGGAAAACGGCGATCTCGCCGGTGATAGAAGCAATTGACCGGTTAAAACCAAGCCAAGTCACCCCAAAATTATTCTGAAAAGTCCAAAAGTTGAGATTTTTACCTCCAATAGGCGCGGCATGAACTGGCTCACCGCTATGGCCACTGCCTCAACCGCTGCCGCCACTGCTAGTGCCGGCCGCCGACGGAGAAGTGGCGCGTGATGAAGAAATCTTCTTGGGTGCCATTGCTCTTGGTGAAATTGACGAAAATTCGGTCGGAATTGGTCGGGTCGTCTGAATCGCCTGATCACCAATCGCCTGGAGCTCTAGAGTTCTTGAAAATTCTTGAAAGAGTGAGGAAGAAGAAGAGTTGGAACTCTATTTAAATGAAAAAACCCGCCTCTTAGTATTCGGCGCGAGAATTAGAGCAATTACTGATCAGTTGCTCTCTAAAATGCGAAGCTATTAGCTTCGCGTGGTGATGGAAAACGCGAAGATAACTTGGTATTTTAACTCTACGTTTCAATTTGAAGATCCAAAGTATTTTAAAATTTGCTAAATTCTAAACCATTTTGAAAACTTTGGAGGGGGTTCTGTTGGTAGTGAAAATTTCTAAGTGAATAGAATTTTCCACAACAGAACGCGGAGCTAACTCTGTAGCTCCGCGCCTGGCTGTTTTAGCCCCGCGTATGAGTAAAACGCGGAGCTAATCAATAGCTCTGCGTTCTGGTCTCTTAGCTCCACGTTTTGATGCGATTAGCTCCGCGTGAGCAGATAACCAGAATCTTAAATTGATTGAGATTAAGATTTGGGCTTATCCAAATACCCAAATTAAGTCCGATCAGAACTCTAAATCAAGAGATTTAAATCAAAACTAAGATATTTGATTGGAATTCTTGATGAGTACAAATTCTATTTAGATAGAAACTCTCAAATTATCCTAAGGCTATAAATACTCCTTTGAGGAAGCCCTAGTGGATCTTTTGGAAGTTTTTGTGAAGTTTGAGTTATGCGTGAGAGGCTTGAACTAATCAAGACCAAAGAAGATCAACTCTACAGTCGGCCGACATCTTCTTCATCAAGAGCAAGAAGACCATCGACGTCAGATCGTTCAAAGGAACTACTTCGATAGATCCCATCGCCACATAGATCTCACGATTCATTGTAAAAGAGAGAGATAGATTATAAATCCTCTCGTTTGTTCTTTTCTTTTGTTCTCTTTCGTTGTAATCTAAGTTGAATTCAATGGAAGGAAAGCAACAAATTTCTGCTGCGAACAGCAATGAATGTGGTTTATCCAGCAGTATTGCTTGCATACGGCCGACCATTTGGACTCCTTCCTGCCATGGTTTGCAACCTCTAGAGCGGACTGCCAGCGCTCTGCAATGGCTTCATCCTAGCTGACAAGGGCAAGGGGAAAGGAAAAGGCAAGTCAAAAGAGACTGCCAAAGTAAAGACTCCGAATCCTAGGGTGGAGATGCCCTATACTTATCTGATGGTGTGGCTCGTCATGCACTGCCTCTCTTTGATGAGTGCGGCTGAACACCCCCCGGTTGACAAGCCATTCCTTGTGGAGCTATACGAACGCTCCTCATGAAAAAGTCATTATATGTCTCAAATTCGGAAGACACTCCGCCATCACCAGAATTACGAGATCTTCCGGTGCTTCCCAGATTTTCCTGGTGGGAAATACGGGTCAAAATTCAAGGATATTTCGGGAGCAGAATTTTACCATCTTATCTTCAGGAGCGTTCTGGTGGCTCCTTAATATTCACCCCGAGAACTTGGTGTATCGGCAAGACACCATGTGCTATATCGAACTATACACCCCGAGCCGCTTTACTCGTTAGTTTGGATACACACAACTCTATGTGGGTAACCCGAACAAGAAGCTGGCTTATGAGGGAAATTTATATGAGGGTGCCTCCGGCTGGTTCCACTTTGTAGCTGGTGGAACCGAGGCTGAATTCATGCTGCCCCAAAAGTCGCCCGAACTGAGCATAACGCTAAGCTTATGCACGTGGTACAACATTGCCAACGCTGACGTGCCTAACTTCTCCGTCAACTGTAGTTGTTGTAAGGAGATAGAAGCTTTCTATTCTTGCCGCAAAGGGACCAAAAGAGTGAGGGTGAAAAGAATGGATGAATTCTTTGGCACGACGGCCGATCCATCAGATGTTGGCGACTTTGATGGAGATGATTATGATGATGCTGATGTTGGAGGTGCTCCCCAACATATAGTTACTCGTTTTCGAAGTCCAACTGTCAAACGCTGCAGACCCACGAAAGAAGGGTCAGCAAAGAAGAAGAAATTAGCCGGGGAGACCCTATTAGTCCCTCAAGAGGCAGCTGTCCAGTTTACCACGGATCTGCTTGCCTCAACTCTGCCATCAGCTTCGGCAGAGGAGAGTAGGCCTGTTGAAGCTCCCAGTGCTCCTGATGCTCCGGTTCGCCTGCCAACTCAAGAATCTGGTGAGTACATTACGACGCAACCGTTAGGTGGTGAGACGAGTGTGCTTTTAGAGACGACGACGGCTCCTCCTTCAAGTCCAACCACAGGACTTGTATCCTGATATGATATTTACTGCAAGCGCACAGTATCGGTGTAGCGCTGTATAGGTTGTCCCACAGGGATCTAAGATATTTTTGCGATTCTTACTTTTTCTGTAGTTCTATCGGACTAACCAAAGATTCTAGGTTGAAGATGAGAGTTATTCTAATTAGCCTAGAATCTAGAATCCACTAGTTTCCAACCATGTTCTTACTTCTATTATCTTCTTCTTTCATAAAAAATGTGATCTTTTAGTTTAGTCTTTATTTAAAGTGCCCTAAGCATGAGCTATCAAGTGGTGTGCAAGTATAACTCATCAAAAATACTACTTTTCATAAAAACAAACTAAATGTTTAGATAATTCAATGAAAAAAATCAAATCAACAATCCCAAACCCTAACTAAGCATAGGCTATCAAGAAATCTAATTCAAGTATAAACTATCAAAGTCTTAATCTTCGAGTTCTTGTATTTTAATCTTTTTATCGAAAAATCATGTCTTTATTATTTTATTTAAGAAGAAAATACTAGAGAGTAATTACACGGTGGATTCTAGTTTCATCTATATCCTAAAGCTAAACTAAATTATCTACACATGATTCTAGTAAGCAAAATTAAATTTCTATTCATGAAAGCAATTAAATCTAATATAGAAAGCAAATAAATCTAAACTAGAAAGCAATTAACTCTATCTAGAAAGCAAATAAAGATTAAAAAATAATGGCTTACCTCTGGAGTACGGTATTGTGGCCGCCACCCCTTCGGCAAAACCTTAATTTTATTAATTTAAAACGAGTACAAAACTTCAGGATTCTTTTTAGAATACAAGGATACGGCCAATATATAGGCTTCAAAAATCAAACCCTAATTCTAAAAGACACTAAAAATACAACGAAGCCACGGGAGAAAACTCGGGTATTGGAGCCCACAATGGGCCGCTATTTAGCTGTAGTTACCACTAAATAGCGGTAAAACTAAAGAGTTTATTTATGAATTTACTTCTCCGCGAGTATTTTATCCTTTTGGGTTTATTTTCATGACTGTATTGCACTTTGACTCTCTACAGAATTGTGATCTCGTAGTCTTGCCCACTTTAGAAACTTTTCGAACTATGATTTCCTACTCCAACTCTGATTTCATGCCATCTCCTTATATGAATCAGACTATCTGAAAAAGACACTAAAAATACCCGAGTAGCATTTATTTATATACAAAAATAGATAAAATATGGGAGAAAAATACAATATATGATACTCATCACATCCCCTGGTATGGTTCCTTTAAATTCTACATTCTAACTTCTGTTCTTTTTCTATATTATAAGTAACACTCCCTATTTGCTTTCTGAGATGCAGGTAGTCAACTCCATTCTCCCATGCATTCAACTACCAGGGTGGAGTCCGAGGAGCTGGTCGACTACTCTGGCACCACCGGCTCGGTGGGTGGTCTTGGTAGTTCGGCGGAGGAGTTTGGCGTGGACTATTTCACGCCAGCTCCTCACTCTGTTCCTACTTCAGCTCTTGCAACTGACGAACTCGGGAGTGACGATAGGACAGAGGTAGTCGCGGCCACGGCAAGAGAGGCTCCCCTATCTCCAAGCCTTCTGTCACCGACACCAGCAGTTTGCTCTGAGGACACCTTCCCAGTTGTCGTTGGTGTACCCTCTGCTCCTTAGCCAGCGGTATTAATGCCCTCTACTATTGTGGTTGTTGAGACACCGGTGACTCCTCCCGCTCCAACTCATCTGCCAACAGGGGATGAAGAGAATTTAAAATTTTCGTTTGAAGCCACTTCTACTACGGGAGGAGCTTCAGGCGGAAACACTCCATCATCCACCCCTGTTGGCAGGGCTGCTCGACTTCCTAGTACCGACGATACTTCACCTCGGTTCTCAGTTCTGCCAATTCTTTATTGGCTTTACTGGCCCTGCATGTTATGAGTCTGGTACAGGGGCGAGCTTCTTCTTCCCCGACTCCGACAGAAGCCACTCCTCCCCCGGTGACATCTTCCTTGGTATTGCCTGCTCTAAACTTAGACACTGCTGATCCTCTTGAGGAGTTCTTCAATTACAGTGTCAATGATTTTATGCGGCTACTAAGGAGATGTATTGGGACGATCCTGGACAGAAGAGATTTTCTTGCTCTTGGACGTCCAATGTTGTCCAGTTATCTGGATAATATTAAAAGGATCAAGGGACGTGACCGAGCAGCTCCTTACCGAGCCCGTCTAGAAGCTTTGGAAGACCAGGTGCAGACGCTGAACACAGTTCGCCAAGCGGATGTGGAAGCGATCACCGAAATTGAGTTGGCGCGGCTTCGGGTAGAGCAGACGGCTCGTCAGGAGGAGTTGAAGCGCCGGGAGGATGACTGGTTTCGAGAGTTAGCAGAGTTGCGAGCTAGTCAGGAGTCGGTTGTCAGGGGGTTGGAGATGGTGGACTTCGAGATCGAGGGTAGCCAAGCGGCCATTCTTAGAGCCAAAGAGACTATTGCTAAGGCTCAGACTATTTAGAAGCTAGCGAGTCTCGGCTAGAGGAGTCCGTCAGGAGGCGAGAAGAGCTGATCCTTCAACAAGGACAGCTAGAGCAGGAGGGCATAATAAGAAGCCGTGCTATTGAAGAATCTCGTCAGCGGTTGGCCCAGCAACTGACAATAAATAACGATGATTTACACCAGCAGGCTCAACACTCCGTGGAGGAGACTCGTCGTTGAGTTATTGATAAGACGACAAATAAGTTGAAGCTCTTGGGAGAGTCATAACTCCCTTTAATTTCATTTATTTTTTATTCTTTGTAATAAGAAGAACTCAACAATTCTTTGAATTCTTTTTATTTATTTTATTCTTTTGTAACTTTATTCTTTTGATCTATGAATAAAGATAATTCTTTTGATTCTTTTATCTGTTGGCCAAAATTTTTTTTTTGCACAACAAATAAATTGTCATAAAATTTGTTTAAACAATCCAAGGCTCATCTGCGTAACTTAGATCGTTAAAACCAACCAGGTCACAATTATTGACCACGGTAAAGCTCTTTAATAGAGCAAACTGGTAGTTTGGTAAAAGTGTTTTTAACTGCTTTCACCGGGATGATCGGATCAGAATTATTGACTTAGACAGAGGCACCTAATTACACATGTCTTAGTTTAAAGAAGTCCAAGTGCTCATATGCGTAACTTGAATAAGTTGATGGTCATACTTCTAGGAATACAAACCAAAACCAGATGTGACAGTATATTTTTTTATGCATAGTATTTTTTCAAAAATTTGCCGTTGATCGGCATCATCATTCTATCACCATTCTGGTTCATTAAGCGATAAACTCTACTAGAGTATACCGTCTCCACGATGAACGGTCCTTCTCACTTGGGCTCAAATTTACCCTTAGTCTTGTGGGTTAGAATCATTGGCCTTTTAATGCCAGAACCAAGTCTCCTTACTTAGGTCCTTGGTTTAACGTTCATATTGAATGCTTGCGAGACTCGGGTTTGATATAACTCAATTTGCTGTTGAGCCCGGAGATGCTTTTCATCCAGCGCTTCTAGTTCTCGCAATCTTTGTCGATGTTGTTCTTTCGTCGTCATCTTCGTGGCTAGGGTCACTCTTAATGACGGTATCTGAACCTCCAGAGGCAGGACGGCCTCACTTCCATAGACCAAGGAGAATGGGATAGCTCTTGTTGGGGTGCGAACGGTGGTGCGGTAGGCCCACAAACACTCTCCCAATTTTTCATCCCACTCTCATTTGTTGGAGGAGACGAACTTCCGAAGAAGTTTAATAATTGTCTTGTTGAAGGCTTCGGCCAATTCGTTTGCCTCGGAGTTATATGGAGTTGAAGCGCTGTCCTTGATTCTGAACTTATCGCAGAGCCGTGAGAACCCTACCTAATGAATTGCGGTCCATTATCAAGAATGATTCTTCGGGGGATGCCAAAACGGTAAATGACATGATGTTTAATGAATTTAATTATATCTGTCGTTTTGCCTCTCTCATGGGCACAGCTTCGGCCCATTTTGAAAATAATCGGTTATTGCGAGAATAAACCGATGTCCCCTGGATGACGGAGGAGTTGTCGGCCCTACAATATCCATTTTCCATGCCTCAAATGGCCAGCTAGTAACGGTACTGTGCAAGTATTCTAGGGGTTGATGTATAAAATTAGCATGTACCTGACATGCATGACATCGTTTAGCATATGCCATTGCATCGGTAATCATCTTCGGCCAGTAATATCCTAATCTTCTTATGCGGTCCCCGAGTTTTGGACCGGGCTGATGAGCTCCTCACACTCCATCATGCGTTTCTCTCAGCACTTCTTCGGCCTCTGCTTTTGATATGCAGCGTAGCAGGAGACCGTCATTCGATTTTCTATATAAAGTCCGAAGTGTATGATCATAATAAAATCTTTGAGCCTTCCTCTTTATCGAGGCGGCTTCCTTTGGATCCTCTAGCAGCATCCCATATAAGGCAAATCCACAAACGAAAATCGCCAATCACGGGGTTCCAGAGTTAAGCCTGCTTGGTACACCACCCCAGTTTGGAAGACAGTATCGGGATGGAGGAGTTCTCTACTCTCAATAGTTATACTTTTAGCTGCACCTGGTGGGATTGCCAATGTTGCAGCTAATGCGGTAAAAGCGTCTGCATAGATGTTCTCGTTCCGAGATATGTGATACATGTAAAATTGTTCAAAATATCCCGCTAACTCAATGGCTAGTTAATGGTAGGGGATGAGAGCTTCATGTCTGACTTCATACTCGCCTGTCATCTGATTGACAATGAGTTTAGAGTCTCCATATGCCTCTAGACAAATCACCCCAGTTGCAGAGCCATTTTTAAACCAATAATGAGCGCATTATATTACGCCACATTATTTGTACACGGTAGGCAGTATGTGTTTATGTGGGGAGATCAGCACAACCCCCACTCCAGCAGCAGATCATCTGGCAGCACCATCAAAGAACATCTGCCATGATTGTTCTTTACTAGTTGCGTTGACTTCTGACGTCTATTTAGAGTTGGACCAAATTGGATGGTCTGCTAGGAAATCGGCGATCGCTTGTCCCTTCATGACTTTTTGAGGAACGAAGTGTATATCATATGGTGATAACAATAATACCCATTTCGCCAATCGGCTGTTTAAAGACCCTGGTTTTGTCATCAGGATTTTCAAGGGATTAACCCGTGATACGACATGAATTGTTTGTCCTGAAAGATAGTGTCACATCTTTTGAACAGCGAACACTAGGGCTAAACATTTCTTTTCAATCAGAGTATACCGATGCTCGGCCCCGATCATTGTTCGGCTTAAGTAATAAAGGGTGTGTTCATGGCCGTGCTCATTATATTGAGTGAGTAATGCTCCTAACGCGTAATCCGTGGGCCTTACATATATGAGGAATGATCGTCCAGGGACAGGTGCCATGAGGACGGGAGGTTTGGTAAGGTATTTTTTAAGATCGTCAAAAGCCTGTTGACATGCCTCATCCCATACAAAGGAAACCCCTTTTTTCATAAGTCTGGAAAACGGCTGGCACCGTCCTGATAGGTTGGAGATAAAGCGCCGGATATAGGTCAGTTTTCCTTATAACCCCCTCAATTCTTTAAGATTGTGGGGAGGTGGCATTTCGTTGATCGCTTTTACCTTTTCAGGATCAAGGAAAATTCCTTCCGAGGTAACTATGAACCCAAGAAAATTCCTGCTGGACACCCCCATGAAGAACTTGGTAGGGTTCATCTTCAAGTGATGTCTTCACATAAGACTGAAGACTGTTCTTAGATCCTGAAGATGATCTTCTTTGTTTTTGCTTTTGACTGCCAAGTCATCCACATAACACTCTACCGTTTTACACAGATATTCTTTAAATATAATACTCATTGTACGTTGCTAGGTGGCACCGGCGTTCTTTAGTCTAAAGGACATTACTGTATAGCAGTATACCCCCAGCGGTATTATGAAAGCCGTGTGCTTTTCATCGTTCGGGTGCATTTTGATCTGATTGTAGCCTGAGAAGTCATCAATAAAGGACATCCTCTCGTATCTGCAGGTGTTATCAATCATTACATCGGTAATCGGGAGTGGGAATTCATCCTTGGGGCATGCCGCGTTTAGATTCCGAAAATCGATGCATATCCGGATCTTACCATTTTTCTTACGAACTGGCACTATATTAGCCACCCAATCAGGATGTTGCTCTTCACGAATAAATCCTGATTTTATAAGTTTATTAACCTCAGCGACTATCGCCTCCATCAATTCCGGTTGAAAACGCCTCTGTTGTTGTTTGACTAGCTTGGCGTCTTTTTTAATATTTAACCGGTGCGTGGCAATTTGAGGGTCAAGCCCGGGCATATCTTCATAGATCCATGCGAACACGTCTATATACTCCTTGATAAGGAATATAAGTTCCTCCTTTTTTAAGAGAGTTAGCGTGTCGCTTATGAAAATGGGCTTCGGATTCTTTTCCATTCCCATATTAACTTGTACTAGTTTATCTTCTATAGGCGGGTCACGCTGTTCAAAGCGGACATCCCAGAGAGTGTCCATGTGTTTTGCCCAGGAATCATTTTGCACATCAATTGGTTCCTCGTCGCTTTCTGGTGCAGCTAAAACCATGTTTGCTGTTAGAGATTGAAACCAGGCGCCAATACTTAGATCCAAATCATGATCAAGCGGATATAAATCTTCATCGGCCGAAAAGCTCTCTCCGTATCTATATGACGGAGAGGGAGGAGTGGACACATATCCTAACCCCCTTCGAGTTTTCTGATAATAATCTGGGCTTTTCCCTCTTGGTCTGAACGAGGGTATGAGGTTTCGTCGCCCTTTTCCAAAGTTTAATCCCGGTTTTGGGTAAAATTATAACCCATCTTCTCCATCATTCATCGAGATTTCTGTTCATATAGGTGAAATTGATGTGATGTTTGTTCATCACTTTCACTACTTTGTTTTTGGTTAGGTGACACGATCACTTTTCCGAAAACTATGGGTTTTTGCGACACCTGTCGCAGAGGTATTTCAAAAAAATAATCTCGTCCTTTAGTTATGTTAGACCGAGAGAAGAGAGATGACCTGATTGGCAAGTGATATGCCGCCAGAATTTCAAGCTCGGACAGGTCTTCTGCTTCGGTGGAAGTACAGGAAGGCTCAGATTCTATAACTATAGAAGGCTCGTAGACTAATTTTATATTTTCATTAATAATCCACTCATCTTCTGCTACATTGGCTACATTTTTATCAAAATTCACTTTAAAATTTATGTGAGGGTTTATCTCATAGTCACCCCCATTATCCTCTTCTGGAGATTCATGCTCAGTATCCTCCTCGTTACCGCTTTCGTCGGGTTCTCGAGGCCTTTTGCAGTCATTATTGGAGACTTCGTGGGCCGGCTTGTAGAGCATAGCATCCGTGAAGTAGTTTTCTAGCCCTTTAAGTGGCTGTCTATCTGCAACTAGTGTCTAAACTTCTTCTTATTTATCGCAATATTTCATGCATTGATGGAGAGTCGATGGGACTATCATATAGGCATGTATCCATGATCGCCCCAGCAGGATGTTATAAGACGTGTCTGCGTCTATAACGTAGCATGTAACTTCCGTCCTCAGATTTTCGATTTGACATCGAAGTCAGATTTTTCTGAGGGGACAACTATCATTAGCGTTAAACCTGTATATCATAATATTTGTTGGTGTCAGACGATGGGGAGAAATTTCCAATAGCTGCATCAACCTTCTGGGAATGATGCTTAATGCAGACCCCGGATCAATTTGAATACGGTCCATCTTTGTGGATCCGACGTATCCGGTGAAATATAAAGGCCTATTATACTTTATATTTCTTACATGCATATCCTCTGGAGAGAAAGTAATCTGCGGAACCTGCCTCCTCACTTGATGACAGCGGGGGCAGGAGTCCTGTTCTTCGTCGGCTGGCTCAACAATCTGTGCTAAGAAAGATTCAGAGTCTGCTAAAACCTCTCTTAACGCTTCGCGAGTTAATTTTGGCAATCGCAATAACTCATAAAGTGTGACTCGAGCTGGGATATTTGCCAGCTGAGCTATTATATCAAATTTGAATGCAACATCCTTGGCTTCTTCGTCTCTTGCAGGATTCTTCTGGAAACGAAGCCCCTTTTGTTTTGTAGGCTTCGCGTATTCCCCGTATATATTCTTCGAGTCTACTCTGGTGTAGTTTTTGAGGTATGATTTACCGGATCTAGTGCCGAAAGGGCCCGCCTCCTCTTGATGAGTGGTCATAGTTTCAGCCTCCTCTTCAGAGTCTGTGAAGGCTCCCGAGATTATATATTCTTCTTTTATTTTTACGAAAATAGTATTACTAGTCCGCTTTCTTCTCTGCCTCTCTGAGGCGGTCCATTGTTCATCCTGTAGTAAATCATGGTGGACCCACATGACTTCCCCTCTTTGTGTTGTTACGGGGACAAGCCCTTTCTGCGCTTTTTCATGTGGGTCATGATTTTTCATGACCAGTTTTCTTTCTGGTATTGGGGTCACCCCCGTAGGGAACTCATGGGTTCCTACCACTAGGGTTGTCATATTAGCAGTGACTTTCTTCTGTTTCTCTTTCAGCGTCAAGACTCCAGCTTCTATCAACGCTTGAATCCTATTCTTCAGAGGGTAACAGTCCCTGGTAGGGTGTCCAACATTCCTGTGGTAGAGACAATAGTTGAGGTCGTTGATTTTACCAGCGTCCTCCGATTTCTTATTTTCCGAAAGTTTCAACATTCCCTTCCTAAGGAGGAGATGGAAGAGTATAGGCGTCTGTTCCGCCTTAAAGGTATAGGTCCTCTCTTATTGGGGCCTATTCTGTCTCGTGCCCTTTTGATTTTGGGGCTTCGGGTTTGGAGGGTTTGTCTTTTGTGGAGCGGCATCTGACGCCATAGCCGCTTTCCCCTTGTTTTTATTGTTGTTTTGTATGTGCGGTCTATTGTTCCCAAGATTCCTAGCTCCACGAGATTTTTCGACTCGGCAGATCAAGTCTTCGGCTTGCTCTCCTTATTTGAGCAAATCCTTCCAGGTCTTGGACTCTACGGCTCTCATTTTTAAGAGCACGGATGTCTTGAGATTATGTCGGCACGTTTCCACCAGAGTTTCCTGGACCATTCCGTGTTTACAGTGCACGGACTTCTCCCGGAACCTTTCTATAAAGTCCTTTACCGTTTCTTGTTCCCCTTGTTTAGTTGCAAGGAGGGAATGAACCGATATTTCGGTATCATCCTCAAAGAAACGTGCGAGAAATTGTTTCTCAATATCAAACCAGGTATTGATAGTACCTGGGGGCAACTGCATAAACTATGTGAAGGCAGACCCTCGTAAGGTACTTACAAATATCTTAATCATTACTGGGTCATTGCCCATCAAATGCCCTACTTGGGACAAGAAGTAGTAGATATGCTGACTGGGTGATCCTTTCCCGTCATATGGCTCCAATTTGAGCGGTTTGTATTTTTCAGGGTACGGTACCAGATCCCATTCAAGCGGGTATGGTCTCAAGACCCCTGATTCCTTCAACTCCTTCTTGTGCATCAATGTCTCCAATTGGCTTTGTAACTTCTCAATTTTCTCTTCATGAGGGTCATGAAAAGAATGCTTATCCTCATCCTCATGTGTCGAGTGAGCCTTTTCTTCTTTATCTTCTTCATTCATTTTGTTGAACGGAATTTCTTTTTCTTTCTTGGCTTTATCTTCGATAATTTTTTGAGTATTTTCGACCACCTTCAAGAGCATCATTTTAAGATCCTCGATCGTCTTTTGCTGCTCTCGGATAATTTGTTCTTGGACTTCTAATCTCTGATCGATATCGTCAGATTTATCTGGCATATATGAGGTCATTTTCTGTAATCTGGATGACGCCGAAGAATGAGGAGAAGCTATGGCCGAATTGTCGCTGTCGTCGTTATAAGATCCTTTTACAAGTTTCTTATAATTTCAAGATGGGACAGCGCCTGACTTAAGTCGGGTAAAATGATGAGTTTCTTCGTCATTTGATTCCGAATCATCATTCCTTTCTATAATTTTCTTCCCCTTTCCGATCATGTTAGAAGTTACGATTCTCCATTCTTTTTCTCGAGGAGTAGTTTTCATTTTCTTGGCCGGGTTTTTGTCCGACTCAGTCAGTCGGTCGAACACTGATACTCTGTTCTTACTGCAACAACAACTATTCGTTACAGCAGATACTGCTGTCATAAGCTGCTTGTAATGACAAGTAGGTTCAGACTGAACTTGATTTATACTTCTTTTCTTGGTTAGATATTCTCTGAGGTCAGTGGCCTTGAATATTGAATTGTGGGGCCCACTCATCTGTTGAGAGGGTCCAGGGGCCCACTGGAGCATCTTGGAACCATTAGTGTCAAGTTCTGGTCCATCAGTGCGACGATCAACCCCGATTTTGTATTCAGGTTGATTTACACGGAGCTGATAAATAGCCTTGCGTTCTGGTACGCGGAGCTGAGAAGTAGCTTCGCGTTCTGATACGTGGAGCTAAGTAATAGCTTTGCGTTTTGGTACGCTAGCCTCGCGTTTTACGTTGGCTTGGCGTTTCTGCAGAAGTTTAACTTCTGGAATGTTAGCCTCGCGTGGAAGAAAATTCTTGCACGCTGGCTTATTTTTGCGATTGACACAAGTGATTTCTTCGCATTTAACGCGATTCTTCCGATTAACGCAAGTCTGAAAATCATCTTCGCGATTTACGCGAAGGTAAGGAGTTTTGCGATTAACGCAAGTTTTACCGACTTTGCGTTTTACGCTAAGCTCGGTTTTAGCCTCGCGTGAAGAATCACCATTACACGCTGGCTTTAAGGGAAGTTTATCTTCTCAATTTACGCGAGTGTTAAGTATCTTGCGATTGACACAAGTCTTACTGGTTTCGCATTTATCGCTAAGCTCAGTTTTAGTCTCGCGTGGAGAGTCTTCACACGCTGGCTTTATGAGAAGTTTATCCTCGCAATTTACGCGGGTGTCAGAAATTTTGCAATTAACGCAAGTCTTACTGGCTTCGCATTTATCGCTAAGCTCAGTTTTAGTCTCGCGTGGAGAATCTTCACATACTGGCTTTAAGAGAAGTTTATCCTCGCGATTTACGCGAGTGTCTCTGGTTTTAAGTAGAGATAAAATAGCCTCGCGTGGAGAATCACACGCTGGCTTGTCCTTATGATTAATGCAAGTTGTAGCTTCGCATTTAACGCGATATTGACTGGTCTTGCGATTGACGCAAGCCAGTTTGCGAGGGACTGTAGCCTCGCGTTTAACGTGGGCTTTGAGGGCTTTTCGCCTGGCTCTATGATTTCTGTTCCGGACTTGTGTTCTTGTCAAACCAGTTCCCGAGCCTTCTTCGGCAATAAAGAGGCCATGCTCGGCTAGGGTTTCCTGCCCAAACGACGGCTCTATGACCGCGGTCTCTAAGGGTCTCTGATTAACGGTGGATTCCCGATTACCCGATTCTCGGGTATTGGAGCGTACGCAACGATAGCGTCGCGTTTCGGTCAGGTTACCTGACTCAGAGGAGAGATACTCCTCGTACTTTTGCTGGTCGATCTCTTCAACTAGCATGTTTACGTCGGATCCGATCCTCTCGACGTCAGATTGTGCCACGATCTCTTTTTCAGTAAAAAAGACGTCTCCCCCAGTTTGCTCGTAGCAAAATTGTTGCTTCCTTCCATTGAATACAACTTAAATTACAACGAAAGTGAATAAGAAAAGAACAAACGAGAGGATTTATAATTATCGCTCTTTTTTATAATAAAAAGTGGGCTCTACGCAGCGATGGGATCTATCGAGTAGCTCGTTTTGACGATCTGACGCGGAAATATTCTTTCTTGATAAAGATGACGGTCGACTTGATCTTTCTCTGCTGATCTTGATTCGTTCAAGACTCTCACGCGTAGCTTGAACTTCTTTAATGCTCCGAAAAAAGATCCTTAAAATTTTTCTCAAGAGGGTATTTATAGGTTTAAATCAATATGAGAGTTTCTATTTAAATAGAATTTGTATCTATCAAGGATTCCAATCAAATATCTTAGTTTTAATTTAAATCTCTTGATTTAGAGTTCTGATTGGACTCAATTTGGGTATTTGGATAAGCCCAAATCTTAATCATAATTAATTTATGATTCTGATTTTCTACTTACGCGGAGCTAATTTGCGTCAAAACGCGGAGCTATCAATTAGCTTCGCATTTTGTTCAACGCGGGGCTAAAAATAGCCAAACGCAGAGCTACAGGATTAGCTCCGCATTCTGTTGTGGAAAATTCCTTTTTACTTAAAATTTTCACTACCAACACGCGGTCGGACTGGAAGTCCGTACAAAATTCTCTGGTCAGGACTAACAGTCCGGATGGAGACTTCCTGTCCAGACAAACAGTCCAAACAGTGAGGTTTTGTCTGGACTGACAGTCTGGACAAAAATCGTTTGTCCGAACTGACAGTCCGGACAAAAACCGAACTGTCAGTCCGGACAGAATGATTTTGTCCAGACTATCATTCCGGACAAAGCCATTTTGTCCGGACTGACAGTTCGGACAGGAGGGTTTATTATTTGGTTGTTTCTCATCAATTAATAAGTATTAATATTGTTAAAGTATTGACACACAGGGTAATGTTTCCACGCAAAGTAGTCGAGTCGAGAATGAATTAGTTGTTGATTATAGTTTGGACTTCACAACAAATCACGTACGATAACATTTGGAAAAGCTATTCATATTGAAATCATAATATTTCCACTGAAAACCTATCTTCTCTATTTTGAATTTAGGTTTTTACAAATCGAGACGAACTTTACCAGTGGATGCGCGATATGGGAAAGAAATCTGGATTTGTCATCATGGTTTCAAAATCTAATACTGGAGGTCAATTTAAGAAGGGGAGAATATGGTTTGACTGTTAACAGGTTGGACAACCAAGATTTAAGAAATTAAAGAATGATGAGGATCACAATGGCAGTAAAAAATGTGGATGTCCCTTTCGGTTAAAGGGTCAACAAATATCAACTGGGAGTCCCGAATATAAACTAACGGTTTTGTCCGGTGTGCATAATCATCCTCCAGCAGATTATCTCGAAGGACACTCATACATGGGAAGATTGTCTGAAAGCGAGACTAATATTGTGATAGAAATGTCGAAGTGTCATGTAAAGCCGAAAGATATACTGACATCATTGAAGCTCAAGGATCCAAAGAATGCTTCGACCATGAAAACAATATATAATGTACGACATAAGTTCAGAGTCAATGAACAGGGCGGGCGAACGCAGATGCAACAGTTATTATTAAAAATTTCTGAATTTAAGTATATCGAATGACATCGAAGCAGTGATCAAACAGAATCGGTAACAGATCTCTTCTGGGCTCATCCTATTGGCGTTGATCTTCTTTGAGCGTTTCCAGGTATTATTATCATAGATTGTACCTATAAAACGAACATGTATAAATATCCATTACTGGAGATAATTAGAGTAACCTCAACTAATATGTCATTTTGCGTTGCTTTTGCCTTTCTTGAAAAAGAGCGGGAAACTAATTATGCCTGGACACTTGATAAGTTGCGTGAACTGTTGTGAACGTTGTATATCAAAGTGTGATAGTTACAGATAGAGACTTATCGCTTGTTAATATAGTTAAGCTCATATTTCTGGCGAGCCGGAATCTTCTTTGTAGATAGCATATCAATAAGAATGTGTTGACGAATTGCAAGAAATTGCTTAAAATAGCAGACTGAGTGGGAGAAATTTTTCTTAATGTGGAAGCTGATTATGCTATCTGATACTCTTCTGGAGTACAATGCAAATCTGAGTATCCTAACAAACGAATTCCGAGCCAGACCTGAAACAGTTGACTACATTATAAAAACGTAGTTAAATCCATATAAGGAGAAATTTGTTGCCTACTAGACAAATATGTACCAACATCGGGATAGCGTGATCAGTAACCGAGCAGGAAGTGCCCATGCAAAATTAAAGAGACAACTGCGAACTAGTCAAGGCGATTTTGAGAAGTGTTGGAGCAATATACATATATTGCTTGAACTTCAACATACTGAGATTAAGGCATCCTTCCAAAAAAGTTTGACCATCGTGAAACGAAATTTTATATTGCCAGAATTTAAGAAATTATGGGGCACAGTATCAATTCATGCGTTGAATTTGAACTTGGCCCAATTAAAAAGAATTGATTCTGTGGGCGTTAATCCTTTTGAATGTGGTTGCATCATTCGATAAACTCACAACTTTTCATGTGCCCATGAGATCGCAATATATCAAAGAGACAACCGACCAATTCCCTTGGATTGCATTGACTATCATTAGCGAAAGCTTGATATGGCACCGAGTAAAGTATTGGTAGTTCAAGGTGTGTGGTATTAGAAAGATGTGGAGGTTTTTATTCTTAACTTTATTAAATGTGACACTGAGGAACAGACTCGAAGGTTGAAGAAATTGAGGGAGATATCAAATCCCTGTAGTTCTTTACTGGCGGATCCTATGCCCAAGGTGATCGGACAGATAGCTGGCCGCAATAGGAAACTTGATATTTCGACCCGAAGGAATTTGTGTGCATTTGAGCTAATTGCCTCAGGCTCTAACAGTGCTTCCCCAAAAATGAAGGCACTGATTCTTCGCAGAGAATGCGGACCCTTTAAGTTAATGCTAAGAAGGCCTCCTACGCGGAAGGTTTGTTACTATATAAATTTATATTCTTCCATATTTCACCTTATATTATGTTAATTATAAAATTTTGTCTACACGGTACTCTAAGTCAGTTACCAAAAAGGTCTCCTCTGAGCTACCTGCAGACCATGCAGAACCACTCCAATCAGAGTCCGAGCTTACAGAACTGCTTCAATGCTTATCAGAACTGGAGCCTGCGCAACCACGTCAACTTGGTTCGGACCTTGCAGGACCGCTCCAACCAGAACCGGAGTCAATATAACCACCTAAACCAAAAATTAAGTATGAATACTCATTGCCTGAATTTATGCGGCCATATATAGTTGATGTTGGCGAAGTCAAGTCCGACGAAAATTGCAGATTTCGGGTTATCGCACACAACCTTGGTATGGGGGAGGTCAGTGGTCTCAAATCAGACGAGATTTATTGCTTGAACTTGACACAAATTACGTCTCCTACATTCCAGATTTTGGGAGTATTGATCAGATTGTTGAGCTCCGGAAAGCACTTAATTTTTTCAGGGAATTTTCAAAAGTCGACCATTGGATGACGATCTCGGACATGGAACATTTGGTTGCTTCATGATTCAATATAGTGCTTTTTTTTATTTCCATAGCCTAGTGCCTTACTTTTTTGCCACTCAGATCTCCCCCTCCCGCCACTAATCTGCAATGCAAGGAGGTCACCATAGCATTCGTTGCGGACATCAATTTTGGAGGACATCAATTTTGCAGACATCAATTTTTTTTCATTTCCATAGCCCAATTGGAGGACATCAATTTTGACCTGTTCGGACTGGCAGTCCTGTCTGGACTGCTAGTTCGGACAAGAAATTTCTGTACGGACTGCCATTCCGGATGAAGAATGGCCTGTCCCGGGTGTACACCCGGGATGGCTGATACAAAACCCATATCAGTATGCTTTTTATTAAACTAATTTCAAGTTCAAATGAGCACTATCGATTCAATTGCAGTACAAATATTCATAATAAGTTATGGACACCCAAGAATAAAGTATTTTTATCGAGTACAAGTTAAAAACACTAGCAAAACCAAGCTCATTTCAAAATATCTTAAAGTATCACAAATCACTGTCACTCAGATAACTACAAGTCAGAGAATATTGTCTATGAGTTTCTTACAATATCCTTGAAGATAAGCAAATATAATAAAAGTTGAACATAAATTTTACGGGCTTTACAAAAAAAATAGAGATTCTATTGTCCCTAGAATCTAAACTAATCACTGCCTGCGTGTCTTCCTCGGGGGTTGACGCTGACATGTGGTTCGAGTCATTCTCTGCGTATCGGATGCATCAGGAGTGGCTTGTTCCTCTGGTTGTTCTTCTGGTTGAGTGCAACCAGTTAGCACGGGTTTAATCTTCACAAGAGTACTAAATAACATCACATGCCGCTTCTTGAAGGCTTTTTCTCCTTGCGCAAGTAATTGTTCAATTATAACTATTGCGCATGTATATCTCTATAGAACAAGAATAGAAAAACTTGTGGCTATCAGTTAAACTTGGTGCTATAGGAGACATAAAATAAACAACATATATGAAAATTACCTCATCCGGTACATCCGATCGGATTGATTGAGTTCCTTTCTCTAGATGGGGTTCATCTGGTGCTGGTCCAAAGAAACGCTGTGAAACTTTAGATAGCCACGGAATGTAATCTGTCGTGCACTCCGATGGGTAGTTAGCCATGGGCCCGCAGTGCTCTTGATGCAGTACGTGATCTAACCAATTAATCCACATCTCCTCGGTGTGGCCGTACTTCACCACGTAGCTAATGATTGTAAGACCCCGAGATTCACGTAAGGATGAGAATGGCGGAGGCGACACGTACTGTTTGCGACTGAATTTCCTGAGCACACGCACCGGGTGGTAAGGCTCAATCACATTGTGCATCTTCAGGGTACCCATATATAAAAGGAAATTTTTCTAAAAGGGTAAAATTCTCTATAATCCCTGTAGGGATCCCATATTATCTGCAAGTTTTGGTAAGTATGAAAAAATAAGTAAATTTCCCACATATAACTAACATATTAAATAAGTACATAAATCACGCAACATGTTACCTGGTTGTCGGTTAGTTGATCAAGTCTGGACCGAATAGTGTGTACATGCGATTGAGAGACTTTGTGTCCCTTCTGCTCAGCCACCGACAAGCAGGTGGTTCACCAGCTATAAAGGATCGGTTCGACTATGGCAAGAAGGTTGGAAAATGAGCAAATATCCAAGCCTGTAGTAATATCAGATACCCGGTCATCTGCACAACATTAGCTCGAGAAGCAAGTTCAAGTTGCCTATATAACCAAGCAAGAGCCCCAACACCCCATGCAAACGTGTGAATATTTTCGAGGTCATGAAGCAATACCAGATACTCAATCGACACTCTTATACCGCTCTTGTCCCCAAAGAGTATACAACCAAGAAGATACAGTAAATATGCCCTTGCAGCACACCGAATCCTATGTTTGAAGTCGGTGTCAACAACCTCACAAAAATTTTCTCTTAACCAATCGAGCCAATCGATGCACCGCTTTTCGAATTTAGCTCATTCCACGCTCCAGAGTAACTTATATCCAAGGAATGAGTAATTGTGTCAGTAGCTTAACGTGACGCTGTTGATTCTTGATGGCACACGGACTTTCCTACCACGGGCAAGCCAAGCAAGGAAGAAACATCATCCAGCGTAATCGTCTTCTCACCAAACGGCATATGAAATGTGTTTGTTTCGGGATGCCACCTCTCAACAAATGTACTAATCTCAACAGCGCTAACGAATTGATAGGAGCATATGACCAATAGATATAACGAAGACCCACGTATTAATTCCATGAATCGGGTGTTGGGCTGTGAAGTCGTCAATGACCATGAACTTATTTTTCTCATGTGACTAATACATCACAGTGGATCTCATTTCTGTGTATATAATATAGTCATGACATATGTACACACTATAATTGGTTACTGGTTTTTAACGGGGGAAATTTATCTCAACTTTTAAGACAAAGAAAGCAACATGCATTTTGAAACTCTTCAATAGTGACAAATCAACGGACCTCAATATATTGACCCTTCAACATCATCTTTAGAGCCTCCTGAATCATTATTACCTCCCTCTTATCTTACACTTTCATATCTGAGCAGATTAGGAGTTTTTAAATTTAATTCAGGACCCACAACAACTTCATCTTCTCTTTCTCGTATCTGGCGACGGATTAGTGGTCGAGATACTGCTTTCTTCCTCTTTAACGAGATAATTGGTCGTACGCAAGATGATTCTGCCGGATCCATCTATGAAATACAAAGATAATAATATTAATACGTATAATTCCATTTATAAATGATAGTTATAAGAACAATGACTTCTTTATGTGTAAGTAAGTAGTTACGGAGTTAAATTTGGTACAAATATCAAATCTTCTCTAATTTTGATGCTGGAGTAGAATATAAAATACAGGTATAAACACACTCAAACCTTCTTTTGCTAATTAATCAACCATAATGACAATACTAGAAACTTCAAGACATATTAAAATTTACCATTACCGTCCACGATTGGAAAATTAATGGAATTTTTCATATTTTACAACTAGCATTACAATATTTTAATTTTTCATTAATTATAATCAAAGTATAAATTGTGAGGTAAACTTATATATAGAATAAATTGTGAGGTAAATTTAAAAAAAAAAAAAAATCTTCTATGATAAAAAAAACCCTCCACCTCCGAAACCCCAATGCTCCATCATCAATCTTATCATCAAATTCTCAATCTTATCATCAAAACCCCTCCACATCCTCTTTCTCCCCCTCTTCCTTCTCTCTAACCCAACAAGACCACTAAATCCAAATACCTCACATTCTTTGCTCCAAAAAAGAGACCAAAATAATTAAAAAAAATTACTAAATGAGAAAGAGATCTCATCTATTTTGATCCAAGAAGCGATAGCGGGTGCACTACGTGGGATGGATGATCGGCAGCAGCGGCGGATCGGCGGTGGGATCAGCGGGGGCAGCGACAAAATCGAAGAGAGATAAAATTATTTGGGTGAAGGAGGAGGTAGGGAAAGGGAAGAAGAAGATGTGGGAGAGGGAATGAAGAGTGGAATTGGGTTTTAGGGTTGGAGATTTGGCTGGCCCTAGAATGGAGAGGTGAGGGAGAGAAAAATGAACGTGGGGGAGAAGAAAGGGAAAAGTGGGAGTGAAAGAGAGTGAGGATAGTATAAGTATATATGGTGTGCTCACTAGGAAATTTTTTTTTTTTGAAAAGAAAGGGTAGGCTCACTAGTAAAACTACGCTCACTAGGAAAAATGGTGTGCTCCTTTGGAAACTCCCCTATTTAATAAAATATGAGGGATATACCCACCGAATTGCCTCAAAAAACTGTGTTGTGCCCCATCTCATATGCCGACATGGGGCCTAACAAAAAATAGAATACAAAAATGAAAATAGAAAAAGGAAAGTCGATCATGATCCAAACATTCCCAATCCAACTCCGATTGTGATCCTAATCTGATACGTGATATATGTGTTTGGCTTATAAAAATAGTAGAATTGAAGAAGAAATTATGAGGTAACTTTTAAAAGTGATTTTTTTTTTTTTTGCAAGAAGAAAATATGTTAACAAGTGAAGAAGCATTATTTGATTGATAAAATAAATATATTTATATAATTTTATTTGTTTTATATGATTATATTAAAGACAAGGGGATTGTTTGTGTGCGTGGAAGTAAAAGCGAAGCAGTGGGTGCCCTAAACATTGTGGTGTGTTCCCTTAGGAACACCCTTCCTCCGGGCGAATTTCCTCGCATCTCCCAAGGGAGAGGGAGAGATCCAGCCCCGCTTCTGCTGCAGCCACTCCCCAATGGCAGTACTCTCCATCGTCCCTCCGGGGACCCCACCGGCTATCCCGTCCTCCGACGTGGATCCCACATCCCCTCCCTCCTCCGCCTCCGCGGCCACCGTTGACTTCGGCAACCCTGAAACCCTAGCCCAGATCCGATCCCTCACCGACGTGGGCACGATGACCCGCCTCCTCCATGAGTGCATCGCCTACCAGCGCTCTCTCGAACTCCGCCTCGACTCCCTCCTCTCCTCCCGCCCGGACCTCGACCGTCACCTACTCTCCCTCCGCCGCTCCTCCCCCCCCCTCCTCTCCATCGCCCGCTCCGACTCCTCCCTCCTCCTCTCCTCCCTCTCCTCCACCTCCTCTCTCGCCGATGCCGTCTCCTCCAAGGTCCGCCTCCTCGACCTCGCCCAGTCCCGCGTCCACCTCGTCCTCTCCCGTATCGACGCCGCCCTCCACCGCTCCCACTGCCTCGACTCTGCTCGCAGTTCCCTCGACATCGAGGACTACGCCTCGGCCGCCGCCTCCGTCCACTCCTTCCTCCAGATCGACTCCCAGTTCCCCTCCTCTTCCGCCTCCGACCAGAAGCAGCAGCTCCTCGAACTCAAATCAAAGCTCGAATCGATCGTCAAGTCCAAGCTCGCTGCCGCCGTCGATCGAAAGGACCACCCAGCCATCCTCCGTTTCGTTCGCATCCTCCCGCCGCTAGGCCTCCAGGACGATGGCCTCAAGACCTACGTCAACTACCTCAGGAGCGTCATCGCCTTCAGATCTAAGCTCGAGTTCGAACACTTGAAGGAGATCGCTGAGGAAGGCGCTGCCGGAGCTAGTTTTGTCGGATGTTTGACGAACCTGTTCAAGGACATCGTACTTGCGGTTGAAGAGAACGATGAGATCTTGCGAGATTTGGGAGGGGAGGATGGGGTTGTGTACGCGATCTCGAGTTTGCAGGAGGAGTGCGATTCGAGGGGGACTCAGATCTTGAGGAGGTACATGGAGTATAGAAAGATTGCGAGGCTGGCATCGGAGATTAATTTGAACAGCAAGAATTTGCTGACCGTTGGGGTGCCGGAGGGCCCGGATCCAAGAGAGGTGGAGACTTATCTGGAGGAGATTCTGTCACTGATGCATTTGGGGGAGGATTACACGGAGTTCATGGTGTCGAAGATTATGGGATTAGGGTCTGTTGATCCTGAATTCGGTTCGAAGGCGGTGAAGAAGTTGAGGAGTGGGAGCTTTAATGGGGTAGTGCAGGAGCTTATTGGGTATTATTTGGTCCTTGAGGAGTTTTTTATGGTGGAGAATGTGAGGAAGGCGATAGCCATAGATGAGCAGCAGGAGGATAGTTTGACAACATCCATGGTGGATGATGTGTTCTTCGTGCTGCAAAGCTGCTGCAGGAGAGCGATCTCGACTGGGAGTATAAATTCAGTGTTTGCGGTCCTGAGTGGGGCAACTAGTCTTTTGAGTCATGAGTATCAGGAGGCTTTGCAGCAGAAGATGAGGGAGCCGAATTTGGGTGCGAAGCTGTTCTTGGGGGGTGTTGGGGTGCAGAAGACTGGGACGGAGTTTGCTACTACTTTGAACAATATCGATGTGAGTGCAGAGTATGTCCTGAAACTCAGGCATGAGATTGAGGAGCAGTGTGGACAGGTACGGAGCTGCTGGTTCTTCTTTACTGTTTCTATTATATCTTGCTTATTTGTTTTAACATACTTATGTTGAGCATGCTGATGTAACAATGAAAGCTTAATTTATAGTAAGAAAAATTAAAACCCATCATATTTTATTATGGTTATTAGTTTGTAGGTGGCTTCACCTATAGAACTATTTAATTGCCGCATGATAGTAGAATAAAATTGACGCTACCTTGCTTAATTCTTTTGGTTTTCTTCAATGAGCTTGGAGGATCCAAGTTTCTTGAACTAATGCATTGTCCATTTTGGAAATATCTACTTTAACCAAAACAACAATGCCATCTATTTAAATCATTAAATATATAGAGCTTGACCAAGGATCCTACCAATAGGATTTCACCTTGGATCTTATCAAATGAAAACTTAAAATCCTAGAATGGATTTATTGATGGCATCTAAATAGTCTAAGAACAAAAAATTTATATGATTTAAAGATGTTTGGCCCATGATTAACACCTTGCGATCTTTATCTTTTACCATGATCTTTTGAACAGGTCTTTTCGAAGATCGTGATCCATGGGTAAAGCTTCTTTGAGGTTACATTTGGTTGCAAATCGTGAAAAGAAAAAAAAAAAAAAAAAAAAGAACTCCCATTTGTCAATATATGATGTCTGATCATGAAATTGAAATCTCGACTTGGAATAGAAATTTAACTATCATGATATTTTGGCAAGATTTTGTTTTTGTAAATCGGGACAGATCTTGATTTTAGATATAAAATTTCTCAAAATATTGTGATAATTCGTGATAACCATGGTTATGCAAATGGGACCTGAATTCTAGGCTATTTCGTTATTATATATGATGTCTATATGATTATAATTTAAAATGCTATGCTCTAACCTATATTTTTTTCTATATAGAATCTGTGTTACAATCCTACTATTGGGAGCCTATTCAAATTCTAAATAGATTTCGTCCTAGTAATATATTAGTAATTCTTTCACTTAGCAAAATGTCAAAATCTAAATCAACTGTCTCCACTGTGCATATACAAACAATTTGAAGTGATTTTTCTGCATCTTATACTCTTTAGACCTTCTCTAATTTTTTATATATGCCTTCATTTCTTATCCATCTTTTAGCATATAGATGCTCATCCATCTCAATTTTACTGTGCTACTTGTTTTAGGGTGTTTTGAGAATAGAATAAAACAATAGGAAAACTAGAATAAGGAATTCAAATATCTTAATTTACTTTTTTCAAAAAAGAGAGAAGACTTCTTTTTTGCAATCGGGAGATATTACAAGTAAATATTCTAGATAAGCATGTTGATGGTAACCTGACCAGCAGTCCTTTGGCCCGTTGATGATCTGGTGATGTTTGTGGAGATTTAAAGGAGAAGAAGGATTAGCTTGATGATAACTGTTCTTTTTAGCCCTCTCTTTTCTTATCTCTTTGCATTTTTTTTTTTATAGATAGGGGGTTACGACTATCTCTCTTGAAAAGTGAAAATCATGGTGTAACTGCAGTTATGATTTGCAGTAACCACCTGATTTCAATAACCACTTGATCCGGTGCAGATAAGTCTCAGTTGCACCGATGAGACTTTCCTTGCTACAGCGGGACTAGTTTCTTGCTATGCCAGCGAGGCTGGCCTTTGCTGTTTTTTGTTATGCCTCCAAGGCTACATGCTATACTATGCCGGGCTCTTTGCTGCGTTAGGTTTAGTTCCTTGCTGTGCTGGTGTTGCTGTCTGCTGTTGATCCAGGGCTAGTTTTTTGCTGCATTGGTAAGGCTATCCTTTGTTTTTGGGTTTAGTTTCTTATTGTGCTGGCGGGGCTGTTCTCTGCTGCACCGGGACTAGTTCCTTGCTACGTCGATAAGGCTATTTGTCATTTTCTATGAATCTTGTATTTTTTTTTTTTTTTACTTTCTTCAAGACTCACTGCAAAATATTTAAAATGAACTAGACTTGAATTTCGAAATGCTTTGAACTTTTTTTGGTGTTATGTCAAACTATTTAGAGAATAGTGTCTTGCAGAAGTATAACTTTAGTACCAGGTTTTTATTTCTTTTTACCCGGTAACATATGATGCAACCATTTAAGGTTAAAATTTTAACCCTAACGGTATGAAACATCTATTTTTGTAACTGGTTGAGGTATACTGTTAACATGTCAAGTTACTTATTTTCTAGATGTATAATTTTGAACGTAGCAAAAAAGTTTTGATTTGACTGCAGTGTAATGTTGAATGTGTCGAAGCAAGAGAAACTTATCATAAGTTTATTATTAAAAGTGATAAGATAGAAGTGATTTTATCTTTAGAGGCTGTATTTTTGTTACAAGATTGGTTCATCTAATGTTGTAATGCTGGACTTGATGAAACAAATAAACTAATAAAGGTATTATGTTAACTTAACGGGGTGGACGATTTAACTCGTAGGGAGATAATTCTTCAATCATTAGAGGTATGATGTCAATTTGATAGTTTGATTTCCAATCATTTGAAGTTTGATATTAACTTGATGAATTGAAATTGGTCTTTCCTTGCAGAAGTGAAAGTTTGATGTGAGAGGTACTGACACTTTTCTAGTTTGTTGGAAGAATAGATATGATTTTAAATCTTACTATCGGAGGTAAAAGTTTAACGTGAACTGATTTGATTTGGTTTGATCCCACTGGGGAGATAAATTTGATTTTGATTTTTATTATTAAGAGGTATAATTTTAACATAACAAATATAATGAAAGATCACTAACTCTACTAGGAAGAAGTGGTACGGAAAGTTTTGCTGTCAAAGATGTGAACTTAACGTGATAGGGGATCCAATATGAAATTGGATTATCTCCGCTAGGGATAGTATCTTATTATCAGATGTATGATTTTAACTTGATAGGGAGGGATTTATCAAACTTTGCTAGGGAAAGGTGTTACTCTATTTAGGGCGTATAAGATTCTTTTGCAAATTCTCAATTAGAAACAGATTTGGTTTTGCCTACTAGGTACTGTTTAAGCTGGACTTAGTCATGCTATTTCCTTTAGCATTGATGATTTGTTGAGAATTTTCTTTGGATTTAGAAATCAAAATTTTTCTCTATCTTTTGCTATCTTGGCTTATATTTTATCCTTAGTCATTGAGACTTTAGAGTATTTTTGGGTTTTTAGTTGACCCTGTGAGGAATATGATCTTGTCAGAAATATAATGTTAATGTGACAAGTTTTTTTGTTGGAAGCATATTGATTTGTAACTCTTGTTCGCTGGGGAAGTACATTTTATTATCATAGGTTTTTTTTTAAAAAAAAAATTAACTTTGGCAAATTCATATGGAAAAGTGAAGTGTTGTACTCGAACTCTTCCCAGTATTCTTCCTCAATATGGTATGCAACTTGAGGTTCTTGCCCATAATAGCCTTCTTAATCAGATGATTAATATTGATTAGCAGATGATACGTAATTAAACGGTGTCGCCATCCCTTGCATATGATCTTTATTCTGGATGTCTTCCTAATCTATAAGCTTGTAATGAGGTGTTACTCATATTATGGTGTGATTCAAAAAGTTCAGAGTGATTTGCTAATTTTCTATCATTTCTGCTTGCTATACGAGTTCCTTCCAAGAATGAGCTTTGGCAACATCAATATACGATTCAAGCTCAATTAGCAAATTATGTCGATATGTTTAAATTAGCATCAACGAAGGCATGCTTTTAGGATGTCTGAGGGCATAGTTTTTGAACCTTTCAATAAAGTCACTGCACAGATTCTCTGTCCTCCTGTTTTTCATCCAGAAGTGTGGGTAACTTCACCTTAGTCTCATTGTACAAAATCAAGAGAGAAATCAAGTTTTTAGATTATTACGATTTGATGGAGCCTTTTGGTAATTTTTGGAACTAGTAAAAAATCCAATAGAGAATACTGACGAAGAGTTTAACCATGATGGTGTCATTTCCTATCACATTACCAATTTGCCATCGAGAATGGTAAAAAAGTTGTTAGGAAACCCTCTGTCATTATACCGTTGTAATTGTAGTAGATTGAACTTTGGAGGGTATGTATTAGATTCCATTCAAGTGGATATGGTCGGACCACACCCACTCGTTGCAGATTTTCTTTGTGCATGAGAACATTGAATTGAGCTTAAATATTTTCTAAAAGTTTAAACTTGAAATAGTCAGCAATGACTCTTGGCTTTGTTCCTAGGATCAAGGAATGTTGTCAATATTATCATGATTGTTGAGGGGAGTATTATTGGCACCCGCAACCTTGGACTGTCTTTGGTCCAACAATTATTGGAGCTGGAGTTATATTTTGTCCAGGGTGGCTTGTATACCTTTCGAGTTCTGCTCTTGAGCTTCTAATCGTCAAATTATAACTGCATTGTCTTCATCAACTATGAAACAATTGTTTTGTGTGGCTTAATAGAATTACGTCTTCATCAACTATGAAACATTATGTTCAAAAAGTGAGTGAAGCTTTCAGATGGATGAACTAATGTGCTAGGGGTTAGAGGTAGCTTTAACGAAGGACAAAACTAGGAATAATCCTTTAACTCTTTTAAATGGTTTGACATGTCCAACAATGGGCAATTGCTGATAAACTATGAAGCTCAGACACTTCTATTATGAAGTTGTATTGTGTTGTGCATATTTACCGGGCACGACTCATTTGCTGTGTCATTGGTATTTTATGTATATTATTGTAGAATTTGTTCTGTGCCAGCGTGTCGTGTTGTGGATACTCATGTTGGCGTGTTTGCGACCACGTTTCTAGGATTGAGAGTTGACCAAAATGAACTAGGCTTGGGGCACATGTGGGAATTGCATAGATGGAGAGGAGGTGGGTGTTGATGCAAAAAGAGTGTCGTGGGCCCCAAATTATTTGTGATGGTATTTGTTTTTGTGAAAATGCTTAAAAAAAAATTTAACCTATGACTCATTAAACTGTTCAATATTCCAAGATGAATGGTAACTGGAAGGATCCGGCATGATGCACAAAGTATATATTTGTATATAGTTCAATAGAGCTTGTCAGAATTGCCCTTGTTGTCTAGCTCAGGTGGTAATGAGCAGGGGCATAGGTTGTGGATCTCCCAAGTTCAAGTTTAGGCAGCACCCTCTGCCACCCAAAAAAAAAAAAAAAGAGGGAGAGGAAAGAAGACACGAAGGTATAACTATAGCTAGACATCGCCGATCTAGAAAAATAAGAAAACGGAGCAATCATATGTATGGTTAAGGTTTGTGTATGTGTTTGCACTGCCTGATATTTTGCTTCTGAGAATTGTTAAGGTTTACATTACCGATTGGTTTTTTTTTTTTGCCCTCCTTCTATTTTCTTTTCTATAAAGAGGTAGCTTGGCTGTCACAGCTTATTATACAGGTTAATGACTTTAGGTATTTTGTGGGTGTGTGATTATTTGCTGCATTACCCATATTTGACTTTATACATGCCACAGTTGTGGGATGTCTATTTTATTGTTTTGTTGTTTACATTGTTGTGTGAATAAAGGCCACTCGTTCTCACTGAGCCAGGCCACAAAGGATCAGTTTTGCTGTCTTGCTTTTTTTAATGCGGGTTGTTAACTCTAGCTGGTTCTTTAACTGATTAGTGGGAGGTTTTCTTGTGTCGTCTTTGAGGTGCATTACTACTGTGCAATATTAGCTCAAAACATGCAGTACATTATAGTGTAAACATTGAAATTTTGTTTTTCATGACACTTGGTACAATATCTATCATTTACAATTGTATATTGTGATCATTAGATGTCTTTATATTTTACCCGGAAGTAATACCAAAAGAAAATCACTTATTTTGACATTTCTTTTATGGTTTAGGAAGACAACATATTTATCTGCTAATAAATCACTTGGTAATCGTTTTTAGAATGAGGAAACTAAGGGGGTGTTTGATTGTGGTTGTAAGTGTGTAAAGTGGTTGCAATTGCAGCCACTTTTGCTGCAAATGGCACTTTCCACTGTTTAGTTGTGGCTGCAGTTGCAGAAGTTTGCAGCTGCATTTGCAACAGCTTAAGCTCTTTCAGTAATTGTAGTTGTGAAAGAACTGTGTAAGACACCTTGTTTCCCCATGCAAATTTGAAAAATTTTGTAACTCTAGTTACCATTTGCAACTCCAAGCCAAGCACAGTGAATACAAGTTGCACCAACTTCTGTTAGTACAACTTTAATTGCAGACTTGCAGTAATATAAATTACAATTTGCAATATCACTTATAAGCAATCAAACAACCCTTAAGACAGTAATGTAAACTACTATAGGTTATCATTTATCAGTATACACGATCTGTTTTGCCTATTTATGAATAAAGGAACTAATGATAGAAACACTTGCAATAATTTTAACACAAGGGAAGCACAAAACAGTCTGATATCTCTAACGACTGATGCACTGGAAAATTGTTTTCCGATGCTATTCATATGTACCTCATCTTCTTGTCTTCAGTAACTTTGTGGCTTCTAATAATTTGAATAAGTATTCGAGGATGTGATACCCTTGATCCCTAATTCAACTTATTTGCATAGAAACATAAACTTGTTTGTATAGCCATTAAAATAACAGCTCATATTTCTCACAGATCCATTTTTGCCCCCTGTGAGAGAGGCAATTTCCATCTCCAACACTAAACAGAGTAATAGTAGTTTAAAAGGAGCATCATTATGAGCTTACAACTTCAACAAAACACCCAAGCATTTAGCCCAAAATTTTTATGTTGGCTATATGAATCATTTTCTCCCATTCAGTTCAGTTATGGACCATCTCTTTTGTTAAGTGAACTATTATCATATCCGTTTTGATTGCCTCCATGTAAGTACTTTTACACGTATCTGGTCCTCACTAGTCCATTTACTATCACTTCTCCTTAGTGACCCTCTTTTTAGCTTCCTTTCTATTTTCTCAAACAATCTCAATCCATTTTCCCTCATCTTATCCTCGATAAGAGTAAACTTGAATTTCCTTTGGTTGCACTAATTTCTTATACGTTCTCTTATGTATTTCCGGTGCTTCATCTTAGTGTTCTCATTTCTATTGCACTCATTTTCTCCATATGTTCCTTAATTGTCCACCATTATGATTCATGAATCATTGTTAATCTTGTAACTATTCAATAGAATTTCCCCTAAGTTTCATGGACATTAACATTGGTATCAATATCGATACGTATATGCAAGAAAAAATCGAAATCGATGTGTATCATAATTGTGATACTATAAGGTTGTGTATCCTGTAATACAAAGCATCTTTTATGATATGAGATACGTATCTTATGATATGTGACATATTACTATATACTAACTTGGCTTATGAATGGATTTCAAACTCATTCAAATAAATCTTTTGAGTTAAATACGAGTTAAAAATTTTGAACAAGTATAGTTATTTAGCAACAATGAACATTAAAGTTTAAAGTACTTATTTTAATTTATAAAAAAATTTACACAAATCATCAAAATAGGTATATTATTAATCTATAGTCATTATAAATTATTTAATTACTAATTCTCAATTCAAATATCTAATGAGCTTATTTATTATACGCTAAAATCTTAATAAAAGGAAGAATTTATACAGTTTTCAGAAGATGAATAAATTTATTAAAAAAAAAAGCTTTTAAGGATGATGACAATAATATATCTATAAGGGATGATTAATTGATATTACATTTATTTGGTTTGTATTTTTAGAGGGACAACGAACTTATGCTTAAAGTTTGGTTTCTATGAAACTAGTATATAACCGAAACTGAGGCAACAAAAAAGGAAAGAAATTGGAGAAACATATTATCCAATTTGACTATTGGATATAAAATCTAATTATGAATAGTTTGCTATGAATAAACTTTACATTGTGAAAACTATTGCTTGGATGGATTTCAGTAGATGTTTTAAGTTGAAGGAGACATATTGGATCTATAAAAAGAAACGGAAGAGAAGATGTAATGATAAATTTTTTATTAATAGTTGTTAATTCTTAATATTTAGTTTTTAATAGATTATTTTATAATTGTTGATAGGACATCTTAACTTGAATATACTTGTAAAATATAGATAAGGAAAAATAAAGGAAAATAAGAGTATACTATGAGGAGTTGCGGAGCAAAATAGGCGAGGGTGAGGAAAGTAAATGTCATTTTCAACTCCAAGAGAATTTAGTGGTATATTTGCTAATGTAGTATAATTTTGATTAAATGACTTCTCACACTTTGAATGTAAATTATCTATTTATATATTGCTATTGACTTGTATATAAACATATTAACTGTTAACACTTGCTTTGGTTATTTGTTTACTTTTGTTTTAAATTTGCTCATATGTTTTTTATATTATATTATATATAATTACGTGCTTGATTACTTACCTATTGTACGTGGAAATGTATCTTATGATAGATATCTGATACAATATGCAATATGATACATAGGGATACCAATACACTATACTTATCCCTATTTGACTTTGGGTATTATACAGTCACATAAATTCTTGAAGCACTTTACTTTAATTAGCTAGCTTTAGTTATATGCAACCCATCTTCCTCAAATCTCATCATTACCAGCTTCATTGAAGAACATTTATTAAAGGCACGTCCATGGCTTAGAAGCAATGGCAATGCTCAGGTTCACTCTAAATTGAAATATAAAAACCAATACCAACAAACATTTGTACTACAATTAGGAAAGCACTTACAAATATATTTGCTGTATCATGTTTCTTTCATGTACTTAATTATGTTGACATTTCATGTCATGATGTACTCATCTCGGAATCATTTTGTCCATGCTTCCTAGCTGCCAAGCACTGGTTATTAGTGCACTGTTTTAGTTGACGAAGCTTTCTAGGACTGAGGGTATAAACTGATCAGCATAGCTCATTAGATAACACAACATCGTTATGTAAATATGTACAGTGCAGGAAGCCTTGGCTGCATAAACTTGCGAGGAAGCATCCCTGCTATGAATGCACGCAGGTGCAAATTAGCCAAACATTCCCATCTGTGGTCAACAGCTGAGTAGAGCTGTGTGCCAATGTATTATGAAACACCAAGGTACCCTTGGGAAGTTTTCAAATCTAGAATTGTCCTTGTGTGGAAACTTTTTGGAAGCACCACTCATAATGATTCTCAGTTGTGGTCAGGCATGGTAGACTTTTTTTTTTTTAAGAACAAAAACAAAAAAGTCATCTTATATATTTCAATAAGGTTTGAAATAATAGAAAGAGAGATATATACAGAGAAGGGGAAAGAAGGAGAGGTGGGGTGGAAGAGAGGCAGCTAACGTGTATGTCCCACTTCTTGGTGGGGGTAATTGGCGGCCATGTGACCAGGTGTCTCACAAAGAAGGCAGGAGATCAGGTTCCGGCGAACTTTCACCATGTGATGACAAACGGGAACACCACAGGAGGTGAGGAAGGAACCAGGTACCTGGCAATCCCTGCCATGGATGCTGAGAATGGGTTTGCATTTGGAAGAGGGGTGAACAGGGGTAGGAAGAGGGTGGCAGGGACGATTGTATTTTTGGCGGGTGACAATTGTTCAACTGTCTTAAAGAGGGGTTTGAGGGGGAGGAGGGGTTGGTGATGAGAAGGTGTAAATGGGGGTGGGTGCATGTCAGGCATGGTAGATAGTACTTATAAATTATAACAGTAGGATTCGAACAGACTAACACAAGCACTTGAAATTAAGGATTGAGATTCCTGCTTTGAAAATTTTCCCATTTCACTCTTTTTCTTGCCTTCCACTGACTAGACTATTTTTAAATCATAATATCTTGCTGTAGGAGAAGGGCATTTTCTTAGTGAACTTATTTTAATGGGAGATGACCGTAGCTATTAACATGCTATAAGAGGTCATGGACCCTGAGTATTCAGTCAAGTCTAAATATGTCAACTTTTTACGGAGTTGCTGCATTCATCTATTTGGTGGTAAAGTGTATCATTGTGTTAAAAGCCTGGGGTTCAAACATGCAAGAGGGTTGCAGATGACATGTGGCTGCTAAATAGTCTCTTCTTCGCAGCCCAAGGAGGCATGTAGTTTACTGATATGTTTAATGTATTATACTACTACTAAATTACTTATATTAGCACATACTATTAATTACGTATGTGAGTGTATGCATTATTGAAATGTATGGAGATAATTTTTATGGGAAAACATTGAAAAAGTACCTGAGAATTTGCTCTCATCTGAAATGCCCCTGCCAAGATACACAGTGTGAAACCCCCACATATATTGGTGTATATTATTAAATGAATGGGGTTAGCTAGAAAGTTTTATCGAAAAAAGTTGAAGTCACTGTGGAATTTCACTAACCTGAAAAACCCTGGTCAAAAACCCCAATTGGGAACCCACCTGGATTTGTCTATTTGTGAGACCCACTCCCTTTTTGTATTTCTTGCAAACCTGAAATGTGGTGTGTTTTTAAATTAGGCAATTCCCTCTTTTGGCCTCCTCTCAAGCAAGAAATTTTCTTCTTCCTTCTGTCTCTTAAATCCAATGAAACCTGAAAATTCTTAAATTTTCTTTCTTCTTTATACATTCATTAAATATGCATAAAATTTCAAAAAACCTCATCTTCTCTTTTCTTCCTTCATTTTCCTTTCTTTTCCAACTCATTTTCTTGGTTCGCTTGGATATGAAAAAAAATGGAAATTTGTTATTAGATCTAAAATTTATTTATTTTCCTTAAGAAGACTACATGATAATCACGATATATTGATATTTTCCTACACAAGGAGCTGCCTTTTTGGTGGGATGTTAGTTATCTAGGGTTTTCAAGAGATGGATTATTCTTTCTCCTTTCTTCTCTAGCACTTAAACTGGCTAGCCTATAAAATTAGCTTTTTCTATTTATTGGCGTCGACAAGAGCTGGAGCCACTGTTTAGCGCCTGGCTGCCTAGGTTGAAGCCACTTCTACTGTTTTAAACTTCTTATAAATTCCTAGAATGCAAAAGATTCTTGCCATACAATGTTACCCATCATTTACACTAGCAGGTCTATCCTATAGTTTATAAACCAGACTTTTTATTCTGACATCATACGATACAATCACTTTATTCAAGTCTTCATGTCATTGCCAGGTGTTCCCTACACCAGTTGATAGGGAGAAGGTGAAATCCTGCTTATCTGAGCTTACTGAGATGCACAATGTCTTCAAGCAAGTTCTCAATGCAGGGATGGAACAATTGGGTGCAACTATCACACCTCGTATCCGTCCAGTTCTTGACACTGTAGCGACCATCAGCTACGAGCTCTCAGATGCTGAATATGAAGAAAATGAGATGAATGATCCATGGGTCCAGAAACTTCTTCTTGCGGTTGAGACCAATATGGTGTGGCTGCAGCCATTCATGACATCCAACAACTATGACCTATTTGTTCACATGGTGATTGATTTCATTGTAAAGAGGCTCGAAGTAATCATGATGCAGAAGAGGTTCAGCCAGCTTGGTGGCCTCCAACTCGATAGGGAAGTGAGGGCACTGGTCAATCATTTCTCTGAGATGTCACAGAGGCCAGTGCGAGATAAATTTGCTCGTCTCTCCCAGATGTCAACAATTCTCAACTTCGAGAGGGTATCCGAGATATTGGATTTCTGGGGAGAGAATGCAGGGCACATGACATGGTTGCTCACGCCTTCTGAGGTGAGGAGGGTTTTAGGCCTGAGACTGGACTTCAAACCTGAAGCAATTGCTGCCCTGAGGTTGTAACTGAACTTGCATTCTTTCCTTATCCTAATTGTATACTCTATTTGTTTTCCTGCAGAGTGGAGTTAATTGAGTGATATGGATGTTTTTTGTTGTGTAAAGACAAAAGAAGCATACATTTTTCTGAATTAATCAAATGTGAGGTACAATAAAATAAAATCGTGTGTACAATTTGTTTTTTTTTTATATATATACTGTATACAGATTTTATGAAATATAAGAAATCTTATATTTGTTAAAAATGCTGTGTATATATCTAAATCTATGGCATATAAGAATTTATAGTTATGCAAGCTGAGAACATATCAAGTTAATAAAGAGTAAGTCTGTTAAGTGTCCCATATTATTATTTTTTTTGGGTTAATTGCAGTGAAATCCTTATATTATAAGATATAAGATTAGTGTAGCTTATTATTTAAGTTTAAAACTCTTAGTTTAGTTCCTAGTTCCTAGAGTTTTAAATTGGTAGTCAACAGTTTGGTATTTTCATTTCTGTTTAATTTAAACTTTATATTTTTTATGAAATTTTTAAATTACCCCTCTAAGAACTAAATTGAGAGTTTAAACTTAAGAGTTAATAATTTACACTATCCTATAATAGGTTCTCACTCCAATTAACTCTTTTACTTGGAAAAATCTTATGTGATATGTAACTAAAATCAAAGCTTGACTCATTTTTCTCTTCAATCCCAAGACAATCTGCATTTGAATTCACTTTTTTCGCTCTTTATATCCTGAAGAAAAGAAATACAAATATGGGAATGTCAATATCTGCTAGATATTAGCTTCAGATTGCATTCATACATTAGGACCAATTTTCTCACTTCTCATAGTCACAATTTGCTGCAAAATGCAGTAACAATCAGCGGATCATCTCATCGCTAAAGACACCATACCTGATGAACCAAGTGCTCATTTATTTTTTCAAGTCAAATCTCTTGGTAGACACACTAAGCAGCTTGTTGAGAGACATTCCCTTCCCTCTCACCTCCTTCTTCGCCTCATACCTGTGCTTGATCCGGTCATCGAGCTTGTAACCAAGAAACGCCGGAAAAGCCATCAGCTCCCCGATGTCCCTCTCCATCTCCACGATCAGAAACTCCATCTTCTTCTCCAATGACTCGTGGCTGTACTGCAGCACCTGCGGATGCTTCTTGCTCATTGTCAGCAGGTCCTCGCACGAAAATCCGTAGCTCAGGAACATTGCAACCACCAACTGCATGTTCTCGCAGCTCGTCCTAGTTGCAGCTCCTACTGCCGCAACCAGTTCTCTCGTGCGGTGCTTGTATCCGATCTTCATGAGAAAGCACAACTTCTTCGACAAGTTCTTCTCATAGGAGAGGCTCAAGAATGTCGGCGCCTTGATCAGGAACTTGAAGATGTCCTCGGCGTTGAGATCACACTGCATCAAGAATTCGACTCTGGGCTTGAGCTTCCGGTCTCTGCTGACGCTGAACACGTTCGGATAGACCAGCGCGATCTTGAATACTTGCTCTTTGCTGAGGCCGACCGATCTCCAGAACTGCAAATGGGACAGATGGTGTTCGACCGTGTAAGCCAAAATGCCCGGCAGTTTCCCTATCAACAGTTTGGCAGCAGCCTCGTCCCCGTCAGCGAGTTCTATTAGGAACTCAACTCTGGGAACGAGCTGCGCGTGGAGATCTAGATTCAAGATGGCCGGGCGGCGGAGAACAATGTCGGGCCAGCCGAAGCGCTGCAGGAAGAGGAGCATCTCTTCCAGTTCCTGAAGAGGCATTCCGCCGAACACCTTGCCGACGTTCACATTGTTAATGATGTGGCCTAGCTTCTCTTCGGGCAATCCATGGTCCAGTAACAGTTGGCACTTCGAGATGAATTCGGCGAGGATTTGAGGGTTGGCTGAGACGAGCATGCGCTCGAGCTTGTCCGGGTCGAGCCCGGTTACGGCTCGGTGGATGAAGTCGAGAAAAGGGTCGAGTTCAGGGGAAGTTAGAATGGCTGGGCAGCGAGCGATTGTTCGGTGGAGTGCGGGGCCGGTGAGTTTGAGTGACTGCAGTTGCGCGATTCGGCGGCGGAGAGACTGTGGAGGTGAGGAGTCGAGCTGGGGGTAGTTCTGGAGGAGGAGATCGATTTGGGTTTCGGCGAGGCCGAGCTCGTGGAGCAAGACTGCAGGATTAGAAACAGCAGAGGCTGCAAGGGGAGTTATTGTGAAGGGAGCGGTGGGTCTGAGGACGGGGAGCTGTTTGTTATAGTGAAGGGAGAGGGAGATGTTTTGGAGTTTGGATGGGAACGGCCGCGAGATTAGTGATGCGGTGGGAGAGGAGAGAGCGGCAAGTGCCGCCGCAGGAGACATTTCTATTACTCCAGAATGCTCGGAGATTCGAGCGGCAGGGTCTGAAGTCAACTTCGAGGAGGAAAAGGAAGTCGAGTTCAACCAAGGTAATTGTCAGCGCTTGACGGGTTTGGGGCCGGGGGCTGACTCAAAACTGAGGGCCTGTCTTGTCTTGTGAGAGCGGTTTTTGGGAATAGATCCTGGATTTAGTGGGGGAAAAAAAGAGGTCCCCAATTATAAGGGAAAAACTTAAAATTTAGTTTTATTTTTATTTTTATTTTTTTTCGGTTACTAATCTTCATAATGAACCATCCTGTTGTAACTTCCATTCGCAGCATCAATAAAGTATATCTTCACATATAGCTAGTCTGATCTAACAACGAGCTGTTGTGCAAGTATGTTTCTCTGATGTGTCTCTGTAAATTTATCAATTTTTTTTTTTTTATGTCTTATATCGAGGAGGAGAAAAATTCGAACATATCTCTCAATGGAGGAGATGATGTTACAAAGATTTTGTAACTAAGAAGAGAGTATACTTTGAAAAAAAAAAAAAAATAGCAAATTTATAACTAAAATCAACTTTAATTTGGATATAGGCCCTTAAGTATTTGGGTTGTGCCTTTATAATTTATAATTTCCCTGACAAGTGTCAGACCTATTAATAATCAGGACTAGAGGTGACTACCGGGCCGTGCCCGGCCCGGCCTGGCCCGGGCCCATGCCCGGCACTACCGTGCCGCCGACACGGCACGGTTTCCTGGGGCCTAGGCCCGGGATCGGCCCGCCGGCACGGCACGGCAGGCCCGTGCCGTGCCCGGGCCGGCCCGGTTTTTTTAGAGAAAGAAAAAAAAAAAAAAAAAAAAAGAGGGAGTTAACACATTATAATAACAATAAAAACAGATGTCATATTATATATAATCTCATTACATTTACGTAATTACTCTATAAATCTCTTTAGAAATTATACAAAGCCTCTTTAGAAATTATACAAAGCCCGAAGAGATGGGAGAGGACCCTAGCCGTCATCCTCAACTTGTTCTTAATATATTTTCTAAGAGATTTATAAGTTAAAAATTAAAAAAAATTGAAAATACATGAATATCCTTACAAATTTAAATACTTTTAATCAAACTTCATTTTCTTCTGGTTAGCCTAAGGTCTCTAGTACATCTTCACTATTCAAGTCTTGTTCCCTGTCTTCTGCGTCGTACCAATCCTTCAAGCAGATACACATCTCCAATGTTTCCGCCGCCATTGAGGTTCTCAAGTCCGTGAGCACTCTACCACCTGCGCTAAAAGCAGACTCCAATGCTACAGTAGATACTGGAGGAGTTAGTAGATCACGGGCTATGTTGGAAAGCACGGGATATGTTTTTTCCTGTGATTTCCACCATGCCAAAATATCAAAGGATTCATACTTTTCAGGAGATGCGTTATTATCTTCATAGTTAGCTCTCTCTAAATAATAATGTAATTCATTAAAATATGTACTAGTTTGTCTTGGCTTTTTTCTATGAAATAGAGATGATATTATTGGATTACGAATTTCCCTAATAGATGGTTCTTTTGTAGTTTGTGTTGGCACAACATACATATTTTCATAAGTTTTATACATAATATCTAAACATATTTTAATATCATTAAGTAAATCCCTCACATTATTTTCATAAGACATATTTGTATAAAATAAATCTATTAATATTTCAAGTCCATCTAATTTGCAACGGGGATCCACAACAGTTGCAAAATATAATAAGTATGGAAAATCTTTAAAATATTTATTAAATTTAATTTCCATAAGTTGAATAATACTTTCAAGTAGAGAGTGATTTCTACATTCATTAAAAACCGAAGTAATTTCGGTTAAATAATATAATGCAATGTGTGTAGTTGGGTAATAAGTTCCTGACAGTGCTCTAGATGCATTTTCAAATTTGTCTAAAAACTTAGAAATGCAATGCAACTGGTGCCATTCATTATTATATAAACTATACATTGGTGACTCCATTTCATTAAAAGTATTTATTACATTTTTATACTGAATAGTTATGTTTAACATTTTATATGTAGAATTCCATCTTGTTCTAACATCTATAGGTACAATTCTAGGTGATATTTTCATATTTTTACATATTTGTTTAAATACTTGTCTTCTTGGCCCACTATCTTTAATAAAAAGTAATGTATACATAAGTTTCATTAGTGAATCATTTACTATTTTTAATCAATTTTGAACGCATAAGTTTAGTATGTGGCAAATACACCTAACGTGGAATAATTTTCCATCTAGAATTGGTTTTGTATAATTTTTAAGAATTCTAATTGCGGTCGTATTTTCAGAAGTATTATCCAAAGAAATGGTAAATATTTTATTGTCTATTCCAAAAGCTGAAAAAACACTTTGCATGGTTTGTGATAAATTATGTGCATTGTGAGGAAATTCAAATACCCTAAACCTATTATTCTTTTCTGTATGCACCATTCTTGATCTATATAGTGTGCCGTCACGCAAAATAATGAGTCATATTTTTAGCTTCCCAAGAATCTGCAGTTATAGTAACTCTAAAAATTAAAGAAGTAAAAATAGCTATTAAAGTGTCCCTCTGCTGTTTATATAATTTGAACATGTCGGATGTACATGTTGAACGTGGGACTTTTTTAAATTCGTCAGTAAATGTTGATTTACAAAATCTTTCAAATTTGCGATTATCCGAAAAAGTAAATGATTGTTCGTCATGTATTATAAATCTTGCTAAATTTTCTCTTATTTTAATTCGATCATATTTACGTATACCTAATGATTCACCAAATGTGCTTATTTGTGCTTGATGTGGTACATCTGGTAGGTGATTTTTTTCTACGTGTCTTTTAAGATGACCCGTTCCGCTACCTAAAGGAAACGAATAAATTTTATGACAGTGTTTACACTTAGCTTTCCTAACATTGTTTTCTATTATTTTTTCAAAATGTTTCCATATGTCTGATCTAACAGCCCTAGTAGATGCGGTAGTTTGTGTTTCGAGTATAATTGTATCAGTTGTTTCTTCCTGAGATACAGAAAATGGTACTTGAGGAGGTTGTTCTAAGAGTTGACATAGATTTTGATATTCTTCATCAGTTAAAAATGGAATAAAAGAACCCGTGGCTTGAGAGCAAGAAGCGCCAGACGAGTGTGGATCCATTTTAATAAAATCCCAAAAAAACAAATTAAAATTCTCAAAAAAAGTTTAAATTATAAATACCTGTTAACCGCTGAACTATTTGAGAGAGAGAGTGTGAAATATCTAATTAGAGAGATGAAGCTGGAAACCGAAATAGCGAAAAAAACCTTGCTTCAATAAGAAAACTTGCTTAGATCTTGTTTGGGAGACTTGCTTGCTTGAGACTTCTTGATCACTTGATTGAAACTTGCTACTTATTTTGCTTGAGACTTCTTGAGAATTAAAGATTTTAGGAGATTTTTTAGAAAGAATTTAGTGTATAAGAATGATGAATGGTAATAGAAGAGATATTGAGGTATTTATAGAGAAAGAAATGTTTTAATTTGCAAAAAAAATTACAAAAACCCCCTCCAACAACTATTTTGACCGTTGGGGGAGAAATCTGCAATTTTATTTTGCAAGAAACCCCCCAACGGCTATAAAAATAGCCTTTGGGGGGGCTATTTGCAAAAAAAAAATTGCAAAAACTCCCCCTAAACACCCTTAACGGCTATTTTAAAAAAAAAAAAAAAAAAAAATTGAAGGCCGTGTCGGACCGTGCCCGGCAAGGCCCGGCACAGCCGTGCCAGAACGTGCCGCCGGCACGGCCGGCCTCGGCCCAGGCCAAGGTGCCGGGCCGGGCGTGCCCAACCGGCCGCCTGACCCGATTAACAGGACTAATCAGGACCAACAGCCCCAGACCCGGACCGGGCTCGGCCCAATACCAGCCCTACCCACAGTAAGTTGTTTACGTGCGCCCATATACGGACGAAATGCCGAGGAGCTCCTCATCTCTTCTTGGTGATCTGTTGGGCAATCGACGGTGAGCGGCTGCTTCCGATGAAGATAACTCGTTCATTCAGTGGATTTTGAGATGTGTAATTTTAACTCTCTCCTTACTTTTCTATCCACAGTGCAGCGGATGATGATGATGATGATGATGATTGGATCAAGACCTTTGTGGCTTACCCCAGAGAAGTTTGAGGTTGGCATTTGAAATCAACTCAATTCACATTCAAAATCTATTTCCAAACATGTTTGCTATGTTTAATGTTTTAGTCATGCTTCAAATTCTGCAAGCTAGACCATTCTCAAACCACATGTTAAATGCACGCAAGGTGTTTGATAGATTGCCTGAACGAGGAATGTTAAATAGTTTTTTTGTGAATATTTGGTCGAAGCATCATCAATTTAGCTTAACAAAACACAAGAAGCGTGGTCCTAGGAGAACTATGCAGGGCAAGTTTCAAGCACCGTACGAACTGCAATCGGAATCCGCACCGAGTGCGGCCCGTAAACCTCTACCCACGTCAGGCTTCCGAAGTTGAAGTCCCCTCGCACTTTGCGCAGGGCGTTGAAGGTCACCGTGAACTTCTTTGTGTTTTTGGACTTTGTAAAGTGTAAAACGGAAGGTTCAACTGTCATTTTAACCCCTGGTGGAGCTTGAACAATTGCCTTGTAGACTGCGCTGTCCTTTCCAATATTGGTAACCGTTCTTTCTACCTTTGTCGTGCTTGTCAGATCAGGGATGGAAATCGAGGGGAGATTCAAATCATATTGAGGAGCCTCTGTTTGACGGCAGATTTCAAGCTTGTTGCATTCGAAGTATTGGAAGTAATCCTTTGGATTGATGTCGTAAATTAGACCAGGATCTGCTGCTCTGTTTGGGTCGATGTGGCCTCCACCGAAGTCAAATGGGTCGGCAGTCTTTGGCGGAGTGGACTGTGCTTCTATTGGCACGCCATATGCATCGTTGATGGATGCTGAAAGCAGTAAAAAAGAAAAGAATTAAAATATTAATGGAAGTTAGAAAAGGACACGAGGTGAGTCCCGGGTACAATGCTTGTACATCTGTTTATGTTGTAGCCTAAAGTAATTTTTTCATACCTGTGGTGATGAGTGCTGACTTTATTGCTGCAGGAGACCAATCAGGATGGAGTGATTTTAACAATGCAGCCACTCCGGCTACGTGTGGACATGACATTGAGGTACCGGAAGCTAAGTCATAACCTGATGGCTGTGCTGCTAAGATGCTGACTCCTGGGGCAGTGATATCAGGCTGGCCAAAAGCATAAGAGCAGGTTCTTATTCAACACACCGTTCGTAGTTCTATGATTTAATTAACTTTGAATCTCTTGAACATTGCAATTTTTGTTCTTTATCTTTTTGGGTTGTTATAGGCTTCAGAAGTTGAATTATAACTTTCTAAGTTAAGCTTAGTTACGAAAATACTGCTACAGACCAAGTATTCCAAACATTTGAAAGCAAAGAGTAGATGGAAGTTGGTTCCAAGCACTAAAGCGGATTGGTATTTAGATAAACAAATAATAACAAAATATAGTTCATAAATACACACACACACACAAAAACACACACACACACACATAATTTTAAAAAGATACGAGGAATATGTGTTAGAATAAAAGGAAAAGCAGGGAAGAAAATTGAAAAATCTATGTGATGACATCCTTTCTCTAAACATAATCTCCAAAAAATGGAAGAAAATAATAAAAGAAGAAAATAATTAATCTTGCCAGGGACAAGTGCCTCACTGCTGATAATTGCTATTTCTGAAGTGAAAGTGATCACTATCAATAATTTGAAGAGGAGCAATCGAATTAACATAAGCAATAAGAGCATGGTCGAAGGATACAATCTAATCATGGACAATATGGCTCATGTCATATATAGTTCACATGTTAAGGGATCATCCCACTTTTAGCAAGTATTATTCTATACGATGGGCTGCATCAGTGGATTAGCTATAACAAAATGTTCACCAACAACTATCTTGGTCACTAGGACAAAAGCATAGAAGGATTAGGTTCACTAGCTATTGCAATTGCTGTAACACTGCTATAAGCCCTATTTGAAATAAAGTTTTAATTACAAATAATACTCTTGTAAACCTATTTGAAACACTCTTTCTAATTAGGCAGTCACAACTAGTTATTTTTCTTGCTGATTTTATACTATTAGAGTATTTAAATATTGGAGAGTGTTTTACGTAATTATGTATTTTTGTACAATATGAAAAGATGACTGTAAACCTAGATGGGTAATTTGTCGGATTTGGATCCTTTCATCTGCTCTGAAGTAGTGGAGGGTGGAAATGTACCTATACTGGCCATTGGATCATTATCTATGGCCCACATTAATATTTCAGTAAGTTAATTAATTACTATATTCTTAAACATAGTTTTATTATGCGCTTGGTCCGAGAGCGAGTAGTAAGTACTTAGAAAACTTGGTGATTGCTCAGATTACTTGTTCAAAATACAAATTATTAATATTTTAATGCATGCATACCAAAAGATTAAGTATATAATATAAGAACTTGTAATTTCAATACTGAAAAAATCAAGATAACTAAAATGTAATAAAACAAGTTTCATACCTTACAAATATTCAAGTATAGCTCTTTAACTCGCTTTGTATTATCCCCAAAATCAATTCATTTCGTGATTCGTCTCTCTACTCAATCAATTTGAAAAACTTCAATTTCAAAATAATAAAAAAAAGAGAGTAAAAGAGAATGAAATTGTAAATGTTAAAAAAGAGAGAGAAGACGGAAGTAATGTTCGAAAGAAAAAAAGATTAATCTTACCTTCTTGCTGACCCTAACCACTACAAGACGTTGACATGCGGATCACGTTCACTTCCTAACCTATCTATGTACCTACCCCATACGCTTTTGTCGATATTGTTTGCCGATCACATTCCCTCGAAACAGCTTTGATGAGCGCTGATTTACCGCAGCTATAGAAACTTATCAAGAGAGATTAGGGCTAGATCGAGTCCTAATCTTGCTCGATAACTTTGATAACATCAATAATTATTTTGATAACACCGATAATTTTTTTGAGAGAATTGTCTATGTTCGTTTATTTGATAACATCAGTAATTATTTTTGTTAAATTAGAAAACTTTCTTGTATCTGGTTTTCGTTTAGATTTAGTCTCACATCACCTATTGAATTGTTTGTACAGTGTTGAGACATCTATAAATATATATATATATATATATATATATATATATATATATATATATATATATATATATATATATATCTTAACTCATAATAAATAGATTAATTAATTATCATTATTTCGTAACATGACATCAGAGTGCATTATGAAATAAATCTCAGCCGTCAATATCAATAATCGTAATTGATGGCCGACTCCGACTCTGATTTTGATGCCAATTACGATTCTGACTCTGACTTCACAATCGTGTGACTAATTCGATGTTGATTGCGATTTTGACTCTGCAATCATGTCATCAATTTGATTCTGCTTCAGTTTCTATTTCTTTTATGCTTTGTGACTACAAGTACTCTGGCTAATACCTCCTTGACTGCAAGCCTGTAATCCCGGCTTGATACAACCCTTTACTCTTTTCTTTACCTACTATTTCTTCGAAGAAAGAAATTTATCTACTGTCTATTATTGCTTCTAAAAAAGAAACTTATTTGTTGTCTACTACTGTTCCTAATATCGCTTCTAAAAATAGTTTATCTGCTGTCTACTACTATTTTTAGGATAGAAATTTATCTACTGTCTAGTACTACTTTTAAGAAAGAAGATTATCTCATGTCTATCACTGCTTCTAAGAACTACTGCTTCTAAAAAGAAGTTTATCTGTTGTTACTACTGCTCAAATATGGGTGTGCTCTAATGATTCAAATAATTCATCTACTGCTACTACTACTATTACTGTCTACTGTTGGTACTGCTGCTGCTCATTCATTTCAAGTTAATCTGAACTATTGAAGAGAAAGACAGTATTTTTAAATCTGTGTAACAAGTTGAGTATAATTGATATTTATACTCCAACTTGAAGAGAAGTATTAAATTAGAAAACTATTTTGTATTTGACTTTAGTTTAGATTTAGTCTCACAACACATGTTGGATTGTTTTTATGGTATTGAAACACCTATAAATATATGTATCTTTTAACTCATAATAAATAAATTGATTGGTTCTGATAATTTAATAACAATTTTGATAGAATTTTTTTGATAACAAATAAAAGCTTCTCTAGATCTCATTAATCTAACCATAAGATGATGTGGTTTTCGGATTTAAGTATTAAAGAAAATTGTGGAAGATAGAGTTTTGACAAATTAGATACAACATTGACTATTGCAAACAAGAGAGATGAAACAGTAAGTCATTGCCGCAAGTAGGAAAATGAGCAAGTAAGTCATTGCCGCAAGTAGGAAAATGAGCAAGTGAAATGTAAGAGAAGTCAATAGAGTGTTGGTGGTTTTAGTTAAGAAGTTTATAAAAAAGTAGTCAAGTTATTTTAGATTTACTAAGTGTCAAACTAAGAAACATTAAGATATTTTAAAGTGAGTGACGAGTTTGTATTTGGATGTGACGGACATTGACACTTGCATGATATTTACTGGTACGTATCAGGCACATCGAAGCCGTATCTGATTTTAAAAACATAATAACTTGAATATCAAAACCGTAACCACTTATAAAAAAATCATTCAGATTGCGTGGCGACATTATATCCTCGTTCAAAAAGTCATAGAGATCGTGTATTGAATACTATGAAGTTGTACATTGTGTAAAAGGATAAAAATATTCTTTTGACATAAAAATGAATTGGTAATACTAAAGCAATAAGTTCCAAATACCTTACAAAGATAGAGACTACATGATATTGGTTTATTGGATTGAATTCAAATTCTTTTCTTTAATATAGTTACTTGATTAGATCAATATTTTAAATTGTTAAGATTTTTTTTCTTTTCTTTCTACTATAAAAGAATTTGTCTCAATGATTATGAGTTTTGATGCATATTATATTTATCACATGCATAAATACGTGCATATTTATGATGTCATATCAATATATCCTACTTTCTTAGGGTTTAAAGTGTTCCCATATACTTGTCTTGTCGTATCTGTGTCCTGTGTTTGTGCTTCATAGGCCGTAAATAAGAATTTGACAATAACTATATGTGCATCGACGCTCCACTACTTTTAGTGGACATATGAGGGGTACAAATATGTATTTCAGCTTACTGATTTAGAGTCCTAACATGGTATTAGAATAGAAATGATGAAGAAGTAGGAAATTTTTTTAAAAATTGATGGGAAAAAAATCCTTGAAACCCTAACGTCAGCCACCACACTACCTCGACATCTCATGTCCAATTCCAATCTTGATATTTGATCTAGCCGATTGTGCCATCATCTTCGCTTTGACATCTCGTTAATCTTTTTTGTTCTTAGGTTCGAGCCTCCCTTGATCCATCTTCTTTGAGGAGATATGTGCATTCTCTTTTTCCTACGTTAATTTTTAATTTCTACTGAGTATAGGTGGTCATGAATTTGAATTCTCTCATATTTAATATTAGAGTGGACTTTCGAGTAAATTGCAGGTGTCCTCCGAGGAGGCATAATCAAACAATACTTTGTGATCGTGGCTTATGGAGGCTACTACGTTAACTAGCTATTCGTGGAGATACAGCACATGAAATTTGTATATGGAGGCTAAAGTAATTCATGACAACAATTTTGCATTCAATACAAATTTCTTTCTTCTATATACCGAGTCTCTTTCTCCATGATGGTAGGCTCCTTTTTCTTGCTATGGAACTATCATGTAATCCTATGGTAGGGTAGGGCTAAGTATAATTCTGGTAAACCAAACGGGTTTACCAAACTAAACTGAGAGATTATGTTTGGTTATTGAACTTCTTGAGTTCGGTTCAGTTGCCAAACCAAAATTATAACCAATTTTCAGGTTGGGTCTTGGTAGATGAGAGTATAACTATACCCGACTAAAAATCAGATTATTATAATTTAAAATAAAAATAATTAACAACTGATTCGATCCACATACTAATATGACCCAACAAACTAAAAATACTAGAGTTTAAATTCCCATCCCCTAATCTCTTTTTTCTTCTCACTAGGTTTGAGGACCCAACAGTTAGCAGCAAACTCTCTCTCGGTTCAGTCATCGGAAATGAAATTTTTGGCCATACCTGAACTAAACTGATCAATACTCAACCCTAACCCGAAGATGAATTTTGTCATAAAATTATTTATGAGTAGATTTGGAAATATTGCAAGTCTACATGATATAAACTAGTCTAGAAAAATAGTGGAATGCAATAAAAAGTAAAGTTCACTTAATCCCTTAAGTTTCACAATTTCTATTTAATAATAACTCAAGCAGAACAACAACAAGGCTTTCATGTTCTTTATTTTCCCTGATTTCTCATTTTCTTCGTGAAAACCAAATATTCAAAGTATCAACATCCAAAAATTTTTGAAAATAAATCGTTATTCATATCCTTTTTCTCTTACTTATCGACCCATCATAATGTTATCCAGTATAGATCAATATCCTAATTGGTAATTTATCTTAACAAAGCGAAACTTTAGAATTTTGTTAGAAGGGAGTAAATTGAAGCTTTTTGCCATAGGATTAAGAGATGGATTAGAATAGTCAGTGCAAGGAGATTGGATGATGGGTTAGAGTTAGGAGAAATGATGTGGTTGAAAAAGATGGAGAAAGAGTACAAATCTATGTTTTGGTCTGCTAAATAAGTTAACCCTCTCATAAAAGCCTATCCATTTAGCCTATTAATAATGCAGAGGGAAAAAAAAGAAGAAACTTCATTTCATAGTTTCTTTTAGTGAAGTCAACTCCTTGAGGTCGAATAAGAATGTATGTTTTTGAGGGGTGGGGGTGGGGTGGGGGGTGGGGGGCATTCTGTTGTGTTGCAAAGAGGAGAGGGGAATTAGCTGTGATAATTAAACTTGTGAAGTTTCGGTGAAAATCTATAGAATAGATAAAACAAGTTTTCAGATGGTCAGGTAAATCCCAAACAGGTCAACCTGCTCAAGATAATGAGAATGGAGGAAGAGAGAACATGTAGCTTGTAGGATAGAATGTGCAAGGCAACAAATGATTTCTTAGCAAACCTGCACAAACAAAGGAGATGACATGGGTTGGTGGCCTGGTTTTGCCCCTCCAATGCTCATGTCAGTTCTGAAGAGGAGAGCTGAAAGCAATACAGTCTGCTTGGATTTCTCTAGTGCTTACCTTAAACTTGCATAGCATGGGATTATATACCAGGCATTTTAGTCTTGGGTGGCCAAGAGTGAAGGCAGAGTTTTCTTTCCTAAGAGGCCACGTGCTAACCTTCATTTGATCTGGCCTTGTGGTGGTAATTCAGCTGCTTAGGCTAGTAAAAGTTCATATGTTGGAGAACAAGTCAGATGATTTGAATCTCCCATGAAGTTATCCGGACAACTGTCTTGCTAGTTGCTGTTGTGGTTGTACTAGGTCTTACTGTCATGATAGAAGTTTCCTACGACCCCTTTGATCAGTTTATGTATCATAGGCATGATGGGAGCCATGGCCGACCCCTTTACAGCCCTTTCTTAGTAGGTCATGTGCTAGTAGCGTGATGGGGATCTCCCACAATCCTCGATGGAAGCTCACGTGCCAAGAGTGTGTGGAGCTTGTTTCACGAACCCTTGACAACAACTTTGTGTGCTGAAGGTGTCACTCATTGAGTGCGTCCTAAGTGTATTGATGGTCTTAATCAGGTTCTATTTCTTGGGCCCACACCACTCTGCCCAACTGGAAAAATGATGGAGATTGTCACCTTTCACTTGGTCTAGAGAAGATTTTTAGAAGGCCTACCAACTTTTTTTGACAATTCCTCTATGAATAACAATAAGGAGATGGTTTCTTCTTCAAATTTTCTCTAACATGAGTATTATAATTTATAAATAAAATGTCATTCAAAATTTAGAAAATAAAATTCGAAAACCTTTTTAGAAGAAGTGGGAATTGAACATTTGCAATTCTCCCTTGATTGTATAAGTTCTGGAAGAAGTGGGAATCACGGTCTCCAGTTCTCCTTCGACCATGGATAATAACTATAAAGATGAATGAACTAAAATTATTTGTTTTTTATGCTTTAAAACAGAAAGCACAGACTTAGATGCCAAGACAGTCATAAAACTAACTAAAATTATGAAGATATGACCTGGAACCTAACAGTGCAGGACTACGAGAGATTTTGCAATGAGGTACAATGGCACCACAAGAAACTAAAATTTATGTGGGAAGAGATCTTTGGAACAAAATAGCTTGCTTTAGCTCATTTTAAATTAAAATGAGCTAGTTGAAAATGGGATATATAAATGGATTTTGAGAAGGCACCAAGGTTATCATTTTTCACACACAGTATATTTTCCATGTACTTTATGATCAAATGCAACTTAGATTTCAAACAAGGTTTAAACTCAGATCAGTATCGATAGAAGCTGTTGGTATGTAATGGAATCAGCGATATCGGATGCATATTATTAGCAATATAGAAAATATCAAGTATATATATTGTGTTGGGTATATATGTACCTTACAGATTTTATAATGCCTAGATTTTATCAGGTACCTCAAAATTCAAGGTTTCTAGTTACATATTGATCTTATCGAATTTTGTGGTATCTGATATAAGATAAACCCTATAAGATTAGTTTCGATAAATGATATTCCAAAATTTTCTATAACAAACAATAGGCATTGTTGATTCTGGTAACATAAACTACCAAAAAATATCAGTTTTGAGATTTCAAACCTTGTGTTCAATGTAGTAGGTCAAATAAGTGTGTGGCAGGTTGATAATTAATACCTTGATCAATCCAGGGAATGATGCACTGGGCCCTCTTGAAGAGAAATCAGCAACCTTTGGTGCAAGAACTTCACTACCTATTACAGTGCGTGATGGTGCCACCTTCACGACAGGGTCGCTGTTAAACAAATTATGAGTCAAAAATGAACACAAACAATAAATCTTCAGTTACAGGTTAAGAAAATTTGAACAAGTATTACTCTGCTGTGTTTACATAACGCAAAATCTGCATCAAAGCTTCAGAGTCTATTGCCACACATGGTTTCTGTTGTTCGATGGCTTCAATACCACTGAGACCGTAACCAGCAAAAATAAAGCCTCTTGCCCCAGCTTTTAAAGTATTGAGAACGGCTTTAGATAGATGAAGTGCTGGTGGTGTTCCGGTGCTATTTTCTGGATCAGGAAAACAAATCACGACCTTCCCAATGAAATCAGTATTATTGAGCGTCTGTGCATCACAGCTGCAATATGTATAGGAAAGCCCAGTGTTCATTCTATGTTACTTCAAATTCAAAATACACCTACAGAAGATAATGAAATTCTCAATGTTGAGACAATGATTCTACATTTCTTATTTCTTTCCTTTACTATAGAACCAAGTGAAGTACTTTGTTAAACCAAAAGTAGCATATGAAAGTAAATTGACTTTCTGGCTGATTTCTAAAAGTTAGATGCTGATTCATATAGACTACTGGGTTATGCTGAATAACCAAATTGCATATCCATTACCCTGCTCCATGAACCAGTTGTGTGAAATTGTTTACATGCTCAAGTGCAGGGAAGAGCGATTGGCCCTACAAAAAATAAAGATTATTTAATTAGCTAGAAGTGCAGGTGTGAATCAACTTAACTTCAATCACATTGTTGATCCAAATGAGATTAAAAGTACCCTAAGTTAGAATGGAATTTTCAAATGGAAACAAATATATTCGAAATTTTCAAGAGGGTCAGTGAGAAATGGAATGCAAAGGTTTAAACTCTAGACAAGTATACGGTATACTTATCCTAAGCTACAATTTGGATGGTGCATGTTGAACACTAATGCATGTAACGTTTCACATTTCCTTGAACTCATACAAAGTCATGAGGATTATGGAAGCAGGATCAGCCCAAGAACAACCTGTGGTGGTACGGAAGGCATGGACTACACGAGGTCCAACACCCTCAAATAAGAAACTCCTCAACACATTAAAAAAAATATATATATGATACTTTGTGTTTGACTCTATTAGTCATAGTTCCTTGCCGTTGTGGGTGGTGCTCGTTTGCGCGCATAAAAGTCAAATTCCTAAAAAGAGACTACACGTGATCATCAAGTCATACACCAACTTCTAACCTAATGATTATAAACAGAATGGGATCTTGCATTAAAGCAGTCAAAAACTGGATTCCACAAGCACAATAAGGTCAAGTCATATAGGTGTCTAGAGAACAATATATATACAGAAGAAATTGGTATCATAGTATCAGTTTAATTGTATGTATCATCAAAGCCTTCTCCCATCATACTGGGGTTGGCTATGTAGCAAGGCTCCAAGAAAAACTTGACCAAGTTTTATGACTGGTTGTTGACTTGACATCACCCCTCTTACAAGTTGCTGAAGACTATGGATGAGAGAGAGACTTGTCATAGTCCAAAATGGTCAGATAGCATTCACCAAATTCTTGTAGACTTGAGAAACTATCTAGAAGGGAAAAATTGATAAGTGTGTTATAGGGACATTAGTGTATACATAGACAAATTTTTTCTCAGAAACATTAAGACATAGTGTGGGTATTAAAAATATATATTTATATTTTGTAAAGATGGACTCAGATTTAACTCCAATACTGATATTAGCTAGATATCTGTTCTCATATTAACATGAAAAAAGGTTTACAATGCTATTTGTTTCTGTTGTCTACATCATAAAAATAATGGTTGTACTTCCACCATTTATGCACTCAGTCGTATTCTTTATGTTCAGATACCTATTCGGATTCTTAGGCTATCAATATTCTAAATAAGTGATACTTAATATCTATTATGGACTTTGTTATATTCTTATTTATTTGCTAAATGACTGTCATATTAGATACTTAATATTTCAATACTTTTATTTACTTCGTATTTCTTTGATTTATTCATAGATTTTGTTGTCTGTAAGAAGTGGATGTAAATTCTCTCAGTGTTTATAACAAATATGTATAAAAAGTTTCATACTTGATGTGACCAACCACAGGATATTATATCCTAATCGTGAGTAACATATTAGAGGTGTATGAATTAAGTTTTGATCTACTTTAAAAAAGAAAAAAGAAAAAAAGAAGAGTTAGCTACCATCCATGAATGATGAGTTAAGCTCATGTATAATAGTTATTGATGAGTGTCATATCATTGATCTCTTTGTCTGTTAATTTAATTTGGTACTGTTATGCATTTTGGAAGAGCCAGGATAATCCCATACCACCAGTGTCCGATTATTTCCGAGAGTAATGACAGTCGGGAAGGAGCGATCTATAGTGCTTGCCGCCACAGTTAGTATCCATGGAGCATCATTCGTGATCGATTGGGGTTGAGGACCATCGTTTCCCCCTGAAACAACAACAGTTTTCCCCTCCAAAACTGCATGTAGTGTTGCATACGGAAATTCCAACATCCCCATAGACACTGACAGTGATATGATATCGACGCCATCATGAATTGCATGATCAATTGCCTTCACTATTCCTGCTGAGCTGCAGCCTCCTGTTTTTCCCCAGCACGCCTTATATATAGCCAGTCTGGCACGTGGTGCACCTCCTCTTGCCTCACCGCCAAGATAGCTAACATTTGCAACCAAGTTACCAGCTGCAATAGAAGCTGTGTGAGTCCCATGGCCACCCAGGTCTCGAGGTGACAAGAAATCCTCTTTGAGCCACTCCTTTGGCACTTCATCATTGTACATCCGATTTCCAATTATCTTCCGGTTGCAATACGTCTTGTTGGATTCTCCAACTTGACAGATGCCTTGCCACCGAGATGGTATCGGACCACACCCTGTGTCCTCAAAGCTTTTTGATTCTGGCCATATACCTGCGTGAAAATGGCCATTAGTTAGGTGCAGACATAGTCATTACTTGGTTACATGTAGCTTGTCGTTTATCTTTTTAAAATTTCATCACATGGATTTGGAATCAGTCTGACCTGAATCAATAATTCCTATGATGATACCATCTCCATAATTGGTTTCGCGAAGTAGCCCTTCAGGTTGGTTGTAGTTGAGCCCAAGGAAGTCCCAGCTTCGTGTTGTATGCAGAGGAACATGGCGATTAGGCCTTACACTTTTGACTTCAGGCATTTCTAACATGCAGAAGATAACATAATATTCAAGAATGCGTGAGTTTTAACTTGATCAAATGACACAGAGATGACATAGTTATGTAAAATCTGGAACCTGCAACTTCCTTCGCTTGCGACTCTGTGAGCATTGCTGCGAAACCAGAGAATCCATGTCTGTAGCTATAGACTATGGACTTACGTGCATTCTCTTCGCTGGGAAGGAAAGAAAAAAAAAATGCTAATCAATATGCACCTGCAAGTCATTTTGCCAATTTTTAAAAAAATTTCAAATATTTGTTATGTTTCTAAGCATTTGCTCTTATCAAGGTTTTCTATGGCTGTTGATTTATGATGCCATACCGAAAAGACAGAATTCAACTAAAGATTTATTGTTATCAATGAGACATTTAGAATGTGTTTGTTTGAGATCTCATCGTGTGGGCGTTTCTAATTTATTATTTATTTTGCATGTTAGATATTGTCTTATTTTTCTACTTGTAATGTGTTTTGAGCTCATTCAATTTTGTGTTTTTGTGTAGGGTGTTCTGCTGGGGTGTAAAGCCTAATTGTTTCGGAAAATTTTCTTGTAAATTTGGGAAAAAGGATTAGTTAAAGGTCTTTTATCACTGCAAATTGTTGTAGAGACTATGAAGGTGATTCTTTGATCAAAGTTTATAAAGGAAGTGATCGGTACAGCGAAAGGCTGGATGCAATGCCACAGCCTAACATCATCAAGTAAGGTACGAGATATCTCTGTACATTATGCATGTGGATTATTTCATTATAGGGTTTTTTACATATCTGTCCCTTACATCTGTAAAAATTAGAATTTAGTCCCTTAAATCTTCATATTTGTAATTTAGTCCCTAAATTTTTTAAGTTACCACAATTTAGTTTCCCAGCTATATTTTTTGTCCGAATTTTCCGTTATACCCCTGAATTACTTCACTTTAGTCCTCCCTTTTCTCTTCTTCCTCTTCTTATTCAGTTCTCCTCTCCATTGTTCTCCTCTCTCTCTTTCCTCTTCTTGTCGGATTCTCCTGAGTTACTTCACTTTAGAGATTAACTGGAAGAGAAGAGAGAGAGGAGAAGAATGGAGAGGGGAACCGAATAAGAAGAGGAAGAAGAGAAAATGGAGGACTAAACTGAAGTAACTCAAGAGGATAACGGGAAATTCGGGTCAAAAATATGGTTGGGGACTAAATTGTGATAACTTAAAAGATTTGGAGGACTAAATTATAAATATGAAGAATTGGGAGACTAAATTCTAATTTTTAAAGATGTAAGGGACAAATATGTAAAAAACCCTTCATTATAACCTAAAGTCACGCCTGAAATTAAATGCCATGGCGCTTGATATACCATATTTTTGCGTTTGAACTGCTAGTTGTTGTTTTACAACCCTTTCAGATCAGTACTCCGTATGCTGTGGTTGGGACTTGGTGGCGTAGTGAAGCCGGACTAGACGATATGGAGTTAGATTTAGACGATGGGAGCGTAACACCATTGGTTTGAAGTATAATATCTACTACTTGTGTGAAATATTTGTAGCATTGGAAGCTAGAAAGAGTTGCAGCATTTGAAGTACTTGAGTAGTAGGCCATAGCTAAAGCAAAATCTTGTACTCCCCATCACAAGTGGCATGTTTAATTGATTCCTCTCTAGTTTCTATTTACTTTCCATTGAACTAAGATTTACTAGAGTGACAGTCTCCAAATATTCTCTTTGCTATTTGCTATCATTTCCATATGGGAGAAACTCCTTCAAAAAAATCAAGCAACACTTTTAGAATTGTAAAATTTTCTTCTGAAGTGAAAACAAACTCAAGGCCTGTTTGAAGTTTCCATCACTTTGAGATCAGGCCAGATATAATACCTCCCAAATATCGATTTGAGCGTATTGTGGTGTGATGCTGTGACGACGTCTGGATCTTTATGTTTTTTCTCTCCCATGTATACAATATACAGCTGAAATTGAACAAAGTTTGATGGTAAGAAGTAACAAATAATGATATGAGCTTTCAAAATTTTTACAATTTGAACTTTAACAGCAGTAAAATCTATTTCAATCAAAAGCATACCTTTTTTGGTTCTTCATCTTGCTGGCCAAGTGACAACTTAAAGAAGCATTGTAGAGTGACGACCAGGATTAGGAACAAACATGGTTGTTTTTTATTCATCCCTTCCCTAAAAAAGAAAAACTGGAGAAATGAAAAGAAAATTTCAGTTAATACTGAGATCGTTTCTCGACTGTCAGACCCTCAACTCTAGATCCTAAATTCCCAAACCAAATATGGTGGTAAAGTTTGAGGTGTGGGGAGAGAGAGAGAGAGAGAGAGAGAGAGAGATGGTTAGAGAAAGAAATAGTCAGAGAGATACGAGGAGAATGTAATCTCATGGTGTAAACTAGGTCTCAAACCGGAAATTCTAAATGCGCACCACATTTTACTTGTGAGCACCACATACTATATAGTAAAGTGATTTACAACATAGGGAAAAATGGGGCTCACTAGTCAATATGGTGAGCATTTAGAATTTCCCGTCTCAAACTGACTCCGGTCCTTGGCACTCGGGATGGCTAGCCTATCTCGAGCATGTATATTAATGTCATATATCTTTCTTCTTGCTAACTCGTTTTCTGTTTTTCTCCATAATGCATGGCTAACTCTTAATAAGAAATTTAAGAGATAAGTACGTATCTGGTACCACCGACAAAAACTTATAATATTGATAAGATAAAAATCCACAAACAAAGAAAAAAAATTTCTAAATATAACGTGGTTCTACTGTCCAAATTGCCAATATAAGTCCATGGGGACGAGGAGGAAAATGCACTAAATTTTAAAGGAATGTAGACATCAAAACTCAAAATCCCAAATCAAAAATTAGATGGGTCTAATGAGTAGTCTTATTGATATTGTAGGTTGTGACGTTAGGTTGGTGGTATGTTACCAATTATGAATATGAGTTCATTTAATCAGGACGGATCTTTTTAATTTTTTATACATATTTATTATTATTTGATCATACATTGACATATGTTCTTATTAATTCCCTATATGAGGAAATTTTATTTACGCATAGAAATTTATTTTTCATGTACAAATTTTAAAATTGCAAATAATTACAAATTTATTATTTTCTTTTTTGACTAAATTATTCTTTTAAATCCCAAATCTCTGACGCATCTTAAAAATTTAGAAAACTATTATCGTTTTTCTCTTCTGTTCTTTATAAAATAAAATTTAAAAAAAAACACATCTTTTTTGGTATTTAAATCTAAAAACAAACGCATCTCTCATAAACTAATCGATTTAATTTCCTGACTCCCTAAAATTTTTACATTTGCGTTCCTAAAAAAAATTGAAGAATTTTAAAATTCTTCAAATTCACTGTAACATAAAAAACTAGGGTTTAGAGTTTGAGTTTTTTGAAGCACATGGAAAAATCTAATGTGCAATTGGTGTCGGAGGACAAATCGAACGTACTGTTTAAAATTATTCTTAGTTTTTGATACATTTTTGTTTGCAATTTAGTGTTACTAATTTTTGTTTTGTTGGTGAGTGATAGTCATCACCGGTCAGGTATTAACACCTGACCAGATTAATTTCTGGTTGGATATTAATAACTGACCACTATATTTTTCTGTCAGATATTAATAACTGATTCAAATAAAACAAAGACGGAGCGACCGTTGAGTCATGTAAGAAATTTGGAGAGAGAGAGAGAAGAGGAAGATCGATAGGGGTGGAGGTTTGGGCTGAGTCGCGGATGAAATTAGGAAAAAGAGAGGGAGGGTTAATTTTGAAAAAAAAAAATTGGACGTAGAGAGTAAATTGGTGATATTTCAAAAAGAGAGATTGGTATAGAGAATATTCTGGACATGAAAAGTAAACGTATTAGTACTTTTCTGGATTCACAAAATTAATGTTGGTGCTCCAAGTTCAGTAGAGATTTGGCTTGGAGATAAAGCATGCTAACGCTTTAAAATTTAAAATAGTTATACAAATTTCTACATCAAAGTACAAGGATCTATTGTGAATAGCTTATATAAAGACTTTTTTTTTTCCTAAAACTTTTTACATTAAATTTATTTCGCACTAACAATGAGCAACTAACTGCTTAAGTCCTGGAGACATTCAAGCCAAGTATCCGTGCGTACTATTTGTTGGATCTGTAGATCATTATTTGACAAGTTAAATGGATAATATCCAAAAAAAAAAAAAAATATTCCATAAGTTTTTATTCAAAGTTAAAGAGTAGAATAAAAAAAATCTATTATGAATAGCTCGTATGTTATGTCGTAAATAGGATTTTATGGATTACTTTCTTTGAATCTTTATTTATCTTTTAATTTTGTGCTACCATATGACTGGCTACTCAAGAACTTATTATTTAACCATCGGGGGGTTATTGTTCGTTCAAAGTATCCTATACGATAGTAACCTTGGCTTGAAAGAAAATAAATGAAATGAAAAGAAATGAAATGGGAAAGAGAAATGGATAGAAAAGGAAAATGAAAAGAAATTATTTTTTGTTCTTTCGTATGAAAAGAAACTAAAAAGAAAATTTAAAAAAATTAAAATAAAAATAAAATGTTAAGAAAAAATATTCTTCAAACTCCTAATTAGAAAAAATTAAAAATAAACGTAAAAAAAATTCTCTAGAAAATTGAAGAATAGAGAGAAAATTTTATCATTTATTTTTTCTTACTTTCTTTAGACTTTCTTTTCCTTAGTTAAAATACAAAATAATTTTCCTCAACCCTCTCCATAACTTCGGAGTTTTTGTGTGATGGAATGTACTTTCAGTATGGTATCAGAATAATTCAGATTCAAATCCTGTCGGGTGCGCATTTAATTGCGGGTTTTAAAAAAAATAGGTTCAATTCCTATACAAAATGGGTCTTCAACCTACACCATAACTTCGAAGTTTTGGTTCAACCTGCGGGGGAGTGTTAAAATATAAAATAATTTTCCTTAACACTTACCATAAATTCCCATAAATTTGGAATTTTGGTGCAGTAAAAAGGTTTTTCAACATCTTTTACATTTTCTTTCAAACCAAACCGTGGGAACTATCTTTATTTTATCTTTATTTTTATTTTGTTTTCTTTGTTTTCCTTCAAACCAAATACTTGAATAGGCTAGTCAAAAGCAATAATTATACTCCATCATATTTGTAGCTAAATAATTGAGGAACAATTATAGGTTATATTGTGTAGATTACGACTTTGCTATAATAACAATAGCAACTTTTTTGAGAAAAATAATAATAACAGTAGTAAAAATATATATTTAAACAATAATATAATAATAGTATGATTATAAAATAATAATAAAATAAAAAGAATAATAATAAGCTTATAAAAAGTTAAGGAATAATAACAATAAAAAGAATATATAATGAAATAATATAACAATAATAAGCTTATAAAAAAAATAATAATAATACTTTTCGGTGTAAAATTTTACCAAGAACAAAAACACTGGTATTAATGATAAGGGGTTTTTACATATTTTTCCCTTGAATCTTTAAAAATTAGAATTTAGTCTTGCAAATTTTTATATTTATACTTTAGTCTCTCAAATCCTTTAAATTACCTCACTTTAGTCTCAAACATATTTTTTGCTCGAATTTCCCATTATACCTCTAAATTACTTCACTTTAATCATCGCTTTTTTCTTCTTATTGGGTTTCCCTCTCCATTCTCTCCTCATCTTCCCTCCCAGTTAATATCTAAAGTGAAGTAATTTAGGGGAACCCAATAAGAAAAAGAAAGAGAGAGAAGAGAAGAATGGATAGAGGAACCCTATAAGAAGAGGAAGAGAGAAGAAAGAGAGAAGAAAGAACTATAGTGAAGTAACTCAGGGGTATAACGGAAACTCAGGGGTCAAAAATATGGCTGGAAGGAAGGACTAAAGTGAAGTAATTCATGGGTATAATGAAAAATTCGGGTCAAAAATATGACTGGACCAAAGTGAAATCGATTAAAGAATTTGGTTGACTAAATTATAAATATGAAGATTTGGGAGACTAAATTATAAATATGAAGATTTTGGTAACTAAATTCTAAATTTTAAAGATTTAAGGTACGCGTACCTAAAAACCCTAATGAGTGTATTATATTGGTCTTATTTCCTATCACTCGCGTCTCCTCAGCGGTGCGTCAATTCGACGCAGTGACAGAAGCGCAGCACCAAATGAACGCAGTAAATCCTGTGCTATAAATACGCGTTCTCTCGTGTCTCTGCTGGTTCCGGTTCAAAGCGCTAAAGCTCTCGCTTCTCATCAATTGGGTTCTGATGGTAAGCGTTCATCAAATTTCAATTTGTAGTTTTGATATCATCAATAGTAGATTGTAATTCTTCTCCTTTGCTTTTGATTTAATGAAATCGGAGAAGCTGTCAGGGACCAAACGTATGGGAGTTTAGTTCCACATCGTATGGACGGTAAGCCTTGGTACCATTTAAAAGGAAAGGCCAAACCTCACCTCGCAAGCCGGTTTTGCGGGAATGAGTCAGAGTTGGACCCTGGCAATGGTATCAGAGCTGGTGCGCCACGCGTTCGGGCTCAGTGGCTACTGGTAGCCAGCGTAGGCGCTGGTCCGAAGCAGGCTCAGTGGCTACTGGTGGGCCAGCGTGGGCGTTGGTCCGGAAGCGTGGTGGTATCAGAGACCAAACGTAAACGTATGGGAGTTTAGTCCCACATCATATGGGCGGTGAGCTTCGGTGCCATTTAAAGGGAAAGGCCAAACCTCACCCGCAAGCCGATTTTGCGGGGATGAGTCAGGGTTGGACCCTGACAGAAGCTAGATGAAGAGGAGAAGAACAATTGGGAGCAAAATGCCCTAATTTCGGAGAAATCACAGCTTTTGGTTCGCTCTATCTAGTGTTTGCGGTAATTTTCAATCTGTACTTCAAAATTTAGTTTTTCTTGACCAGAAATTGCATATAGATTCAGTCACATACATTTGATAAATTTATTGGAGTCGAGCATGAATGGGTCTCCTATCACTAGGCTCACCAACCAACCCCAAGTCTATAGGTTTGCTTTAACTTATCAGACTTCACAGTTTATTCAATGTTTGTGATGATAAGTCGTCTAGGGCATGATGTTCGTGTGAACGGGCGTGGATTTGTGTCAAAACTATATAACAATTTGTTGAACTGTAATCACCATTTTTTGTAAGGGATTAGTATCATAATTGACGAAGCATGAGAACTAATATATTAGGACTTGAGCTAATGAACACAGCTTGAGGCAATGAAAAAAATATATGATGGCTGTTAATCTCAGAGAGGAGATGATCCTCAGCAGAGCTGAGTGGAAGAAAAAAGATTCAGGTGAAAGAACCCCCAAAGATTTGGGATGAAGGTTTGGCTGCTGCTGATGCTTCGTTTCATTCACTTTAGTTGGAAATTGACTCATGAATTTAAAACTTCAACAAATCCCATAGTTAGACAGGTAATGATTACTGTTGAAGGTCCTTCCACTGCACCAAAACTCCAAAGTTGTAGTGAAAGTTGAGGGAAATTATTTTGTATTTTAACAATTCTTGTATATCCCACAGCTCGCATCAGGCAGCTTGGATGGGCCGATTAAATACTAGGAGTTTGGTTGCTGGTGCATTTTGCCAACATTCATGTATTACAAAAGGCCATGGGATAAACCTGTTTATCCCAAATATCTATCTTACACATTTGAAGTCGAGAGGAGGTAAAGGACGGGGCAAATCTAGAGAATTTTTCCGTTGGCAACAGGCTGCAAAATGAGTGAGGTCAGGTCATGAGCAAATTTAAGGAAATGGCTGTTCAATGTGATATCAAATTTACTTTGCAAAAAATAATAGGAATACGAAATCATATTCAGCCTTATTGCTTTTGTTCATTGGAACTGTTACTATCCTTTCCCTGTACTGTATATCCAAGTAAATAATTTGCCCAGGCTTAATGAGTTACTGCAGTCTTCTTTTGCACATTTTGCTGCAGTACCAATGATTTTTGCAACCAGTTTTTGCTTCTGTTTCTAGACTATCTTTATGCAATAACAATGAGCTCAGAAACCCGTAATCTTAAATTTTATATATATAGAGAGAGAATGGGAAATTCACCGGCGGTAAAGAGAGTTTTTTCACCGGCACATGACCAAACCATCGTAAGCGATTTTCTCGCATGTTCTCATTGATGGGAGCTACACCTACGTTAGCATGAATATCTTCATTTTTCACTTTATCTCTCCTAGTGTTGCCGCACATCCAACGGAGCATGCGCATATCTGCTACACTTATCTTTTGTGAATGATGTTTCTTTATAGCCCAACATTCCGTGTCATATAATAAAACTGGCCTAACAGCAGTCTTATAAAAATTTTCTTTCAATCTTAACAGAATGTTACGATCGCATAAGACTCCCGTTGCCCACCTCCATTTCAACCAGCCAGCTTTATAACTTGTATCCTATAGTTAACATTATTATCGATCTCTTCATCATTCTGAATAATAGAATCCAAATATCTAAACTGACTGCTCATTTGTATCTCTTGCCTATTCAGTTTTACAATATTATAATTTATGGTCTGTCGTTTACTAAATTTACATTCCATATACTCTGTTTTAGACCTACTCAATCTAAAACCTCTAGATCTAATGTATGCCTCTATAACTCTAACTTGATATTTACCCTTACTATTGTCTCATCAACTAAGATAATATCATCAACAAATAGTATACACTAAGGTATCTCATCCTTAATGGTTTTAGTAACCTCATCCATCACTATATCAAATAAGAATGGGCTCAATACAGATCCTTGATGCAATCCAATTGTGATAGAAAAATCACTTGTTAAACCACCATATGTTCTGACATTAGCCACTACTCCATCATACATGTCCTTAATTATGTCGATATACTTGATGAGAACTCTTTTCTTCATCAGTGTCCACCAAAGTATCTCTCGTAGAATCTTATCATAGGCTTTATCTAAGTCAATAAATACCATATGTAAATCTCAATATTTAAAATAACGATAACGTTAACGTAACGTTTTTTTTTTTTTGTTAGGTTATGTAGCAAATAACGTAACGCTTAACGTAGGTTACGCAATTTTCTATTATTTAATTAAAATAAATATTAAACTGCATTTAATAATTTTTACAAATAAGTAAATAAATCTTAAAAATCATATAAAATACTGTAAAATCAATATAAAAGCATAGAAAAATTATAAAATTTCACAACAAACATCACAATAATTTTTAAGGTTCCCCTTCCTTGTGAATCCCCCATTCTTTGGCTGGATCCAAATTTTTTGACATTATTCAATCTACACAAACATACCAATAATTCAAATATTAAATTATTTGAGAATTAACAATTAATTCAATAATTCAAAGCCCATTTTCTTTTACATTAATCCAATTTGCACAGTGCAACCGAATACAAAAATCCCATGCAAAAGTTTTTCTACAATCTGTTTTCTATACAAAAATCCTGCAGCAAACCTATTTTCTACAATCTATTTTCTTTACATTAACCCTATGCAAAAACCCAATTTGCACAGTGCAAGCTTTCCAATCCATTTTCTACAACAATTACTTCAAACCCTATGCAAAATTGTAATAAACATACACTGTTGCAGGCTTGCAGTAGCTGCAACAGTACACATTGCACAGTGAATACTAAACAACAGTACAATTAACATCAAGATAATTCACATATTTGTTGAACCAAGTAATCTAATTAATAGTCCAATTCCAATGTAAAAATAACAGTCCAATTAGCATGATAATCCAATTAAAAGTCCAATGTAAAATTGAAAAAAATCCAAGTAATCAAACAATGCAAATAATCAAGCAATGAATAATCCAACATTATAGAATTAATTCAATTAAGTATTTATAACTAATTTTAAGAAAATTAGTTGGAAATCTTACCTCTGTTGAACTTCAAAGCTTCAGGGCTTCAGGAAGCGAGAGGGGGAGCCGGAGGGCGAGAGCTTCAGGAAGCTTCAGCGTCGAGGGCAAGAGGTTCAGAGAAGCGTCGAGAGCTTCAGCGTCGGAGAGCTTAAGGAGCAGGAGCCGGAGCCGGAGCAATGAGGTCGGAGAAGCGTCGAGAGCTTCAGCGTCGGAGAGATTCAGGAGCAGGAGCCGAAGCCGGAGCAATGAGGTCGGAGAAGTGTCGAGAGCTTCAGCATCGGAGAGCTTAAGGAGTAGGAGCCGGAGCCGGAGCAATGAGGTCGGAGAAGCGTCCAATTTTCGATCAATCGAAGATTCTGAGAAAGCTGATGGGTTAGGAGGTTAATTTGAGAGTCTCGTCGGCGATTTGAAGACGGATCGGCGGTGGAGAGGGGGATGGGAGAGGGAGAGAGAGCTCCGGTGAGAAATCGTTTTGGTGGGAGAGAAAGAACGATGGATTTTAGGGTTAGGGTTTTTTTTTTTCGACCCGATATTTATAGGATTTGAAGTGGGAAAATAACGTACGTTACGTTGCGTTACAAAAAAACGTAACGTAACGTACGTTTTTTAAAAAAAAGTGCGCTCCGCAACGGGGCGTTATTTCGCCCCGTTACGGAGCGATTTTTCCCTGTTACGCTAACGCGCTACGGAGCACGTTTTTTTCAACACTGATAAATCTCTATTTCTCTCTCGGAATCGCTCTATAAGTTGACGAAGTAAATGAATAGTTTCATCGATCGTCCCAACATAAATCCAAACTGGTTCTCCGATATTTTAACAGTTTGTCGCAATCTATATTCAATTACCCTTTTCTAAATCTTCATAGTGTAACACATGAGTTTTATTCCTCGATAGTTAGAACAGCTCTGAATATCGCCCTTATTTTTATATAGAGGTACTAGGGTATTCTTCCTCTATTCATTTGGTATTTTCTTAATTTGCCAAATCTTGTTAAAAAGATCTGTTAGCCACCTCACATTAATCCCTCCTAATTATCTCCATACCTCTATGGGAATCTCATCTGGACCAACAGATTTTCTTGATTTCATCATTTTCAAAACCTTTTTTACTTCAGACTCATGTTCCCAAAATAAGATTAAACTTAGAAATTGGAAATGCAATATTGAAAAGTTATAGATGTAGGTGAACATCTAATCTAGTTTATCTAATGACCGGGATGGCATAGAATGGCTAAAGCGAACAGCTTTATTTAGAGCCTTTAGACAACCAATCACTGGACATTACATACTATGTCCTTTGGTTATAGTTGTATCATGTAAAGGTGTTGTTCCTCTTGATGTGAGAAGATGCAATTGATATCTCTGGACATTGGCATTCATCTGCATATATTGGAATTGGATGTAGGAGTTGGTATCCACTTGCATGTAAAGTAATAGGCAAAATTTACCTCCGCATACCTTAAGTGCACATGGACATTTGTGCGCACAAGATTGGCCAGGTGTAGTTAGCTTATTTGGAGCACTCTATTTTAGAATGTTGCCTTTATAACAATTTCTTTTTTTTTTATATATTGTTATTTTTTGGGAGATTTTGTTTAATATTCTTTACTTTATGGAATGATGCATATATTTTTGTAGGAGAAGAAGGTTCGAAGTGCCAACCTCGTTGGTATGTCACCTATGTAGAGCTTGATTCTCTGTCATCGTGAGTTCTCATATCTTGAAATTATTTTAAAATTTTATTATGTATTGCATTTTTGGTATTGAATGCATAAAATGGAACATGAAACTGCTCTTCCTGCTTGCAATCTGGATTTTGTTGACAATGAGTGTAGAAATACAAGGCTCATTTCAAAAGCATAGTTGATTTGGAGTTTTGGATTTATTTGGATCTTTTGGTTATTTTGTTCTTATGAGAAATGTTATTCCTTTCCGGAGGTATGACAATAGGGAAAATATTTTATTTATGTTGCTTTATAAACAGCCATAGTTGCAAAGTAAACTACTTGGAATCCTTTGAGTAGATTGGTACCTGCCTAGCACTAAGGTCAGACTCTGTAGGCTATATCATGACTACTTAACTCCTAAGAAGCAAGTTCATGTTCATTTGCTAAATCGAAAATGTGGAAGAAAAATGATGATAGAAATAGGAACTGACATTGAGAAAGGATGTAATTACATTATGATAGGAATATTAGTGGAATGCCTGGTATTCCTATAATTTACGAATAATTCCCAAACACTTGGATGTGCTTAGATAGCACAGTCACTATGCTGTAACGTGATCTACGACCTTTCCATTTTTATGAGTTGTACTTTATCCAGGAAGTGAAGAAGATTTAATATTTGAATAAATTTCTATTTGTTTATAATATGAGTTTCTATTTTTTTCAGTATAATTTATTTATGTTTCTGTTTGGTATCTGATAATATTAGTTAGTGATCCTTTTTTTGGTGAAACTTTCTTATTGATAAACTAATTTGCATACGCATACCTGTTTCTCCTTGCATGTATTTAATTTTTCTCTGGTGTATTCTTCTTGAGGATAGTATAGTGATGACCTATTTACTAGCCTTATCCCTTTACGCCATTTTGTAAAACCACATCATATTTCAAACAACCTTTTAGTGAAATATGAAGGCAACCTAATATGCTAGGACGTATTGATGGTTTTTCCATATTTCAGACAACCTTTACGCCATTTTGTAAAACCACGTCATATTTCAAACAACCATTTAGAGTAATAGGAAGGCAATTAAATACGCAAAGAAGTATTGATGGTTTATTCATATAATTCTGTTGCTTCTGTGCAAGAATAGTGCTTCTAGACATGGGCAATATGAGTCAATTGCCGAGTAACTTTTAATTTTTGTCACGTGCGATGTTGGAGAATGGTTAGACCAATGAGAAAATCATTTATATAATACATGTATCTGAAATTTTGAATGCTTTTATTATTGAAGAAAGGAATTTTTCAGAATATTAGTAATATAATATTGGTATAGACTATAGAGTATAAACTTGGAATTCTATATTTCAGTACTTGGAATGAATTTCCATCTTGTTACTTTAATTATTATTTTGTTCCATTTTAGTTATACGAGGGGCAGACTTACATTTGACAGGGTCAATATTGCTGTCAATGGGATAGCTGCACTTGCTGACCAATGAGAAAAGCATTTATATAATATATGTCTCTGAAATTTTAAATGCTTTTATTATTGAAGAAAGGAATTTTTCTTAATGTTAGCAATACAATGTTGCTATAGACTACAGAGTATAAACTTGGAATTCTATATTTTACTACCTGGAAAAAAAATTCCATCTTGTTATTTTAATTATTATTTTGGTCCATTTTAGTTGTATGAGGGGGAGACTTACATTCGACAAAGTCAATGCTGTCAATGAGATAGCTGCACTTGCTGATCCAAACTTTCAACTCATTACTGCTCCAAAGAAGAAGATTTAAATTGCGCAACACCTAATATACCATTCTTTTTTACTTTCCAAACGTATTTGAATGTGTTCAACTTTATGCAGTTGAAGAAACCTGGGAAAGGTCTCTAGAATATAATTTCTGTACTTCACGTAGCAATGCAGATATTTTTCTCTCTACTTCATTAATGTATGTGCTTACTATGCAGGATTGGCTGTGTCAGCTTATGATAAGCTAAAAGTGTGTCTCTATGAAATGCAGAACTTAGAGATATTGCAGCGACTAAGGCAGGGAGAGGGAAACACTTTTTCATAGAAACTGATATTCAAGGGCCAAGACCAAAGCTTGACAATACAGGGAAAGCAATTTCTAACTGTAAGTTATTATTTATTAACGTTGACAGATAAATATTATTAAATTGAAATAAGATTTTATTGACATCCACACAAATGTTTATATTTACATGTTTTTATTTGTGTTTGTGAATGAAAATTAATTTGGTAAAAGTATGAAATGTATGAGTTGAAATTTTTATTATTTCACTAACGGTGACAGAGAATTACGTGCGAGTCAGTAAGTCAAAATACTTAAATATCAACACCCCCAATGCCTCCTCCTTGCCTCCTATATTAGAATATGGGTATATACTTAACAAAAGTATAAATTCCTTGGCAGTAACTAATCCCTTGGTGAAATTTCGATCAAACATAGTCAATTTACTCGATATATAGACTTAGTGATAGGTTCAAACTTCAAAGTGTATCTTCAAGGAGTTTGTAGATCGTCTCAGTAGGATTTATTGTGTCTCAAAGATTTTCTAATCTGTTTAAAATTCATTGTTTTTTGTTTTGTCTTCTTTTATCTAGAATTCTACTAGTTATGTAGCATCTATTCTTATAAAACAGTGAGTGCCGCTATGGTCATGATGACCACCAACTCAATATAGCCCAGGTAAGCCTATGACAACATAAATGAAGAGGTAAGCAACTATTGCTCTCAATAAAGAGGTAGATTAGGGAGCTTACATTGACAAAGCTAATAAAATATATATTGGATGAGATATTATTGTACGTAAGCTGTATGGGTATACAAGGATTTTTATATGCACCTCATACATAAGGATTATGACCTGACACAGTACGAAACAACATAGCATCTACTATTTATGGTTGCTAGTTAATATGGCATACTCATGAGATCCAAACAATCAAACATGCCATGAAAAGGGATATATAGATATATAAACATGCAAACTGAACTTACAGAAGCTCCATGTATATAAATACAAGTCAAACACGAAAGCTAACAACCAAGGTCAAGCCTAGGATGCTTGTACCAAATGGAGCCAAGACGAACTGAATTTATATGAGGCTTCTGAGTGGACATCATATTACATAGTGTCTAGGAAAGGATATACATAAGCAACCACATCCAATTGGGCACACCTAAACTCAAGAGGCGAGGACGTTGGCTCCACTAATGCTAATGCCACATTCAGACTCATGAACTGAAAAACTGCATGGGCCTGGATGAGTAGCTATCTTAATGAGTAGATGTCTCATGATAAATAAGGTTCAAATATGTAACTAAATAACAAATGCATAATGACCTTTTAGCTATTACAGTTTTTATTGATTATCATCTGAATCATATCTTGACTTGTGCGTGAATTTGATAATCATACATGCGTGGTTGGTGATGTTTGTGAGGCTACTCAACAATAAACGATAGCAGTATGTATAATATAATTTTTGTGCTTTTGTATAGGCTTATATAATGGCTGTGGAGAACATGAATCAAATTTATATTCAGTTCATGGTGCAGGGAACAAAGGCAATAGTTTTGTTTCTATATGCATGCATATGAAACATGTGCAAGAGAATGGATACATCTCTATTACATTTATATATCCAGCAATCGATGTCTATTTATGAATACCTACAAATTCATGATCCTACTGAGTACTGAGTAGCCTGAAGGATTTGAACAAAGAAACACACCTCTTGTTTTCATACTACAGTGGATAGGCAGTGTAAAGAACCAGGATTTATTGAGATTATACAAATAAATCGATAAACAAAACCGAAACTTTAGAGGGCGAATAGATCAATCAGATAATACTAAGTATTTTCGTGGTTTGGAGTAAGTCCTATATTTACGGGCCAAATCAAATTTCACTATAGATAGATGTTTACAAATTATATATGTTGGGATCTCTCAATGATTTTGAATTGAGACGACAAACAAAAACTCTCAAAAAATAAAAAAGAGTTTATTTATCAGAAAAGATCTCTCTGGATCTCTAAAAGATTTTTAGGATGCAAAAGAAATAAAGGTCCTATCTAATCCACTTATATAGATTAGGAATGTTTAGCACAAACCCTAAATCAAGTAGGATTAGTTTGATGCAAATCCTAAGTCAAATAGGATTGCTTTGACACAAACCTTAAGTCAAATCAAATAGGAATCTTAGAAATTGAGTCAAAACTCAATAAATATCCATCTAGGTAAGATTTTCAATTTTCAATTCCAGCAACTTGGAGTATTAAAAGCTTTCATCTAAAGATCTAAGACACAAATAATATCACGATGAATGTGAATGCAAATATAGGTTGGCCAAATTGATATGAAATTCTTCAAACTTGCAAGATATTGGTCAGGTCCCTATAATGTTGGAATTTGACTCTACATACCACCTTAGTCAATATATCAGCTTTCGTCATGGCTCGGGTTAATCCTCTCCAACGCTATTTGCAGATCTTATTGAAACAAGGCATCCATAACTTCGTATTGTCGCATGCCAAAGTTGATTGTTCCATTGAACTTTTGTATCTCGAACTTGGCATTCGTCACTAGAGATCTTGAGAATGTTGAAGACTTTGAAGACTCTCTTGGAGTCAAGGTGATGCCTATGAATCTAAGTTGAATCTTCTGGCATGGTTGTTAGAAAGGTTAATTTTTATTAATCTCCAATAATTATGATCTTTCAAAATTTAAGAAATAAAACCTGATTTTGATATCACTTTTGCAAATCAAAATAGCTTTGATACCAATTTTTGTGACTTGTTGCAAATCAGAAGAGCTCTAATACCACTTGTTGCAAACCAAATTATTTTGATATCACTTGTTATGCAGAAGCGCAAGTAATAATCCAAATAGAGGACTAAGATTTATTGAGATTAAACAGTAAATTGATAAAACTTTGGAGAGCAAATAGTTCAAACTACATAATACCAAGAATCTACGTGATTCAGGACAAGTTTTACGTCTACGGGTCCAATCAAACCTGACTATTGATAATGTTTGCAAATTACAAATCTTGCAATTTCTCAAATCTCCCAAAGTTCTCAAATTTATAAGACAAACAAAAACTCTCAATATATGTAAAAGAGTTTTCTTTTGAGAAAAGATCTCTTTGGATCTCTAAAAGATTTCTAGGATGCAAGGCCCGGAGTTATGAGAAAAACTCTTACATAGACTAGGGATATTTGGCATAAGCCTTGAATCAAATAGGATTAGTTTTGCACAAACCATAAGTCAAATAGGATTGATTTGGCACAGACCCGAAGTTAAACAGGATTGGCTTGTTACAAACACCAAGTTAAATAGGAATTGTAGAAATTGAGCTAAAAGTCAACAAGTGGAGCACCTCCCATAGCTAGGGGTGGTAGTGGACGTATCCATGGGCCAAATTTTGGCCCTCCCTATACAAAATTTTGAATTAGAAAAATAAAATTTTTATTTTTAATTTAAAGTTTTGTATATGATAGACCAAATTTTGGCCCATGGGCACGTCCATTACCATCTCTACCCATAGCCATTCCAGCTTTTGGACCATGGAAGCTGACATTTTTTATCATGTTACCTACAATCATGGACGTCGTGTGTTCCATGGCCAAGCAAGTTCCTTGCAAACTAATATTCTCCATTAAGATCCCCAGCATCGACTTCACTAGCATAGGATCGAGCTCCAACTGTCTTCCTACTACAATTATTGGCTCCGAATGTCTGTCCTGTTTGGCAAATGCCTTTCCATTTTGATGGTATTAGACCATACCCTTTGTCGTTGAAGCTTCTCGATTTAGGAGAAGGAATACTGAATAAAGCTAAAATTGTACTTAAATGAAATTGCACGCACTTGAATTAATCAATCCAATGATCACACCCTCTCCATAATCCGCTTATTGAAGTAATCTATTTGGTTGGTCATTATTCTTTCTGAGAAATGTCTAGCTTCGAGTTGTATGAAGCCGATAGCTGCGACTCAGCTTGATGCTGATTACCCCTAGTAATCATGCATATTTATCCACATATGTTAAAATTCGTATTCACATGAAGGTAGGTAAACTACCTTTCAAGTACATGATGGATAATTACAAGCTTGAACCTTGAATTTGCTTTGCCTGGGACTTTGTCAGAATTGCTGCAAAGCCGGAGAATCCATGTCTGTGACTGTAGGCGATCGAATTGAGAACTTCCTTGTTATTGAACTATAAATCTTGTGGTCGAGTTAGATGAGTATCAAAGAACAAACAAAATCTAGTAGTCTCCATGATTCAAATATAAAGGGTAGGTTGCAGTCACGAGATCAGCATCCTCATGTTGGAGGTGGAGGGACCTCCTCCTAATCCTGAGAGGAATTGGAATTAAAGGGATACTTTAGGGGGTCGCGAGACGGGCCGGTCCAAGAGAGAGGAAGAGATATAGGGCTGAGATTTGGAGAGAGAGAGAGTAGGGTTGGAGATGTGTGTAGTTAGGAAATTTAGAAGTGTAAGAGTGGAATAATAGTACTTAGCAAATGAACCAAAATTAAAAACCTTAGAGGGTGTACTTAGCAGGTGGTTAAAATTTTAAAGTGGATGCAAATAGCAGCGTTGCTGCTCTTTAAGAGGGTTGAGAATGTGCAAAAAAGAGAAGAAAGAAATAAATGACATACCGATTTCTCATCCTTACTGTAGAGGACAGAAATAAATGTTGTCATGTTCAAACATAACCATTATGACTAGTAGCCTAATGTAGTCGAGGATTCCGTTTCTGTGAAAGAGAATCTCTCATCAATCACTATAATGTAAAATAAAAAAATTAACACAATTATTGCATATATGGTTCCCAAACGCTTAAATGGATGATTTTCTCAAATCATAAGCAATAAAACACTTTTAGGAAGCATCTGAGTAGAAGTCTTGAATAACTGTACTGGTTGCAATAGGAATCCTCACGTAATGACTCTCTCCATCAGCCCAAGCAAGGCTTCCGAATGGATAAACACCTTGTATCTTGCTGGTCGCTGTGAAGCTAACCTTGAAGGTCTGAACCTTATTCGAAGAATTAAACTGCAGTAAAAAAGGCTCTACTGCAATCCGAACACCTTCTGGAGATTGAACAACTATCTTAAATGTCGCATTCACTTTGCCTACATTTGTAACTGTTCTCCAAACTGTTGCATTGCTCTTGAGATCAGGAATGGTGATTGAGGGAAGATTCAGATTGTACAGAGGATCTTGCATCTCGGCGCAACTGCCAGTTGCCCCAAATGTGCAGTTGAAGAAATTGACGTATTCCTTTGGGTCGATGTCATATACCAGCCCAGGGTCGGCTGCTCTATTTGGATCTATATGGCCTCCGCCGAAATCAAAAGGGTCAGCAAGTTTTCTTGGAACCGCCTCAGCCTGTATTGCCAGACCTTATCCATCAGTAATGGATGCTGCAATTAGCATGAGCAGCAAGGGTAAGGGAAGATCGTTAGAAGAGAAGAAATTAGTGCATTAATAAAGAGTTTTAGTGATGCACTCGACATACCAGTGGTCATTATGCTGATTTTAGGGCTGCAGGAGACCAGTCTGGATGAACTGACTTGAGCAATGCGACTACTCCAGACACGTGTGGACATGCCATCAATGTTTCTGAATTGAAGATATACGAGTTTCCAGTTTCTGCCAAGATACTGACTCCAGGAGCAGCAATATCAGGCTGCACCAAATCATCAAGTATTCCAAGGATTAAAAGGTTGGCAAGTTTTTAGATGTTTCTGAAACTGGTAAGGACCTATGATTAAAATGTGTAATGTCCCTTGGAATGGCAGAAAACAGTCCCAGTGTGTGTCTGAGAAGTGAAAAGTAGAAACTTTGATCAACAACTTTTCTGTTTTTCACATAAACCAACAATACAATTTACATCTTAGATACAGTGTTGTTGTGGGTTCGATTACCACATGCACAATTTTTTCATGTAGAATCTTTATGTTTTAGGTCCAGTCCGTGTTCCTTAGTAAAAGATATCTTAGATATAATGTTACAATTTTGTGGTCCTTAGTAAAAGATATCTTAGATATAATGTTACAATTTTGTGGTCCTTAGTAAAAGATATCTTAGATATAATGTTACAATTTTATTGTCTAATGTACATATTACTGATCATTATAGATTGAATTATTAGTTGTAATATAGGAAAAAGTAGATAGTTATATTTTCTTCAGTCTTGTCATTTTTCTTCATCTTTAACTCAAGTACTTAAAGATACCTTGAGCAAGCTTGGAAAGGATGTGCGGGGGCCTCTTGATGAGAAAGCTGCAACCTTTGGTGCAAGAACTTCTTTCCCCACAGCATTCTGTGTTGGTGTCACCTTTACCAATGGAATGCTGTTCAACCATTTAACTGTTAGATCACATATTTTCATTGATCATTTCACACATTTATTTCTATAGAAGTAAAATATTATCACCTTGTCGTGTCCATATAATTGTATATTTGGTAAGCAATTTCATGATCGACGATAACACATGCCATTCCACTGTACTGGTAGAGGCTTTCAAGAGTATTGGTGGTGTACTGTGCAAAAATAAGACCTTTTCCTCCTGCTTGTATTACATTAGAGACCGCAGTAAGCAGATCAAGCATGGGGGTGCTTGCAGATAGGATGCGACGGAAACACACTACGAACTTCCCGGTAACATTAATTCCTCTCAGAGAATCGGCACGACAGCTGCGAGAAAACAATCATATTCGAGTCTCAGCCAAAAGTATGAGATTTGAAATGGCAAAATCAAGTTGGGGGTTTGTAGTACCTGGCACCATCGACTATTTCTGTAAAATTTGCATCGCTGCTGAGTCCATAGAAAATGGATTGACCCTGGAAAAAAGCACCAAAATCTTCAATTCCTATGAAATTAGTATGATACTGTGCATATATATACACTTGTGAATAGACTAGCTAGGCATAACCACGGCATAGGATACATTGAGGTGCTACCTATGAATCAACTTATGAGGATTTTATTTTTGAGCTGATATTGAGGATCAACTTTTGTATTTGGATGATGTATTGGGATTTATTTTTCTCTCTCATATTGTTTTGGGTTTGTACCTTTGTGCCCGGATGTATCTGGTCTGGCCAAATGGGTCGGGTTGTATTAGTGGTGTTCGTTACCGCGACGGTAATGGTAATTGTAATACTATATATGTTTCTAGTGTCTAGAGAGAGTTGGGGCTTGATGGTGTTCCTCTTCTCGAGTGTATGTGCCGGACCATGTTATATTTTGTGTTCTTCATTGTGTGTTTTTTCATCTTGTGTGCTTGATGGTGATCTCGTAGAGGTTTGAGTTTGGATTGGGGGTTTCAATCCTCAGCATATATGATAATAAATTAATAAACCATTTGGAGTATTTCTGACTATTTCGGAGAGTTATAACAGTTGGGAAGGAACGATCGATTGTGCTTGCAGCCACCGTCAAGATCCATGCGAGGTCGTTTTCCACCGTTTGAGGTGCTGGGCCATCGTTTCCTGCAGAGAAAAGTACAGAAATCCCTTTCGAAATAGCTTGTAGTGTAGCAGACGGATTGCCGATCCCAGAAATGGACAACGATACGATAAAAATATTAACACCATCATGAATTGCATCGTATATTGCTTTCACTACAGCCGCTTGGTAATAAACCCCTCCCCCCCAACACGCCTTTTACACCGCTAGGCGGGCACGAGGAGCACCTCCCATAGCCATCCCAGCTACCAAACCATGAAAGCTGACATTATTGACCATGTTACCTGCAGCCGTGGATGCAGCGTGTGTTCCATGGCCATTCAAGTCCCTTGCAGACAAATATTCTCCATTAAGGCCCGCAGCATCGACCCCACCAGCGTACCATCGAGCTCCAGTTATCTTCCTACTACAGTTGTTGGCTGCAAATGACTGCCTTGTTTGGCAAATGCCTTTCCATTTTGATGGTATTGGACCATACCCGGTGCCGTTGAAGCTTCTCGATTCAGGCAATATACCTGAATCAATCAATCCAATGATCACATCCTCTCCATAATTCGCTTTCTGAAGTAATCCGTTTGGCTGGTCATTATTCAATCCGATAAACGCCCAGCTTCTAGTTGTATGAAGCCGATAATTGCGACTCAGCTCAACTCTGATTACCCCAGGTAATCCTGCATATTTGTCCGATTAATGCAACTAAACTCTCACGAATTCCTTCTAAGCCTATTATCATCATAAAATTTAATAACGACGGGAAGGTTAATAACATGTACCTCTAGTACAGATAATCAAAAGGCCTCGTAATTTTGCTCCGAAAATTGGCTGTGAGATTTCTTTCCTCTTCTTTCTCTCTCCTTTTTTTTCTTTGCGTTCAACAAAGAAAAGCCTCATTCCCTGCCTTTTTACTTTTGTTTATTATTGTTCAGATTTTTTTTAGTTTTTAATAAGATATTTTAGTTAAGATAATATTTAAGATAATATTTTATAGGATAAGTTTAAAATTAATTAAATTCAAATTGACTTAATTTATCATTATCTAGTTAACAGTATTTAGATAAACATAATTTTTCAAGGTAGTAAAGATCATATTTGTTAGACAATAATCTTACCTTTACTATCATATTTATTTTATTTTATTTTATTTTAAATATTTTTTTTTGAATTTTATAATACTGGGTTGTTACAATCTACCCACTTTAAAAGAAATTTTCTTTCTCGAAATTTAAAAGTAAATACATGAAGAATAATTTACCTGCATTGGTGAAGAGGTAAGGGCATCATCTTCGCGCTCCCAAGTAGCATCTCCCTGTAAATATCGGTCCCAAGTAACTAAAATAAGTAGAATTGACCGATTTTTCAGTATTTTCTCTTGTCGATTTAGAATCGCAACAAACCTAGTATTGAAAGACAAGTCTGCAGCCAATTTCAACTCCGAATAATCCATAACATGGCTTGCATCTAGAACATAATGCTTCAATTGTGATACATGAAATACATCGTGCACATCTTCTAAAAATGATGGTAGCACCAACTTATAAGCCATCTCTCCCACTCTTTCCACAATTTCAAACAGCCCAATGAATCGTGGTCCAAGCTTCCCTCGCCTGCCGAAACAAATAACTCCTCGAGTCGGTGATATTTTGAGAAATACCTTATCACCAACTTCAAATTCCGAAAGTCTCCGATGCAGATCTGCCTAACTTTTTTGTCGATCATGTGTTGTCTTGAGATGCTCTCTCACCACTCTGATCTTATCTACCATTTGAGTTATCAACTCATGCCCAAGAAATCTCTTTTCACCAACATCATCCCAACACAATGGCGATCTACACTTCCTCCCATATAATGCTTCAAATGAAGCCATCTTGATACTCGACTGATAACTATTATTTATGAGAATTCTACCAAATGCAGTGGTCCTCCCAAGACCCACCAAAGTCCATCATACATGCCCTCAACATGTCTTCCAGTATGTATTGTTCTTTCTGACTGTCCATCCGTCTCTGGATAATAAGAAGTATTAAAACTCAGCCGACTGCCCAAACTTTCCTGTAACCTTGTCCAGTATTGTGATCTGAACCTAGTGTCTATGTTTGATACAATCTCAACTGGAACTCTGTGCAATCTGACCACTTCTCAGATATGACGATCAGCTAAAATCTCCGTGTTATGACCTACACGAAATGGTATAAATTGAGCCGACTTCGTGAGGTAATCCACTATAACCCATTTAGCATTATTCCCCTTTGAGCTACGAGGAAGTACTGTTACAAAATCCATAGTTATTCTCTCTCACTTCCATTCTGGTATAGAAAGTGGTTTAAGAAATCCTCCTGCCCTGCGATGTTCAGTTTTAATCTGCTGACACACCAGGCACTTTGATATATGTGGCTATCTGCCTTCAATTATTATTTTTTCTTCGTTTTGCTAGCCATGTAACCACTGGACCTTCAGAAGCGAGAGGTCAGCATCTACCTTCAATTATTATTTTTTCTTCATTTTGCCTGCCATGTGACCATTGGCCCTTCAGAAGCGAGATGTCAACATCTGCCTTCAATTATTATTTCTCCTTCATTTTGCTAGCCATGTGACCGCTGGCCCTTCATAAGCGAGAGATCAACATTTGCCTTCAATTATTATTTTTTCTTTGGATTTAACATATTACTAACGGCTAACACATCACAATTGTTGATACAGATTGGATTTAGGTAGAAAAAAGATTATGGTACTTGTTAATCCAATAGAAGAGATGACAATTAAAGGAGATGAAAGGGAAAAAATAATATATAAATAAAGGACCTAATATTAAATATGGAATGTATGACACTAAAAATGTGAATCCTAAAAAAAAACTTAGTAAACTGATATGAGCCTTAAACTAAGGAATCACCCAAGTCCAAATAAGGAAAGCAAACACCATATACAGTATGGACCCAATAGAAAACTATGTCTTTCCAGTATTTAGTATTCAACAGTTTTAGATATGAATGGGCATTCAGAGAAGTCATATAACTCATTAGAGATAAATAATGTAGAATAATAAAAAAAGGGATATTTACATATTTGTCCCTTAAATCTTTATAAATTATGATTTAGTCACCCAAATCTTCATATTTAGGATTTAGTCCCCCAAATCCTCTAAGTTACTACAATTTAGTTGCTCCATTAGTTTTTCCGTCCAATAAATGACAAAATTAAATTTTTACTTTTTTTAAATAATAAAATTTCTTAAATACTCCTATAAAGAAAAAGGGGAAAGGATAGAGAGATAGAAGAGAAAAAAAAGGAGAAAAATCAATGAACCCAATGAAGAAAAGGAGAAGAGATGAGGAAGAGAGAAGGAGAAGAGAGGAGGAAGAATAAAGAAAAGGAGAAGAGATGAGGAAGAGGGAAGGAGAAGAGAGGAGGAAGAGAGAAGAAGGAATTAAGGAGGGGTAAAATGAGAAAATTAGGTTAAAAAATAAACTGGGCTAATGGAAGTTAGGGAAGGAGACTAAACTGTAGTAATTTAGAGGATTTGATAACTAAATCCTAAATATGAAGATTTGAGGGACTAAATTATAATTTATAGAGATGCAAGGGACAAATCTGTAAATGCCCCTAAAAAAAATCAAAGAGGAGCCCATGCAACTTACTTACTAGAGGTAAATAACATCAAATAATAATAAAAGAAAAGAATCAAGAGAAGCCCATAATATTGTACTTGGCGGACATATATTTACAATCTATCTAACTTGATTTTACATAGGCTAACATACTAATCGCTCAACTTGACATATAAAACAAACAGTTTTGCTACTTATTATTATTATTTAAATTTAATTGCCTAAAATCTTAAACTTAATAAATTTTTTTTTAAAAAATTCCCCTCTCTGTTCTGTGAACTGAACAGAGAGGGTTAGGTCCTCTCTCCCCCCCTTTTTTTTCTATATTTGTATAGAAAGCCTAGACTAACTCAAATATTCCTTCTAAAACTTTTAGCCTCATGAAATTTATTAACAACAGGAAGGTTAATAACATATACCTCAATACAGATAATCAAAAGGCAAAAGATAAAATCAAAATGGTACTTGTCTCACAATTTTGCTCCGAAAATTGACTACGAGATTTCTTTTCTTTTCTCTCTTTCTCTCTCTCCTTTTTCTTCTCTGCATTTAACAAAGAAAAGCCTTCTTCTCTGTCTTTTTTTTTTTATTATTGTTCAATTTGTTTAGATTTTTTTTAGTTTTTAATTAGATATTTTAGTTAAGATAATATTTCATCGGATAAGTTTAAAATTAATTAAATCCAAATTGACTTAATTTATCATTATCTAGTTAACAATATTTAGATAAATATAATTTTTCAAAGTAGTAAAAGATCAGATTTGTTAGACAATAAATCATATCTTTACTATCATACTTATTTTATTTTATTTTTTAAAAAAATATATATTTTTTTGAATTTTATAATACTGGGTTTGTTATAACTTTTCTTCGCTTTAAAATTCACACAATAATGTGAATGCGTGACCATAATTTTCAGATTGTTCTTGAGCATAACCGGGACTTTGGTTGCAGTGACGCTATCAAACATGAGACTTGTTGGGAGACCATGTCAATGCCATGACAAGTAGTAAGCTTAATGGCGATTAGTCTTGCATGCAAAATTATTCATGTTTTATATTTGATTATTGAGATATCTTAATCTCAAAAGTCAATTCTTCCCATATATAGATAGTCACAATGGTTGACGTCGGGAAACAGTTGACAGTTTATGATATTTTTTTAGCATATAATTAATTAGTGAAACTAATCAGAGATTAATTAAAAAAAAGTACATTGCATAATAATTTATAGTATTGCAAAACTGACCTGCAACAGTAGGCTAATTTAAATTTAATAGAGAATTAATTATATCTGCATGGAGTCTTGGGTTGCAAATTAAACGGAATAGATTAGTTTCCTGCTTAATTAACCTGCATTGATTTAGTCTATCTTGGGCTTCCCCTTCTGCTTAGCCCTTATGACCCCTACGTGGATATTATTCTTAATTCAGCAAATAGCAACATGCTTGAGTTCATTGTTTGAACAGAAAAGAAAAAGGAAAGAACAAATACAAAATCCAAGAAAAATGGACAGGTATAAATGCCAATCTTTGGTCTGTTCTATTCAAAATTTTAAATTAGAGAAATAAAATTTTGAATAAAACTAGCCAAAAATTGACATTTGGATCCGTCCATTCTTATTCCTATCGAGCATTGATAAATTATAAGCGGCCCACTTAGTTGTGTCATCAATCCTATATATGCTTTAAGTATCAGAGTGGAAATGGAGTTTGATTATAGGGTATGAATTTTAAGAATGGATTTGTTTCCTTGATGGATTTACAAATGATTCTTTTCTTCTTTTTCTTTTAGTAGAGGTGCGAGGCCTAGCCTTTTTATAATCTCGATATGGCTTTTTAAGGATACATAAAACCCGATTAATATTTATTGATCAATTTGTTCGCTTAATTCCAATTTAATTCATTTATATTTTTAAATATAAGATGCATTCTTTTGTTTTATTATTTCTTAAAAATGCTAATATTATTAAACTAAAGAGATTGTGATGTATCCAGATGTTCCGCTTGCCAACAAATGAAGGCTGAACATCAGAGGGCGGTTAGATTACTTCAACCCTTAGCAATTCCAGAATGGAAGTGAGAACAAATATCAATGGATTTTGTTACAGGATTATCCAAGAGCACCAAAGGTAATAATGCAATTTGGATGATAATGGACCGGCTAACCAAGTCAGCTCATTTCATCCCATTTAGGGTCGGTCAGTCAACAGAAGCATTAGCATAAATATTCATGCAGGAAGTTGTGAGGTTACATGGAGTTCCATTTCGAATTGTCTCAAATAGGGACACGAGATTTAGATCACAATATTAGAAAAGATTGATGGATAGTTTAGGAATACATTTAGACTTATTTTTAGCATATCACCCGCAAACAGACTGTAATATCCCAAATTTCGAACTAACTGTGTTTCTCTTTTAAGTTCGATCGTACCGAATAAGGTTACCAAAATCAATTTTGGATACCGAAATGACTTCAGTGGCGTAACTTAAAATCCGTAACTCCAAATGACATTCGGTCTTCACAATAATTAGTTTTCTAATATTTAGAAATTTTAGAAATTTTTCTTGCGAATCTGAAAAATACTGCCAAAATTGTCAATTTATTAATATTAAAATTATCCTCCTAGTTACTTTAGAATTTTGGTTTATTTATTTCGAATATCGAAATGACAAACGGATAATTTTGTAATGTTTCTCTTATTGAATTACGTCTTACATAAATTTAATAATATTTAGAGAATATTACACGGAGCTAAAATTATTAAATTATTAATAAATAAATAAAATAAGGGAAGTGGTTTGTATTTGTGCTGAGTTGCCGTAAGGAATGGGTGGCAAAGGGGGATCATACGTGATGGAGTATTAGAGTGAGAGAAGTGGGTGGGAAAAAATTTATAAAATAAAAAAAAATAAAATAAAATACAACCGGCTCACTCTCACTCTTACTCTCTCCTTCTCACCCTTTCCTGTTCTTTCCCGTGTTGAATCAGAGCAACAGGAGAAAAAAAAAGAGAGAAAAATAAATTGAACTTAGAATTCGAGATCAAATTGAGACAAGTAATACTGCTATTTTTTTTGCTTGTTTTTTAATTTAATTTATATTTGTATATGAATATTTATTTTGTAAAAATGCTTAGTTTACATTTTGGATCATTGATTAATATTAAGGATTAAATCAGATTAATGGGCCTTTGATGCATATGAATATTACGATATTTGTTTATTTTTTATTTTAAAAAAAATATAATGACTTTAGGTATGCACAAATGATAGGATTTGCATGCTAACATGTTTGCAGGCAACAGAGGGAAAGGGAGAGAAAAAGAGAGGAGAGAGAGAGAGAGAGAGACGAGAGGAGAGGAGAGAAGGGATAGGCTCGTGGGCCAGAGAAAAATAGAGGGAAAGAAAGGCTCGTGGACCAGAGAAAAATAGAGGGAAAGAAAGGATGTGTGCTAGGCTCAGTGGACCGGCGAAAAATAGAAGAAAAAATGTGGGCAGCTGCAGTTGAAAAAAAAAAAAAAAAAAGGAAATTGGCTTGCCCTGGATAGAAGAAATAAAAAACAGAATAGAAGAAGAAGTGGACTTGGACTTAGGCTTGGATGTAATTGGAAATAATTGATGGTTTGAAAATAAAATAAAAATAATAACAATAATAATAATAATAATAAATAATTGATGGATTGGACTTGCACTTTAATTGGAAATTAATTAAAGGAAAATATATATAAATATATGATCGAGCCTAGAATGGAATAAATCTATAAGTATGGGTTTAGAAATAATACAGTATTATTACATGATGTATTTGATCCACAAACTGGACTATTGATTAGTATTGAGATCTGAAACAAATTACACTATTAATATTTAGAAATTCCCGTTATCCAAGTTACATTATATATATCAAAATTTTCGTTATTTAAACTGAAATATAATAATTACGTGTAAACAAAGGATGTGAATCTACATGGGTTTGAAATGTTATATACGTAGAAATGTAAACGAGAGGAAGGATGGATGGTTTTTCTTTCCGTCTGTTAAGTGAACAAAAATTTGAAAATTTGTGAATCTGCTTGGACTTGACATGTTATTTACAAATAAAATAAAATAAACATAAAATAAAATAAATCATATTATGATATTTTTATAAGTCATGTGCATAATATATTATGAACCCAGAGATGGGAGAAACTATACGATGGATAATATGATGCGTGGTGTGTGATAATTGTTAATGATATAGTATATTATATAATTCTTACATGAATGGTACAGTTTATAAAATAAATACATGTAATTTGTGACATATATATACTCGAATCCAATATATGACATATTTGAATGAAGCATTTAAATACTTGATACACGATGAGTATGACCATTCATAGAAATATGATAACAAATTTCTTGTATCTTGATTACATGATATGAAATATCCTTGTGATACGCTATACATTATCTTGAATCTTGATTTCTGAATTCTTATTTCTCATGATAAGGACATGTACACAGTTTGATTTGATAAGCCACATGTTTCCATTAATTCATGTATATCATGTATCGTTGACATGGGGACTTGGAGAAACTGTATGATGGATAAGTACCATATTGTACAAGGATCTTATTGACCAACTTCTTAATTAGGGTGCTGATGACTTTTACTACAGCAGCACTGGGTGGTACTGGGCCACTGTCTGATACATGAGTCACCATAAGGGTGATATTCGTTACTGTTTTACAGTACGAAGTTTAAGTTGAACACCTAGTGGTATGTCATAATTCAATGCCATGGGTTTGAGGCTGGGTCCTGAGTATGCGCAGGCACTTATTCAATACGGAAAACTGCGCGTCATCTTATTCATTATTTAGTTTCAAATGCTAATAAGATCTTGACCTATACTTGTCATTATTTAAAAAAAAAAGCATATTTACCTGCTATTTGCAAATGACATACAAAGTTCTGCTTATTCTATTTTCCATTATTCACGTGACACGTTTAATACTATCACGATTTAATTGTGTTTTATTAGTTTATTAAAGGACACCCCCAATAAAAGAATTTTATTCATTTGCATACTTTTACCTTTAGTCCTGTAATAGTACACATATTTTTTTCCTTGTGTTACTTGCTGGGTTTAATCCCATAGGTTTAAAGCCTAGATTGCAGATAAAATGTAGATACCGGTATCTAGTCTAGAGGCAGATAATGGGGCAGATGGGGTTCTGTGTCAGAAACATGGTCAGGCTGGACATATCCTTGTCAGCATGATATATATATATATATATATATATATATATATATATATATATATCATTGCCCAGCCCAATATGCCTCAAGAAGTAGAGTCCGACCAGACCGATCTAGATATACGAAAATTAGTGGAAGCTATTCACAACAGACATTTTGTTCGCTTCATCCCACCTTTACCCTGGACGCTAGCCCTTGGTGGATCCAGGCGTTATGTTATCACTAGGTCCGGACTGGGTTCACGTCAGCATCAATTCAGGAGGCCACCTATCATTTACGTCTATTGCCGACGACGTCGGTAGATTCGACACTAGAATCAGGTCCTTCTTTGCTTACTATATCTTTCTATGTTTATTACATAGACATATACCTTATCCACCAGGCCATTTTGTTTTATTAGTAGGTCGTTATTGTAAAGGATAGATTACGTCTTTTGTCTGGGTACTGCTTCTATATTTTGTGTTCATATTCAGAGCAGTGTGCTATATTATGTAGCTAATTCTTTGTATAAATGAAATCATATTCAGTTTCAGATGCGTTATTTATTCATCTGATTGTGACAGTAGTTACGGTTATTCCAAGATCCTGTAACTGTCGGGGTCTAGTGCAAATATTAAGTAGCGTCCTCCATTTTGGGAAGCAGTTAAAAAATCGGGGGGGGGCGTTACACTGACGGACAATCAGAATGGACTATCCAAGTATATGAAGATATACTTAGAGATGTGTGCTAGATTTTGGAGGATCTTGGGAATTTATATATGATGGAGTTTTTTTACAATAATAGTTATCAGGAGAGTATCAAAATAGTACCATTCGTGATTTTATATAGCAGAAAGTGTAGATTTCCATTATGTTGGAGCGAGGTTGGAGAGCAAAGTATTTTAGGATCTGAATTAATTACTCAAGTAACAGAGCAAGTAAAGATTATTAAGGAACATATAAAAGTGGCTCAAGATAGACAAAAGAAAAGGGTAAACTAAAGTAGAAAACTGTTGGAGTTCGAAATTGGAGATAAGGTGTTTATCAAGACATCACCAATGAAGGGAGTAATCAGGTTCGACAAGAAGGAAAAACTTAGTCCAAGATATATTGGACTATTTGAAATCACAGAAAGAATTGGAAATCTTGCTTACGGATTGTCATTGCCTCTTGAGATGGAAACTGTTCACGACATATTCCATGCGTCACAATTAAGGAAACGTTTGGGCGATAAACATAAGGCTATAGACCTGTCCGAGGTGGATTTGAGATCTAATCTAAAATATTAGAAGTAACCAGTAACAATCATTGACCAACGGGAGAAAGTTATGAAGAACAAAACAATACCGTTGGTGCTTATTTCGCGAGATGCACGATCACCAAGGAACTCCACATAGGAACTTGAGGGTGACATCAAGACAAAGTACCTATACCTATTTTTATGATCAGGTATTGATGTGATAAATTTACTGCAACGTACAATGTCGAGCGCTTTACAGGTCGTTCCCACAGAGATCTAGAGTGTTTTGCAATCTTACTAATCATATTATTCTAACAAGTTAACTATGAGTTTAGATTGATTTCGAGTTATTCTATTTAGTTTAGGATATAGAATCCACTAGTCCATAATCAAATATTATCTATTTTATCTTTTTTCTTACATAAAAATATGATCTTTTAGTTTTATTCCTACTTAAAACATTCTAAATAAGGACTATCAAATGGCATGTAAGTATAATTCATCAAATAAATTACTTTTAAATAGAAATAAATTAAATCATTAGATTAATTCAACAAAACAAATAAAAACCAACAACTCCAAACACTAACTAAGTATCGACTATCAAAATACTTAGATTAAGCATAACCTACTAAAGTTTTAATCTATAACTTCTTGTATTTTTATTGTTTCATGGAAAAATCATATCTTTTTTTATTTTTATTTTAGAAAGAATACAAATAAAGTAATATAAGGTTGATCCCTAGTTTCATCTTCATCGTAGGACCAAGCTAATTAGCTACTCATATTCCTAATTAACAAGATCCTATTTTTATTTGTGAAAGCCATAAAAAATTCTATTTTGATTCAAAACAAGAAAAATCTATACTACAAAGCAAATAAATCTATACTAGAAAGCAATTAAATCTATCTAAAATATGCAATTAAAATATTTATATTTATTAGAACGCACTTCTTAACAATGGAAAACCTCTGGAGCACGGTATGGTGACTGTCACCCCTTCGGCAAAATCCTAATTTTATTAATTAATAAAGAGTACAAAATAACATCTAAAAATCTCTCCCAATTTACAAGGATTCGTGAGGTATTTATAACCCAAACACAATCCTACTCATACTTAAACTCAATACAAAAGATATAATTCCCATTCAAAACAAACTAATCTGAAAATATATAATTGTAATTTAATCCATAGGTATTAAAAACCAATGGTTGAGATTAGATAACATAAAATACGAATTTTCAGGTCCAAAATCCGAAATTCAGTTCAGCACACCCGTAACTCGCTGGATCGGATTTTCCATTCTGCAGCATTTCAGTAAAATATCCATCACTTTTGCATACGAGGTTGGATTGAGCTATTCTTGGGCTCGTTTCAACGATAATTCTAAGATTTACAAATTTCTCTTACACAAAATTTTCCAATTTAAGCTTTTATCTTGGCCAAAAATGCTTTTAAAGTTGCTGCTACTATACTTGAGTTTCTGTCTTCACCTTAATTGACTTTTTTTACTTATATTCTTGACAAATTTGCTTCTTCTTCTTCTCTTCCTTGCGAATCCTTTGTTACCTATAAAAACACACTAAATATATCAAAGTAGCAATTATTTATATATAAAAATAGATAAAATATAAGCGGAAAAATGCAAAATATTACACTCATCAGGTATGTTAGTTGAATCTGTTTTTATATGACAATACATATCTGTATATACTGGCGTACTTTTAAAATTGGAATTTCAAGAACGAGATTCTTTTGTTAGGTGGGTACGATATAACACCCTAAATTTCCATGCTTCTTAAATAATAAATTATCTAGATTAAAAATTTCTTTATATACACCTCCAAAGTTAACAAAGTTTCTAAACGCACACCTTTAGATGAGTTGTCAAAATGAGAGTGAAAGGTGATACTCTAGTTGGACACTTGTCACACATGCAAGAAACCTTGGGACTAGGCTAGAGGATAAGGTTACTAAAAATGCCCTTAGACATATATGACCTCATTCTCTCAAAGAGAATTCTTGTCAAATAACAAAATAAAAATCACTTTTTAATCTTGGTTCTTCTAGTTCGTTGAGAAAAGGAAGGAGAAGGTAGATTTTGCTGAAACAAAGGAGATTAAAGGGAATTAGAGGCAAGTATCACTTATTGTTTTTCTCTCTTTTGAACCATATTTGAGTGTAAGTAATATTCATGTTCTTTCTTAAGATTTATTCGATTTGTATTGTGAGAATATAATTCTTTTATGGATTTTGTGCAAGTAACACTCTATTTCCCTGATTGTTTCTTGAAATTCTTATTTGATTTGTATTGTTTGAACATGATTCCTCACGGATAATTCTAGATCATTTTGGGTCTATTTAGATTTGGACATGCTAGGATAAAGTTTTAGGATTTATTGATATATATGGATAAATGAAGATTATAGATTTTTAAGAGATGAAATTACATGGTCCACAAATTGATTTTTAAGAATTACGTAGTATTAATGCTAAAGTGTTAGCCAAATTCTAAGGCTGAGAAAAAAACCCTGAAAGGAGGAAAGTCGCGGATTTGAAGAGTTACAGATCTGGAGAGTCGCAGATTTGGAGAGTCACAGATCTAGAAAGTCACGGATTTGGGGAGACGCGGATCTGGAATGTCGTGGATATAGAAAAACGCGCATTTGATGTAAAAATGCGAATTTCAGTTCATTCAAATTATGTTATATAAACTTCTACATGGCATTACCCTCCACTAACGAGGCTAATGTTGACAAGTCATAAATTTTCTAAATATTACTTATCTCATGATAAAATAATGATAAGTTTAATAATACTTATTCATTTTATGATAACATAATAAGTGAATATCAATATGATGTATGAAAGTATGATTATTCATGATAACATAATGACAAATTTCTTATTTCTTGATTATATGATATGAAGTATCCTTATGATACGTGTGTGCAATATTCAAAATCTTGATTCCTGAACTCTTATTTCTTGTGAAAAGGATGTGTACACAATTTGACTTGACAAGCCAATTTGACTTGACAAGCCACGTGTTTCTATTAATTTATGTGTATCATATGTATCGTGTATTACTAATATGAAAAATCAGAAAAACTATATGATGGATAAGTACCATATTGTACAAGAATCTTATTAGCTAACTTCTCAATTAAGTGTTGAGGGACTTTTACTAGCAGTACAGAGTGGTATTGTGTCACCATCTGATATATGAGTCGCTATATAGGTGATTCCCGTTACTTGTTTCATTGAACAGTATTTGATTTGTAAGCACCTAGCTGTGTGTCATGCTTCAGCGCCATGGATTTGAGGTCGGATCCTGGATATACACGGGCACTTGTATAATATGAGAAACTGCACGCTATCTTATCTATCATACTAGTAGGAACTTGATCTAAACTTGTCACTTTTACATGATTTGTGTTTGCTATTCGCATGAGTAGTCTTACTTATTCCATTTTCATTATTCTCATGATATGTTTTGTACTAACGCAATTTATTTGTATACATTTTATTTATTTATTTTTGTATTATGATAGTACACATATTTCTTACTCTTGTGTTACTTGCTAGGTTTAAACCCCTAGATTTTTTTTAAACCTAGATCACTGAAGTAGAGAAGGGGAGATAGCTCCAACCAACAATTCTTACTTCACCGACCAGATCGAGTAGAAGTGACTAGCAAAGTACTTCTTGGGCATTTTACACTTCTTGTTTATGTTTTTTTACTGGGTACTACTTTAACTCTCTTGTATTTTGATTCTTTTGTATAAATACTCAAAATAATGTGCCATTTTATATAATCAACTATCTGTATAAATGAAATCCTTTTAGTTTCAGACATGTTATCTATTTATCTGGATGTGGCAGTGTTACGGTTATTTTAAAATTCTGTGACTGTTGGGTTCTATCGTAATAGTTAAGTAGCGTCCTTCATTTTGAAAAGAAGAAAAAAAACCGAAAGACGGGGGGTGTTTCATCCTATAACTACCAAATTGACAGATTAACTTATAATAATTATGATAAAACAAAATTAAAATTGTAAATATAATTAACACGAAAAAAGAAGGGAAAAATCCATTGTTCGGGGTTTAACTCTAGACAGTTAGATTCTTGTCTTGAGTGTAACCCTGATCAGTGACTTCTAAACTAATTTTGATTTTACTGTCTAGATCCTGGCACCTAGCCAGTCATCAGTCCATCTCCAGGCACAAAATCCGGACTGCTGTTATCAGCTCGAACACTCCAAAACCCACTTCTCCTTCCTCTTTCAATCACATTTCTATATATTTTTTTTCTCCCTAAATCCTAACTTTAAAAACTTGAAATTTGAAAGAGGAAATGAATTCAAACCTCTAAAAATGAAGTGGTTGTGAGTTAAAAGATTTTTTTTTTTTTGGAAATAAACTCCTTCGTTGGATGAGAGAGAAGGGGAGAAGATAGGTTGAAGATAGCATTAATGTCAAAAAGAAGATAGCAAAGATGTTATATTAACCAAGTTCTTAGGTGTGCACTAGAAAAAATTGGTGTGCTCATTTAGAAATTCCCTCTTAACTCGGTTCAGTCTCGGTGAGATCCCGTCCACAGCCCCACAGTCAAAAACCCGAACGACGCGAACGCGAAAAAGAAAAGGATGTCGCCATCATCTTCAGCATCTCTCGATCTCTCCACAATCTCCATCCCCTTGCTCTCCGTCATCGTCGGCGGCGTTCTCGCCCTACTCTTCCTCGCTGACTACTTCCGCCGTAAGCGAGCGGAGGTCGCCACCGTCGCCGCCGCCGCTCCCCCGCCAGAATCCAAGCCCATCGCTTCCAAGGCCTCGAAGCCTCCTCCGGCAAGAAAACCCCATCCCAGATCTCACTCCCACGTCGCAGACAAGGTCAATTGATCGATTATCCCCTCTCTTTCTCTCTATCAATTTTCGCTGGATTTTCTTAATTTTTTTTTTCAGGACCTGAACAAGAAGCACCACCCTCTTGATGTTAATACGTTGAAGGGGCACGGTGATTCCGTCACCGCTCTTTGCTTTTCATCCGACGGCCGAAATCTCGCTACCAGTGAGTTTGTGCATTTTTTTATTCTTGGGTAGGGTTTGTTAGAATTTGAGATTTGACGTGTGTAATTGCACTTCCAGCTTGCGGGGATGGAGTTGTGAGGGTGTTTCGGATCGAGGATGTTTCCAGTAAAAGCTTCAAGTATGTGTTTGTTCTTATACTTACAATTTGTTTTAAATTTTTTAATATTTGGGTCAATTCATTTTGAAGTTAAAAATTTGATGGGAGTACTATTAAATTGCTTCAAAAGAGGGTTCATTATGATACCTTACTCTAATACATTGATCTTGAGGCTAGCTTAAATTGCATAAAAGTTGATAGAAACTACTATATCCAATTGCTTTATTCCTATACTTTTGAAAATTTGGAAAAAGTTTTCTATGTCGAAGTATAAGCTGCGTTTAAAATTTCTTCTTCTTTTTTTTTTTTAAATTAAAAATCAAACTAACTCCCAGGAGGGATATTAAGATTGGTCTATAAACAAATTATACTTCAAAATTTGCACCATTTCTTTTTTACTTCTTAACCTCATTTTTCTATGTTATTTAGGCCTTGTATACACAAGCTAATTGTTTGAAGTAATGAAACTGAACAGAGTTTTGAAGATAAACTTACCAGCGGGTGCACATCCAACAGCCGTCGTCTTCTCTGAAGGAGCTTCTTCAGTGGTTGTAGCAGCACAGGTTCTCTCTGGTTCCTCCCTTTACATGTATGGAGATGTGACTACAAAGCCTTCTGGTGATGGGAGGCCTGGAAAACTTCCCTCCCCAGAGCTCAAATGGGAGCATCAGAAGATACATGATCAGAAGTCTGTGCTGATGATGTCAGCAGTTGCTTCAACTTATGGCAGCGGCGATGGGAGTACAATTGTTGCTTCGTGTTCCGAAGGTATGGGTTGTTTTATAAGCCCATTTGGTTAGACACGATATCCCGTTTGGAAAGAAATGAAATGTTTATACAACAACAACAACAACTAAGTCTTTTATACCAAGTATTTGGGGTAGGCTACATGAACCAAAAAGAGAATCACGCTGGATCGATCACTTTGATATTCCTTCTCAGAAATGAAATGTTTATATGTAATAATTTATACTGGGAAATTGGATCTGTTGCTGAGTTCTGATTTAGGCCAGTGAATAATCACCAAAACTTGCAAGATTGCCTTTTTTTTATTTTTCCTGCTAATACTGGCTTCCCTCATCTGGGTTTATTACCATAAAAAATCCTAGATGTGAGCAAGTGTTACTTTTAACTTAAACAATAACATGTTTTAATTTGAGATCCCAATTTTTGAGTTATACGAGATCTATATACTAACCAAACAACTGAACTATGATATTAACCTGTTTTGGGGGCTGTTTTGGGGGACACACACAACCTGTGATCATGACACCTCTTTTGAAGAAACAGCAGTGAGTTCTATGTTTCAATATTGTGAGAAAGTGAAGATCCACGTTTCCATCAGGTTGCAACCATCTAAAGGTTATTCTCTATAATTAATTTCTTTTGAACATGATAAGTTGGTCAAAATTGAAGCTTTATGTTGCTAGATGATGCAAACAACTAAAAACGTAGAAAATAATTGGCAAGGACTTGTACTTTATATCTTAAAAAAATTCTCAGTGTAGGAGATTGTAGGATCTATATGAATTGTCTTGCTATAGTTGTGAGCTAGCAATGCAAATTAAATCAATCAAATCATTCTCAGTGTAGGAGATTGTAGGAACTATAGGAATTGTCTTGCTATAGTTGTGAGCTAGCAATGCAAATTAAATCAATCAAATCATTCTCAGTGTAGGAGATTGTAGGAACTATAGGAATTGTCTTGCTATAGTTGTGAGCTAGCAATGCAATTTAAATCAATCAAATCTTTCTTTGGATTACTTATTGTTCTATCAAGGCTTGTGTTTGTGTTGACACATGATAGTCCTTTTGTAATTTTTTGATTTGGTTGGTATGTGAAATTTGAACGCATAAATTCATCATGCCAATTTAAAGTGGGGAAAATTTTATTAAGGGAAAGGAAAGTTCCAACTGCATTTTAATTAGAAAATTCAGAAATTTAAAAGAGGACAATATTTAAATTTTAATAGAATTAATTAAAATCTTATGAGGAGCGATAGGCCATAGTTGTGTAATTAAAAATTTCTATTAAAATTTAAAATCAAAATTTAATTATACAATCATCAAAATTTTATTAGGAGGTATAGGACATGATAAATACTCATCTTCATTAATTGAAAAAATTAACTCTATTGCACTCTTCCTCTCGTAAATAATAAGGCGTAATGGCCTATCTCTTTCCAAATTGCGGACGCCACTACCTTTCCACTTTTTGCGGTTGTTGTCAATCCTCACCTCTTTCGGATTCGGCTTCAGATTTATGGCATGTGTTTGTGTTGTTGAAGGGTAGATTCGAGTTTGGATTTGAGAGGTGAGATTCATTGCCTCCTGTTGACATCTCCAACAATAGAGAATAAGAAAATAGGAAATAAGAAGACAAAATTAGAGATAATGCATTGAAACCAAATTTCATGCTTATAGTCTTGATCCACTACCCCGTGTCACCTCTAGCTAAAAGGAGATATTGATATTTTCATTGAATAAGGCTGCCATTTTTGGTATTTGATGAGTTTTGTTTAGTGTTCGAAAAAAAAAGATGATGAAGAGAGAAGAATACAGAGCTGATGATTCTTCTTCTATCTCTTTCTTCTATCTCTTGAGGGATTTTAGAGAAAACTAGAGATTTTTAAATTTGAGCCTTTCATTCTTCAATTGGTGTGATGGAAGGGAGAGAATAGGAAGGGTTGAGTTTAGTCGGGTGGGATTCATCGAGCCTTGCCTTTGATTTTAATTCTGTTTTCTCTTTTTTTCCGAATTTTTTTAAAAACCCAACTTGGGGTTTTTTTTAATTGGTTTTTTGTTTCCTATATTTCATTTACTTATGTAGAATTTTATTATTTTATTTCATATTTTATATCCGTCCTAAAACTAATACAGAATATTATTTTATATACCTTTTTACAATTTCTTTACCTTTTTAAATTAATCTTTTTTTATAAAATGTATCTATCTTTTTTATGATTTATCTCTCTATCATATAAGTTATCTACCCTATTTCTTAGTTTACCTACCTTAAAATTTATCTTCATAACGTTTTTAAATTTATCTATTTTTTTTACTATTAATCTACTTTTCTTATAGTTATCTACCATTAATATATTTTATCTACTTTTTCATAATTTATCTATTTTTTTATGTTGCTCATTGACCTTTTCTACTAGTTTGCCTATCTTTTCTATAGTTATCTACATTTTTAATTGTTTCTTAGCATTGTCTATAATTTATTTACCTTTTATGTAGTTTATCATTTTTTTATAGTTTGTCTACCTTTGTTAATATTTTCTACTTTTTTTTGCTTTATATATATGTGTGTGTGTGTGTCACGCCCCGCTCCCGATATACGATATACGAGCACGTGTAACAGGTACCGACAACATATTCATTTTGAATATGCTAAAGCCTCAATAAACTAGCCACCATTGTTGAAAATAACGCGTTATGAAACCCGTTATTTGCGTTACGTAACCTAACGGAATCCCAACGCTACGTAACAACTGGAAATAACTCAGTGCACCGTAACAGTACGTTTTTTACGTTATTTTACATTATATTACATAACGTTACGTTAAATTGCGTTATGCTACGTTATTTACAATTATTTTTTTTAGTAATTCATATATTGTTGTTGATTATTATTTTAATTATTAGCGAATTGCTGTAATTTTCTTAATTAATTGTTGGCTTGTTTGATTGCTTTTGGAATTTCTAACTTGATAATTTAAGTTTGTTTCTTTATTCACTTGTTGTATTTCTCATCCGGTTGCTAAAATATTTTACTTGTTGATTTTATTGAATTTTTAATTGAACTGAAATCAACAATCATAAATAAGATAAATTGAACATTACAAAATATAAATTACAACAATGATAATAATTGGAATCGAAATAAAAAATTGGAATCTTGCTTTTTTTTATTTAAATGATGATTGGAATTACAGTTGCAGACTTAATATAATTTATGAAGATATATGAAAATTATTGTAAAACTTAATATAACATTTGAATAGATTATGCATTACAAAATAATTTTATATATTTTTAGATATTTTAAATTTATTTTTCAATTTATTAAAATTATTTTATATGATTTTATATTTATTTTTATTAAATAAATAAAAATTTGCATAACCTACGTTATGCGTTACGCTATTTGCGACATAACCTAACAAAGGCAAAACGTTACGTTTCCGTTATCGCTACTTTAAACATTGCTTGTCACAATAATACTCAGTAATTACGATAGAAAAATTCAACAAAAGTTTGACTTTTCATTTATTGGAATGAAGTTTAGATACAACTGAAACAAAATATAATAAAATTAAACAAAATGAAGCAGGGAATCTCTAATTCATTATTAGGTTTCAACCTGATCTTCACAGTACACCAGATCCTGCATAAGTTTTGACGTGTTTATCGGTAAGTTTGGGTATGCACGCCTAGGTCGTCAGATTGTGACCAAAATAAAATACGCAGAAAAAATATGAAATATAGCGGTTATATCCAAACATAATAATAATACAAGGTTTAAAAAATATGGAATAAGATGTCTGTAATAATAATATCAATTAATTTAGATTATCTTAATATCATTTTAGTAAAGTCAACTTTATAACAGATGTATTTTTGTCTAGGATGTCATATAATTGGAAAAAGCTAAGTGATGGGATACCACTATTTCGATTGTTTCCTATATAGACCTAAGAAATGGTCACATGGATTGTCCGGTGCTGAGTCGGACCTGCCACCAGGCAAACATGAATTACAGTCAGGTATGATCCAGCAAATCATCATGCACCCATGGTGTGCGAAATATTCAGTTGTACAACTTAACAAGTTTACAGCCGAAACATAGTATATTTTTATCATTCAGTTTCTCCCCCAATCCAATGTTATTTAGGTATAGTCAATGTAGGTCTAAATTCTGGTTTTCGTAACTTTTATATTAATTATATCAGGTGTAATATTTCAATTAGATTTTTCTTAATTTGTTAACAACATGATTTATAGAGTCCGTTCAATTTATGCTTTATTCAGTAAATCACAATTAGCTATATTTAATAGTTACTGATTTGAGGCATCATAAAAATATCGGCCAGGTAATTGTATGAATGCTAGGGGATTTTCCGTGCGTTGCACGTTCTTTAATTAGAGAACCAGCATACAAGATAACTTTTCTAGACACCGATACAAAATGATATTGCAAATATTATCTTTCCACGATTATAGTCTTTTCATGATTTATTAAAAATCTAATTATATTCTGTAATTTAACAAGTATTCATTTAATTTCTAACAGCATAAAAAAATAACAGGAATGCTAATGATTGCACTTGTAGTAACAAATTTATTTTCTGCAAATTAGATGATATAATTGGAATAATATTTCTATAAAAAAAAAAACTAGTATGTTTAGTGAGTCCAAAAAAAACTCACCTCGATTTTTGTTTCTCGATGTCGATCAACGGAGCAATCTACACATTAAAAATATTCTAAAAATATTAAAAACAAATAAATATGAATTTAGATGATTTTTAGGGATTTTCTAATACTTATAATACACTCAAAATTGATTTTAGTATTAACGGGTCTACTGTGACAACCTCCTCAGTTAACAAAGTCGTTGTATGAACTTACTGACCACTTAACTACTGTTGTAACTGCCATGGTTTCTAGTGTAACTATTGCTGCTACCCATGAGCGACTAGTAACCATAAAGTTAATGAGCTTGCTTAGTCCTGGTCACTACACTGATTTAACTAGTTTGATTTGTTGGATTTGATTGTTTGTAGGGTTTTGTGATTGTATGGATAAATATCACAAATATCTTATGGGATTTTGAGATATCCGGAACGATATTAGGCCCTATTGCCAATATTTTTGATATTTTGCTGATACATATGATATTATCGATAGAATATGTCTGAAATTGCTGTTTCAATACCACAACCAAACCATGGTAAAATCTCTCAAGCAGCGCAAGCAATAAATCTTACATAGATTAATGCAGGAATTGGAAGAAATGTAATTAAACTGTAATGTATAAATCACTAAATAAAATTTCAAATCATTTCCACTCTGAACAAAAGTTAAGGTTTAACTCCTATTTGTAATAAATCAACTGCCACTAAATTGACAAATGAAATTCTGAAGAGAACTGAAAGATCTTTGACTCTGTCATAAATCAACTTCAAATAAACTTCACAAATCAATTTCATATTAGCATATTCTCAAAACTCATTTGAAACTAAATTCACATCAAATCATCACCAATAGATATCACAAATCTTGTGGAGACCATGGTGGTTTAGATTGCTTCAGATAGTTCTCCATTACAATAGCATCCAACATTATTCCAATCATAACCAGATCTAGGATGACACGAGTCTTGGAATTTTGGTTCCAATAAAATGTATGTTAAACTGTTTCAGAGCTGGTGTAAAACATAGAAGCATGCACGCAAACAGATGCTCAAAATTTGAGAGGCTAATTTGATGTAGCCCCAGGTTCAAAGATAGTCTGTCAATTTTTACAAATATTAAACATACAGAACTTGTAGTGAGAACCATGACTTTAGAAGTGTACAATCAGATACAAGGCATTGCCATAAGTCCAAGAATCTTCAACTTATTGTGTCTAAAAAGTATCCTAACCATGAGTGTACTACAATAGAACACCGTGTGGGTTTTAGATCCCATGCAGAAACAGATGCTATATCATGAATATATTTTGTCAAAATTAGGATAAATCTTGCCTCTGCTGCTGTGAAGAAACATAGAGATTACAGAGCTGGATGTTTAGAATTTGATCAGGGAATTTCCTTCTGATACTTAAATAAGCTTACGATTCCATTACTTATTAGTAACAAACATATTTTTCAAGGTCTAATGTCCATAAATGATTATTCTTAACAAGTAAATAGATTATCCCATCATTCATTGAACTTAGAGCTGAAGTCACAAATTGACGGTAAACATCATTGTAAAGGTGAATGTCCTCATGTGATCCTCCATAGGAACAGACCTAATTAAAAAGCCCAATTCTAATTTCTCCTCCTAATGAGATAAATATATTCTTCCATCTTCAGTCTTCCTTTAGGTATGTCACCATTGTGCAAGTGATAGTTGTCTGATGTTTGATGTGAAATTCTTTGTCACTGGTCTGAACCAAATCTAATTCTGCACTACTTGTAAGTTGGCTTGACGTTGTTCCATGTTAGGAATATGAATGACAATTAAGATCAGTAAGTGTACTTTTCTAGGATTTCTGTGTGCTATTGCTCTAATATTTAGAGATTGTTGCAAGTATGCAAGCAAAATGAGTCTTCTGCCCTTTTTTGTACTGGAGTTATTGGTTTTGCATCCTCTAGAACAGTTTCCTTTTTGCAATTACATTAAACCATATTTCCTTATTTTCCATTCAGGTACTGACATTAAGCTTTGGCATGGCAAAAGTGGAAAAGAATTGGGAACAGTTGATACAAACCAGCTTAAGAATCACATGGCTACTCTATCCCCAAATGGTCGTTTTCTGGCTGCTGCAGCTTTTACTGCAGATGTGAAGGTTTGTTTGTCTGTTTTCCCTGTTTATTTTTGTAAATGATTAGTTAATTTGTGAATCATACCGAGCTAAATGGCTTTGATTGTCGGAATTCCTAAGTATTTTCCTTCTACTTGTGAGAGTTATTTAGGGAGAATGCCATCACTATAGTGGCAGCTGAACTCCCCCATAAAATCTGTTAAAACGACTATAATCCCTTTTATATTCTTGCAAAAACCAGAAATATGTTATATTTGTAGAGAAGAATGTTCTTGATTTGTTGCACCCTTCACATTATCTTATAGTACTCTTAGAAGTAAATACTTTGGAGCCCTTTCCTATCCCCATCTTCCCCTTTAATCAGTTCCCTTTTATTTGTTTTCTATAAAAATATTTCTCGAATTTTAACCTCTAAGTTTTCTTGCTGATAAACCCCTCTTTTTTTGTTTCGCAGTAGAAAACATCTTGGGTTGATTTTTCAACAAAAGTCAAACCATCCCCTTTATTTGTTTCCCTACTGAAAACATCTTGGTTGTGTCTAATTGTTTTTATAGAAAAAGCAAACTCTCAAATTGCTGTCAGTTAAAATCTTTGTTTCAGTTTTAGGGTTTAATCTGTTTACATAACTCAATCGGCGCGAATATTTTTGAATAATAATTATTGAAAACCATTATTTTTTTTACTTCGTAGAGTTCCTTCTAGAAAACAAAATTCATGTCAAACTTCAGTTGAGTTCTTTTGGGAAAAGGAAACTCAATGCAAAATTCAATTTAATTTTCTCCTAAAAAATTACCCTGGATAAATTTTCGAAAGAAAACATATCTCCTAAATAAAAACATATCTCCTAAATAATCTCATGTCCTTCTATTGTCTTGTTTTGGGAAGGAGGACTACAGGGATTTGAGAAAAATAAAGAAGGTGATACTTTGCAAAAGCAGACTAAAGGTTTATGGAAATAAAAGTCCCAGATGGCCTTTTAAAGTAATTGGACGACTATAAAGATCGATGGATGGGGATGACTCAGATTTCCATTAAGTTTTCTTTATGAATCTCTATTATCCATATAATTATAATTAAGAAATTTTATTGTTTAATAAAATTGTAATTGATTAAGGATTTCAATTATTAAACTTTTTTTACTCAAGCTTCCTTTTTAAGAAGGAATTCTGTACATTGATAAATAATTGAGTTAGTAATTATTCGTTTTTTTAAGAATAATATTTATAGGGATTATATTAGAATTCCTAATTTTTTTAGAATTTATTTGCATTATTTAATTTCCGGTTCTATGTAAGAATATCTATCACTTATTTTGAGCTGTGCTAAAAAAAACACATGCATGTGCACCTTAGTAGTCCTAGTAAAAACAAATTCATTCTTCCATTTATCATTTATATGTTCAGATCTTAATCTGTAATGGCATTCGAGTATATGGTAAATTTGCCAAAATATCTGATTTTATGTGATTTTGAATTCCCAGTGCAAATATTTGGCTGGAGTCGGAAAATTCCTTGCATTGAAAATTTCTACTATGAGTAGAAATTTCAAGTTCATTTGTTCTTCTAATCAACAAATCACATGTTGGCGGTCTCCCTTTTCTTATGCTTTGTGACCATATAAATTAACTAACATTTTAGATTGTAACTCTTATAATTTCCAAAGTCAACAAGAAATTTAGAAACAGTACTCTCACTGTAGGGACATCCAAATGTAATCCAAATGCTTATTAGGTATAGTGCGTTAAGTTGTTTTATTGTGATGCTGATGCAAACTCATCCAATTTCTAGGAACTAAAAAGTATTTCCCATGGTGGCAATTTACTAAAAAACAAGGGAAAAGAAAAATAAACTTAATGCATGAGCTAGAGCAATAAATTCTTTCTAAACATGTAGAACTTACAAACTTGTCACGCATGTGAAACTTAAGGGGATAGCATGGGAGCAAATAACAGTGTGGCAACATAAGCAGTACTCTGTCAATACTTTTCTTTTGATAGTTGTACTTTCTAGTGGACTACAATGAAAACCCAAGTTGCAACATCGGATATAGTGAGTGCCCAGATAAGGAAGGATTAGGAGACAGATCAAATGAAAAGTTCTAGCTGACTGTTTTTTTTTTGCCCTTTTAACCTTTATAACTTTCTACATATGCTAAGCCATTTCACAAAATGATGGAATTTTTTTTTTGAAGAGAAGGTTAAAAACAATTAGAAGCAAACTGTGACTCTCTCATAGTTTCACAGATTTGTCTTGATCTCTTCCTTTAAACTACAGTTCTATACCTTTTGGTCCAATAAATTAGGTTAGGGGTTGTGCATTTGCAGTCCATTAGATCCCTCATCAAGACTTTCATTAAATATGAAATTTTAGTTGTGCATGCAGTTGCATCTTAAACTTTTGATACCTTAGCCGTTGAAGGTTCTTACTAAGCTGACTTTATCCTCTGTGTTGGATATAATAATAAATCAGGGAGAAGAGAGCGACCTCATGTTGAAGTCTAATTCTACCATTGCGTAATATCCAAGAGGATCGTATTCACCATATTGATTCACAACTTAGCAACAAGCCTAAGGTTATGCATATTTCGAAAGTCCGAAACTTGGAATATTCTTTGCTCTTTTCACATTATACATATTTATGACATTACAACTAGCTACTTGATAGAAATGAATGGAGAAGGACTATCAAAGTGATCGATCCGGCGTGATTCTTTTTTTGGTTCATGTAGCCTATCCCAAATACTTAGGATAAAAGGCTTAGTTGTTGTTGTTGTATGACATTACAGCTAGCATCCAAGGTTGGTTACATGTCACCCAGTGCCAGCTAATGGCGAGTCGCCTAAGTAATACATTTCTTCAATGTTCAAGAAAGCGTTTTCATTATGCGTGCGGTCCAGGACCGCATAACGCATAATCGGATTACGCACCGATTATGCGGATTACGCGGAATTATGCGGAATATTAATATTTTAATATATATTAATATAATAATTATTAAAAAAAAGATATATTAATGCTATAAAACTCTAAAAAATTATAAATAATAACCGTAAGCATATTAAATGAATATAAACTGGCTCTACATAAGAAATTAAAAAGATAGAAAGACTTATCTCTTAACTCCCAATGTAAAAAAAAGAACGACGCATGTATGTATGGATCAAAAACGTCGCTCACCTGCAAATCGAAAAGAAAATTTAGATGAGAATCAATATATATAATATATAAGAATTAAGAAAGTTCTTTAACACATAAAAAATGAACAATGCATGTACAAATGAACATATGACAATAATCCACACATTGCTAATACATGTTTGTGTCAACTACATAAGTAATTAGTTTTACATATTCAAAAAATAATACAAGTTTTTATCAAATACAGTTCATCCCACTCAACAAATTCTCTACTATTCCTCATTGTCATTTTCATATTGAACATTGTTTTCCAACTCCTCCTCAGAGCTATCATCATCATCGTCATTCACATCATCACCCTCTTCTTCTAAAACAACTATAGCTTGATCATGTTCAGGAAGATCTTCAACAACTGCACTGGATGAACCCTCTTGTGCTCTCATTCCCGCTGCAGCTCTCCTTCTTAGCGTCCTTTTGCTCCTCCTGAGTCTATCTTCGTTAGCTCCACTTGCCGCAGCAACAAGATCCCATGTTAAGCCGGAACCAGGGAAGATCTCATCTTCGTCATCATTCTCTATTTCTCTAACAAATTCATCTTTCCAGTGCAAAGCTCTGGAATCATCTGAAGCAACCAGCACATCCTTACTATCTCCATCCTTCTTCTTCGCATTCTTTTTCTGTGCCATTTTTTTATTAAATTGAACGAAGACGAGATCATTCAATCTTTTAGCATCCAGCCTATTCCTCTTCTTTGTATGTATCTATAAATTTATATATGATTTTACAGAAGAGAAAAAAGAAGGTTAGAGTGTTAACTCTGAAAATAATGTAATTAAAAATTATAAAATATTTAATCATTGTAGTAGTATTTACCCCTTCAAATACACTGAAATTTCTCTCGCACCCTGAAGAGCTACTTGTCAAGTTTAGGATCTTAATTGCTATTTTTCGAAGATTTGGTGCATCTCCTCCATAAAAATCCCACCAATGAGCTATTAAAGCAACATATAACAATATGTTAATAATTAGAAAGAATAGAATTTAATATTAAATTCTTTTAAATTTCATGTATAAAGGTTACCTGGGTCGAAATTATCCGTGCCATTAAAACTCATTCGGTACCTTTCTGCCATCCCACTCCCCATAAGTCCCCTCTTATCTTTGTAGACACGAAATTCATATGAGCCAATCTGATCTTGGACATCATGCTCAGGGTAAAATATGCATATGCAATGCATGACGGCATTTGTTACTAGTGTATTTTCTGTGACTGTATTATTCCTATAATAATAATAGGGATTAAGATAATATGCCATCAAATGCAATATACTATCAAGTCTGCCCCTTGATTCTTTCTCAATTATATTAATAATTGGTCTAAATGCAGACTCCTTTCGATTGCAAGCGGCTTTGATCTCGTTCTTTGCATCTTCCAGCATTCCATAGACAAAACCCATTGAAGGTCTACGATCAGCATCAACAATTCTCAGCAATTTAAACAAAGGAGTGTATACCTTCAGAAGCTTTTTAATGTCTTTCCAAAAGGAGTCAGAATATATTGTGGTTTTCGTTGACTTGCCCTTCTCTGTCTTCGACCATCTGTTATTATCCCACTTATCTGAAGACACCATAGCAGCCAACTGTGATTTTTTGTCCAGCAAGCAACTCAAGCTTAGGAAGGTGGTGGCAAATCTGGTGATTCCTGGACGAACAAGCTCCCTCCTGTTTGTAAATGAGCGCATCAAAGCCAGAGTACTATGATGCGCATAGAGAAAAACTGTCATTGATCTTGCCTTCTCAATCACCGCTTTGTATTTTGGTATCTTACCAATACCCTCCAACATAAGATCTATAGTGTGGGCTGCACAACTGGTCCAAAATATATTAGGCCTTCTTTCCTTCAACATATTTTTTGCTGCCATATTGGATGGGTGGTTATCAGTAACCACTTGAAGCACGCGCTTCTCACCCACTTCCTTGATGCAGTTTTCCACCCAATTCAATATGTATTCGCCAGTATGTGCATTGGCCGAGTCCTCAATGGATTTAATGAAGCATGTGCCGTCTTTGCAATGGACACATAAATTCATAATACTCCTATGATTTCTGTCAGTCCATCCATCAGTCAAAATACTGCAGCCATATTCATCCCACGCTTCCTTTGACTTCTCCAAGCTGTCTTCAATTTTTTTGTATGCCTTATCTAAGAGAGGCACTCTCAATTGATATTGGCTTGGGCCCTTATACCCTGGACCGTGCTTGTCAACAGCCTCGCAAAACTGATCGAACTCCTCACAGTCGAAAGTGTTAAAAGGAATTCCTTTGGCATATGCCCACATGGCCGCATAATCATGCGCCAGCTCCTTCCACTTTCTTCTCTCTCCTTCATTGATAACTGCTTGCTTCCATTTACCTTCATCCACCAGTCTGTTCAGTGGACCACTAACACGAGGCCTATGATCTCCAGTGAGTTCGGGTTCTTCTCTCTCTCTTTCCACTGATATCTGCACCTCTTCCCGGAGCTCATAATCAGCTTTCTGCTTGTCAACTTTTTTCTTCTTGATTCCCTCCAAGTTCTCCCTACATATACGCCTCTCTTCATCTATGGCAAGCACACATGCTGATACTTCTCCTCCAACTCCTGCAACATGTTGTTTCAATCTATTTATTCCCCCTTTCACAATCTTATTACATTTGATGCATTTCACATCATTATAAGAACCTCTCTTTATTAGCCTGCCATAATTCCACCCAATGTCATTTGATCCTGGTGGTTTTAATGGAATCTGGCTATCTTCCTCACTTGATGGATTTGGCCGTCCACAACTACTTGAATTTGAGGCCATTGATGATGACATACAAACAAACTTATCTGACTTAAAGAAATTCCTACATCACCATTAAGAAAAATTATAAACTCTCACTGATCAGCAGGACTGATTCAGCAGGCAAAATGGTAAACAGTCATTGTAACTGAAATTTACAGTTTTTTTTTAAAATCATCAATTTTTACCATCATAAGAAATTGGAAACCTCACTGTCACTGACTCACTCATCATAAATTAACAATCAAAATTTAAAAAAAATAATTAGCTCACTGATCAGCTACAGTCACTGTAACTGATTTTTTTTTTTAAATCATGAATTTTTACCATCAAAAGAAATTGGAAATCTCAATGTCACTCATCATAAATTAACAATCAAAATTTAAAAAAAATAATTAGCTCACTGAACAGCTACAGTCACTATAACTGAATTTTTTTTTTTTAAATCATGAATTTTTACCATCAAAAGAAATTGTAAACCTCAATGTCACTCATCATAAATTAACAATCAAAATTTTAAAAAATTAATTAGCTCACTGGTCAGCTACAGTAACTGTAACTGAATTTTTTTTTTTTTAAATCATCAATTTTTACCATCATAAGAAATTGGAAACCTCACTGTCACTGACTCACTCATCATAAATTAACAATCAAAATTTAAAAAAATTAATTAGCTCACTGATCAGCTACAGTCACTGTAAATGAAATTTTGTTTTTTTTTTTTTTTAAATCATCAATTTTTACCATCAAAAGAAATTGGAAACCTCATTGTTACTCATCATAAATTAACAATCAAAATTTAAAAAAATTAATTAGCTCACTGATAAGCTACAGTCACTGTAACTGAAAATAAATTTTTTTAATCATCAATTTTTACTATCAAAATAAATTGTAAAGCTCACTGTCACTCGTCACAAATTAACATACAAAAATTAAAAAAAAAGTTAGCTCACTGATTAGAAATTGGAAAAAAACCCTTACCCTAACCGTATGCCTAACCCTTAGAATAGTTAAAAAAATACAAAAAATCTCACAAAAAATTTAACAAATGAAATTAAACATGAGTAGAAACAGCTAGAGAAGAAAGGAAAAAAGAAAAATTACCGCCGGAGAGGAGATGCGGTCGCCGGAGGGGGGAGGACCACGAGATTGATGATCGGACTCGGAGGACTTGATGGATTGATGATCGGAGGTGGTTGAGGCGCTAGGGATTGATGATCGGAGAGTTGATCGACCGATTCCTACAAAGGATCACTCGATCGACCGAACGATTGATCTAACGGGTCGGTGAAGAAAAAAACTTTCAGGCTCGACGTTGAACGGAACGATCGACCGATCGACTGACGGCGGGAAAGGAAGATCAGAGGAGGAGATTTGGGATCGGAGGGGAGGGAATTTGGGATTTAGGGTTTTTTGGGGCTAAATTTTTTTCGCGAACGAATGAGTCGGGTCGCGAAGAAAAGGGGAGAGGAGGTTTTTAACTATTCGGGTGCGGGTCGGGTGAGGATCGGGTGCGGGTTTTTTTAAAAAAGTTGCTGAAAACCCGTTAACCCGCCGAAAGATAATTCGTTCTATGCGGATTATGCGGCCGCATAATCCGCATAGGAACGCATAATCGCCCTGTCCGCATTGACAGGGCGATTTTGCCGGTTTCCATGCGTTTTCCCTCCGCAAACGCATATGCGGCTGCATATGCGGCCGCATAGAGCGTTTTTTTGAACACTGCATTTCTTTCAACCTGGGTGCACTTTCCTCGATTCTTGTCAAATAGTCAAAGTAAATGCGGAGTCAGCTTTGTGCCTGTAACATTAATTTGTCACACTAGATAGTTTGAGTTTGGCCAAATGAGCACCATCTGCTGTTAGCATAGGACTAAATATATACTACAAAGCAATGCTACTTGGTTCAGCCACTCCCCTTTTTCCCATGCTGTGGATCACATAGTTTAGTTGGGTTTTTCATGGTCAACTATTTTCAAGCACATGAACTACATCACATTTGCTCAGAGGATCAGATAAGGATGAGGTGAAGCTAGATAAAATAATAATAATTGCTTTGAAAGACAGTTGAATTCCTTGGTTGTTTATGTGCCATGGGTTTACTAATGAGTTGGGTAAAGTGTTCCTATGGCGATTCCTTAGGTAACTAATCTAAGGAGGTGGCCTAAAATCACACCGTGAGACTATAGATGATCAGACCATTAATTGTGATCTCTAACACTTGAACAACGTAGCTATTAAACGAATGGGTTTTCGATAAAATAATAGATGATACTTAATTTATGAGTTAGAGCTAATTAAATCATGTGATGTCATTTCTTAGGAAAGTTTTCATTGTGACGGTATCAATCGTCAATTATATCAACCAAGTGATTTTGGCTTGAGTCATTTGTAACTCACCTTAGGAGTTCGATCATAACCTGTCATTTAGTGGATTAAGCTCTTTTTGGAGCTCAAAGATGTTTATTTATGTTTATTACACCTGAAACTAGTCTCCTGGTGGCTTTGGGCAAACTTGATGTTGCTTTTGCTTGTAATGAGTTCTTAGGGGGAATGTCTTTAGAGCATTGTTAAAGGACAGTATATACTCTATGATGTTGCAATTTTTGACCTGATAAGTTATTAAAATAAAAGAACCTGAGTTGGGTTTTTGGATAAGTTGATTGGGTGTTGGGTTTTTGGAAATTGGTAATAGCGGAAGAGTTTGAATAAGGATGCAAGAAATAGATAAATAGACGAAGTTAATGATTTCTGTGGATGATAAAATCATGCTTGAATAAAATGATGAGAAGACAAGAAAGGTCAGGACAACTGATCTGGTGGCTTATGGGATTGAGGGAAGCAATTTGAATTTTGGTTTCTGGCAAGTTGGTCGTTTGGAATTCTCATTTACACTTCCTAGGAAAACTCCTTTAAAAAAATGCGCAGCCAAACCCTAAATTTTTTGAAGGACTTTTTCTTAAAATAATAAAAGAACTTTCTTTAAGCAACTCTACAGATCCTTAACTCTTAATGTCAGCTTCTACCTGTTCTTGTATTGCTAATCATTTGTTTGTTAATAACATTAAAAATTTCTTGAAGTGTCATGGTTTTTAACTAAACGATTGCTAGTGCTATTGGGTAGATTTGTGTCATTTAGCTGATTCTCTCTTTTGAGCATTGTGACATTATACTAGACTTTGAATTTGGTTGCCACTATACTTTTACTGAAGAAAGTTTTTTTTTTTTTTTTTCACCCATTAATTTGATGCAGATAGGTGATTTCCTTTTCAACATTGACTTTAAATAGTGCCATGATAAAGGTGCTAATTTGCTGCACCATCGTATAACCTTTTCTACTTTTGATTTGTCTTTTTTAGGTGTGGGAGATTGTTTATTCCAAGGATGGTTCAGTGAAAGAGGTTTTAAAAGTTATGCAACTGAAGGGGCATAAGGTATGTGACAGCAAATTATATAAATTGGTTTCTGATTTTTTTTAGAAAATATAGAGGTTAAATGAGTTGTCCCTAGCAAAATACGGTTTTAGTTAATGAAAGAAGGCCTCTAACAATAAAATGGAGACCCACTTGATTCACTTTATGCTCTTTAGGTTGCCATCTTTTCTTATAAGTTATCAACAACTAAATCAGTTTCTATGTTTTGAAGTGGCTTGTTTCTAAATGGGATTCTCTGAAGGTATCAAGGAATTAGTATCTAATAATACTGGGCATTATCTACTATTATATGTCACAGCTTGTTCTTATAGTACTTGTAGGCTTTATTAACAACTTCAAATTTTCTCCTTCGGAAATAGTTTACGTCATGCTTCCTTTTTTTATTATCCTCTTATTACTTTAAATCTAAAAGAAGGCTTGGTTATTACTGTTTTCGTATTTCATATCATTCATAAGTATTAGTTAGTACTGCTTTCATACTTCATATAGTTCTTATCATTCGTGATAAGAACCTTCCATAAGTTTGGAAGTTGAAGAGTAGGTTTCCGAGATAAAAAGTTCCGAGTCATATACATTATATTGTTTTTGATACTAAACTTTGCTTGCAATCACATGAACTCAATTTCCAGTTACAAATGAGTATTGGGAATGATGAGTTGAAAGAGTTGGTTGATGTGATAAAAGCCTCAAGGCATATGCCATGCCACTGCTGACACTAGTTCTCTTGCAATCATTAACAAACCAGAATTCAGTTACAGATGAGTAATGAGAATGTTGTCATATTTTGACAAATCTATGTGACATGCCAATCTGCAAACTCTTGCAACTATGGAAAGGCTATAGCTTTGAGCTGTATTACTATTACCATAGTTTAAAATCTCAAAACTGATGTTTGTATCTGTTGATGGTTGAAGTATCGGAAATAAGCTATATGGGACATATCATATCGGCAATATAGGATATATTGGCAATTTTGGTACTGATGTAGTAGGGTCTATATGGTATCGGATTCCTCAAATTCTGATGCAATATTAACGATATGTATTGGTATCAGCTGGTGTTTAAACCTTGACTATTACCTATTTCTCCATGTTAAATTTATGGTGAAAGTTCATTTCCAATTGAACTTTTTCTTGAAAAGGTGTCCACCTTGCTGTTAAGAAGTGATATTACTTTTCTCAACTGTAAATCTTTCATGGAAGGGTTTTGACAATTGCAAAAGACTTGATATGCACCATGCTTAGTCTTTAAGCAACCAAATTTTAGAGATGCTTCCCCTAGGCGCGTAGAATCCAATCTTCTTTATACCCCAAGTAACATCTAAACAGTATGCAATACAGCAAATTTGAATTGTAAACTTCCTAGATTTGTCCTGTATCAATGCTCAATCCGTTTCGTTTGCATATGTAGCAGTTTTCTGATCTTTCATGTCAGAAATAAAGGTCATGATTTAAAATTATTTAGACAAGCTGAGTACATGTCTATGATGAAGAAATCTACTTGTTTATGCTTTAAAAGAAGATTCTGGATATATGATAACTGGAATTATGGACTGTTTTTTGTCATCTTTGTTACGTGAAACTGGTAATTCTATATGTTTTGAGGTTCTAAGATGGCTACTGGTAACCTAAACCAAGAATGTGCAAAGTGCAAACAACCACAATATGAGGGAAGATCTTATTATTATTTTGAAAAAAATGCTTGCTTACCTTTGTATAAGGGTCATTACATCATTAGAAAGCCTCTAATAGACGTTCTTATAAATTACTATATCCTAGAATCACTGGGATTGAAGATGCCTTGATCATGAAAAATAAATACTGAAAACAAATGAAAAGATGAGAAAGATACGAGGAAAATCAGCATACACGTACTAAATTAATTTGATCGAAGGCCACAAATGTATATTGTTGACTAATAAGGCCACAAATGTATATTGTTGACTAACTTCTGGATCAGGAATCAACCTCCAGCGTCTTGCTAGATCTGGTATTGTTTTATATAAGCAGATTGTTCCCATTTCATTCAAGTCCTCATTTTTTTTTCCCCTCTGAATTGTAATCCAAAACTCATAGTATATAATTGAGTGTTTGAAAAAGTGCTTCTAAGGGCACCCACCAAATTGCTAGGAGTATCCACCAAATATTTTCAGAAATATTACAAGTTTGCTATTTATTTTTATGGACAATTTTTACCAATAGCTTTCAATAGAATTTTCTACGAACACCCAGGTTGGAGGATAAGACGAGGTTGGGGGAGTTGGAAGGAGGGTTAGGTGGTGAGGGGGAGGGGGGCGTCGAGGCCGAGGGGGGAAGTCGAGATTGGTGGGAGGGGAAGGGGGCGTTAGGGGTCAGGGAGGGTGTCACGCCCCGCTCCTGATATACGGTATATGAGCACGTATAGCTGGTACTGGCAACATATTCGATTTGAATATGCTAAAGTCTCAATTATAATATCACAGCCACAAAGAATAAATACACGTAGATAAATAAACTGACATTCATTAAGCCATGAAGTTTATTATATAAAGAAAAACAGAAGGACGATACTGGATAATTTAAAATAACATCCATTAAGTAATGATAGGTTCAAAAACATGAAAAGACTGCATTTAATTCAAACTAAGTGCATTATAACTACTGATTTTCGGTCACTTCAGCAAAGTACTCCATGTTTTCTGCAGTAGGATCAATATGGTTCAACTCAGTCTCTGGACATGCATATCGAGGTCGTCAGTTTGCCACCAAAATAAAATACACAGAAAGAATATGTAATATAACAGTTATGTCCAAACATAATAATAATACAAATTTTAGAAAATATGTAATTAGATGTCAGGAATAATAATGTCATTTTATTAAGTTATCTTAACGTCATTTTAGTGAAGTCAACTCTATAATGGGGGTATTTTTGTCTAGGATGTCATGTAATTGAAAAAGCTAACTGATGAGATACCACTGTTTCGATTGTTTCCTGTATAGACTCAAAAAATAGTCACATGGATTGTTCGGTGCTGAGTCGGACCTGCCGTCAGGCAAACAAGAATTATAGTCAGGTATGATCCAACAAATCATCACGCACTCATGGTGTGCGAAATATTCAGTTGTACAACTTAACAAGTTTATAGCCGAAACAAAGTATATTTCCATCATTCAGTTTCTCCCCCAACTCAGTGTCATTTAGATATAGTACAGTATATTGATTATATCAGGTACAATATTTCAATTGAATTTTGTTAATTTGTTAACAACACGATTTATAAACTCCGTTCAGTTTATATTTTATTCAATAAATCACAATTGGTTATATCAAGGATTTACTGATTTGAGATATCATACAAATATCGGCCAGGCCAGTGTATGGATACTGAGAGGTTTTTCGTACATTGCACGTTTCTTAATTAGAGAACCAGCATACAAAACAACTTTTCTAGACACCGATATAAAATGATATCGCAAACAGTATTTTTCCACGATTATAGCCTTTTTTCATGATTTATTAAAAACCTAACTATATTCTGTAATGTAACAAGTATTCATTTAATTTCTAACAGTATAAAGAAATAACAGAAATGTCAATGATTACGCTTGTAATAACACATTTAGTTTCTACAAATTAAATTCTAACAATATAATGAAATAGTATTTGTAATAAAAAATTTAGATGATATAATTGAAGTAATATTTCTATAAAAAAACTAGCATGTTTAGTGAGTCCAAAAAGAACTCATCTCGATTTGCGAAGGTCTACCAATTGGCAATCACACGAAGCAATCTACACATAAAATTATAATATATTTGTTAAAAATTGTTCATCATAAATTCAGGTGATTTTTAGGGAATTTCTAATTTTCATAAAGTACTTAGTATTAATTTTAAAGTTAAATAATATTAGTGGAGAAAGTTAACTTCTAATACTGTCTTGATAAGCTGTTAGTTATATATTTTGTAAACATTTAAATTGGTTAATTCTTATCGAACTACAATTTTATTTGCTTAGCAAGAGAGACTTGTAGGAGGTGTAAGGTGGGCTCAGCTGGGCATATGCTGTATTAATACTAAATTTAAAGTCTATATCAGCAAAGAAATATTAATATTGTTCAACTTCTATGTGGTTATGTTTTTTTTTGTTTGATTTTATGTTTATTGGATTTATTGGATAAGTTTAGCATATAAGGATTTCCTTTAAATGATAAATTATTTTCCTCCTATTTTATTTTATATTTATTTTCTTAGAAGAGTCTCCTAGTTGATTTATAGATAATGTTTTGGCCTAAAATTGTAGGATCATCCTAAATTATATTTGAAATCAATAAATGAGTTTGAATCCATCTTATTGGGTCTATAAGATGGTGGATATCTTTTATTAGGGTCGTTAGATAGGGTGTGAGCTAATCTTAGGGTCTAATTAAATAAATGCAATAGGAATTTAAGAAAATAGTACCAACCTCAAATAGCAGAGTAAAGGAAGGAAGAATATAGGAGTTCTTTTGTCAAAACTTCGGCGAGGCTAACGACAGCGATCCGACGAGACGCTCCAACAAAGTGAGAGAGAAAGAGATTTTTTTTAAGAGGATGAGTGTAAGATTGAATTTAGAAAAGATGTTGGGTTTATATAGTATTGGATTTAGAAGTTATAGAATGTGAAGGGTTTAGGGAGTTATGGAATTCAAAGAATTTTAGGGGTTATGGAATTTAAAAGGTTTTGAGGGTTATGAAATTTAAAAGGTTTTGAGGGTTATGGAATTTAAAAGGTTTTGAGGAATGAATGAATTTGAGATGTTATAAAAGAGAAAAGATGAATAGTTTAAATTATTATGTTTATTTGTCTATTCATTTAGTTATGGTAAAAAAATTAAGAATTATTACATTCTATCCCCCTTAGAAAAATAATTTCGTCATCGAAATTAAATAAGGGAGAGAACAATACCAGAAGGCTTAATAAAAAAGGTGCGTATACCGTTCACGGATATCGTCTTCCCGTTTCCAGGTTGTTTCTTTAGGTGATCGATGATTCCACCAAACTAGAACGAGGGGAATGACTTTGCTCTTCAAAACTTTCTCTTGCCGCTCGATGATAACTACTGGTTGTTCTTGATAGGAGAGGTCTGGTCTGAGCTCTAACTCTGAATAATCCAATATATGATTCTCGTCCCGAACATAGCGTATGAGTTGGGATATATGAAACACATTATGAACACCTTCTAAGGATAGGGAAAGTGCTAGACGATATGATACTTTTCCAACTCTCTCCACAATGTCGAAAGGACCAATAAATCTTGGGCTAAGGTTTCCTCGCGAACTGAATCGAATAACACCTTTAGATGGTGATATTTTCAAGAATACTAAATCTTCAACTTGAAATTCCAAAAATCTTCGATGAGTATTCGCCCATTTCTTCTGCCTGTCTTGAGCAGCCTTTAGGTGCTTACGAATCAGATTGATTTTATCCACTGTTTGAGTAATCATTTCTGGCCCCAAAAGTTTTCTTTCTCCAATATCGTCCTAATAAATCGGTGATCGACATTTCTTTCCATATAATGCTTCGAATAGCGTCATCTTGATACTTGCTTGATAGCTGTTGTTGTAAGAAAATTCAATAAGATGAAGGTGATCTTTCCAAGACCTATCAAAATCTAGCATACATGCTCTAAGCATATCCTCTAAAGTCTGGATAGTCCTCTCTGATTGTCCGTTGGTTTGAGGATGATAAGCACTGTTAAATTTAAGTTTAGATTCCAAATTTTCTTGCAAACTCTTCCAAAAGTGAGATCTAAATCTAGTATCTCTATCTGATACAATACTGATTGGAACGCCATGAAGTCGTACAATCTCATGCATGTATTTCTCTGCTAATACTTCCGTCGACTGTCCAACACGAAATGGGATAAAATAAGTCGATTTCGTGAGACGATCCACGATAACCCATATGGCATTATTACCCTTAGGACTTCGCGGCAAGGCTGTAACGAATTCCATAGTAATTTCCTCTCATTTCCGTTGGGTATTGGCAAAGGTTGTAAAAGTCCCGGCGACCTCTTATGTTCCGCCTTTACCTGTTGGCATACCAAACATTTGGATACAAATCAAGCAATTTCTCTCTTCATTCCGTACCATCAAAAGTGTTGCTTCAAGTCTTGGTACATCTTCGTACCTCCCGGATGTACTGAATATGTTGAACCAATGTTGAAAATGACGCGTTATGAAACCCGTTATATTGCGTTACGTAACCTAACGGAACCCCAGCGCTACGTAACAACTAGAAATAACTCAATGCACCATAACAGTATGATTTTTATGTTATTTTATGTTATATTACGTAACGTTACGTTAAATTACGTTATGTTACGTTATTTACAATTATATTTTTAGTAATTTCTTGTTGTTGATTATTAGCAAGTTGTTGTTATTTTATTACTAGATTAGTTGTTGGCTTGTTTGATTGCTTGTGGAATTGCTAATTTGTTAATTTGCGATTGTTTCCTTGTTCGCTTGTAATTCCTCTTCTATTTCTAAAATATCTTACTTGTTGATTATATTGAATTTTTTACTGAACTGAAATCAATAATTACAAATAAGATAAATTAAACATTACAAATATAAATTACAATAATGATAATAACTGAACTGAAATAAAAAATTGGAATATTATTTTCTTATTTAAATGATGACTGGAATTATGGTTGCAGACTTAACATAATTTATGAAAATAAATGTGAATATTATTGTAAAATTTAATATAAAATTAGAATAGATTATGGTTATAAAATGGTTTTATATTTTTTTTAGATATTCTAAATTTATATTTCAATTTATAAAATTATTTTATATAGTTTATATTTATTTTTATTAAATAAATATGAAATTGCGTAACCTACGTTATGCGTTACGTTTTATGTGACATAACCTAACAGAGGTAAAACGTTACGTTACCGCTATCGCTATTTTAAACATTGTGTTGAACTATGAGCTTTCGAAAGAACTTCTTGAACATTTCCCTTTGGCACGCAAAGTCTATTCTTAAATCGTAGTGATCCATCAGCATGAATGTTTAAGTCTGATTTCCGTCCAGATTCAACTTCACTTCGAAATTTCTGTAGTTTGGGGTTGTCCTTCTGGCCTTCTTTGATCTTCTCAATTAATAATGATTAGAGTTGTAAAGCCATAAATTGTACTTTTGATTTTGGCAATATGACTTCTAAGTCTAGCCTCCTCATCTCTTCGAGCAATTTCTTTTGTTGGGTAAGGTACATCGCTATTGGTTTTCTACTTAAAACATCAGGAACTACATTAATCTTACCGGGATGGTATTGTAAGTTGATGTCATAGTCTGCCATTAGTTCTAACCATCTTCTTTGCCTCATGTTGAGCTCCTTCTGAGTAAAAACATATTTAAGGCTCTTATGATCAGTATAAATACCCACACGATCTCCAAGCAAGTAGTGTATACAAATCTTTAAGGTAAAAATTACTGCTGCTAACTCCAAATCATGCGTTGGGTAGTTTTTCTTATGAGACTTCAATGGCGAGATGCATAAGCAATCACTCGCCCGTGTTGCATTAACACACATCTAGTCCTCTTCCAGATGCATCACTAAATACAACCATTCCACCTGTTCCATCTGGAATTGCCAAAATTAGTACAGAAGTAAGTCGAATCTTCAACTCTTCGAAAGCTTCATTGCATTCACTTGACCACACAAACTTCTCGTCCTTTTTCATTAACTTGGTCAAGGGTCCTGCGATCTTCTCGAAATTTTGAACAAATTTTCGATAGTAACTAGCCAATCTAAGAAAGCTCCTAACTTCGGACACATTTTTAGGGACAGGCTAGTTTTTCACTGCTTCGATCTTACGCGAATCAATCGAGATTACTTCTCCAGAGATAATATGTTCGAGAAAAGATACACTTTTCTGCCAAAATTCGCACTTACTAAGTTTGCCGTAGAATTTCTCTTTTTGAAGAGTCTCCAACACAATTCTCAAATGTTTGGCATGTTTATCGTTTTTGGAGTATACTAAAATATCATCGATGAACACAACTACGAATTTGTCCAGGTATAGAGCAAACACTTGGTTCATCAAATTTATAAATACAGCCGGTGCGTTTGTCACTCCAAATGACATTACTAGAAATTCATAATGGCCATATCGTGTTCGAAAAGCAGTCTTCTGTATATCTTCGTTCTTGACTCTTACTTGATGATATCCTGACTTGAGATCCAACTTAGAAAAAACTTTAGCTCTCCCAAGTTGATCGAACAAGTCATCTATTTTAGGCAAAGGATATTTGTTCTTGATCGTGACTTGATTCAATTCTCGGTAGTCGATGCAAAGCCTCTTACTCCCATCTTTCTTTTCCATGAGTAAGATTGGTGCTCCCCACGGCGAGGTGCTGGGTCTAATGAATCCTTGATTTTCAAGTTCCGTTAATTGACGTTTCACTTCTGCTAATTCTGCTAGTCCCATCCAGTATGGTGCTTTAGATATAGGCGCTGTACCGGAAATAAGATCAATAGAAAATTCTACCGCTCTCTCAGGTGGTAATCTAGTAAACTTATCTGCAAATACATCAAGATATTCTGACACTACTGAAATATCTTCATCCTTTTTGTCCACCATAATGAAGATTTTACTTGTTGATCTAGCTCTAAATTTTACTGACTCTAGTGTCTTACTACCTCCAAGAAATTCAAATTTCGGGTGATTCAGAATTCGAAATATGACACTTTTCTTTCGACAATCAATTACTGCATGGAAAGTACTAAGCCAGTCCATTCCAAATATAACATCGAATCCACTAGGTTCGATTATAAGAAAATTGGTATAAAACTCTCTTCTACATACTACAACAGGATATAGTCTACACACTTTACTAGATATTGTAGCTCTATTATCCGTATTAATGTTCCAATTAGATGTCAAAGTATCACATGGAATGCCATAAAGGGATACGAAAGCAGATGAAATGAAACAATGCGAAGCTACAGAATCAAATAGTGTAAAAGCTGGTGTACCATGTACTAAAATTGTACCCGTCACCACATCATTGGAATTTTCAGCCTGTTATGCAGTGAGATTGAAAGTTTGACTCTGATTATGGTCCACTCTCTTATTTTTCAGAACTTGCTAGAATATTTTCTTTTGAGAAGTAAGAGGTTGTCTGCCTTGATTGAGTCCTGCATTCTTTTGTTGTGGGGAATAGCAGGTCGAGACATTTCTTCATTAATTCTCCTCTTCGGACAATTCATTAAAGTATATTCAGCCGATCCACAGGCCAAATATAGTCCATTAGCAGCTCTGCAGTCCTTCTTGAGATGACCAGGTTTCTGACAAAAGTTGCATATGAGTTTTTGAGGATGAGGGATGGAAGGTCGCTTTTCAGTAGGACCCATTTTAGAAATAGATCCTCCACATACTTGATTGAAAGACCTTTTCGATATTGTCTGAACTCGCTTCTCCTTGTAAATGACTTGCTCTACACCTCTTGCAGTATCAATCACATCAGCATAAGTCTCAAGTTTAGAAGACACCAAATATTTTTGGATGCCAATCTTAAACCTTGCTGGAATCGATGAGCTCGATCTTCTTCATCAACAACCATGTATGGTGCAAATCGGCTCAAACGGACAAATTCAGCTGCATACTCATCTAGACTTTCCTCCTTGTTTCAGGCTGACGAACTGTTGTTCCATCTCCCTTCGAGCTGCCTTTGAAAAGAACCTTGTGTAAAAACTCTTAGTAAAATCTTCCCATACGATTGGTTGTTCCAGTCGGTCTCCTTCAGCTTGCCACCAGGTTCTAGCTACATCCGTCAGCTGGATCTTCACAACATCAACCTTGTCCTCCTTAGGAATTTGTGCAGCTGTAAGAAGATCCTCCATCTCGGCTAACCACTGTTCAGCTTCAATTGATCTAACTGTTCCAGAGAAAGTTGCAGGATGAAGGCGTCGAAAATCAGAAATACTCCCAACTCGTTGTGGTCGAGCGCATTGATTTGTTCTAATGCTGCTGTAATTCCAGTACGCATCATCTAAGTTTGTTGTTGTGCTTCCATCATTCCACGAAGTACTCCCAACATCTCTGCGGCATTAATTGAGCTAGTGTTCGAGTTCGATTCAGATTCATTATTTTGTGCCATCGTACTGAAGAAGATAAGGAAAAATGGAATCAAAGGAAGTTTGAATCAAGAGATATGGTAATGAAGTCTTCAGTATCTACATTTATTCATATGGCTGTGATCTCAAGCTTAGAATCAATTCTAAGTTAACTCAACCTCGTTGGGTCAACTCATTTTTGAACTTGGCTCTAATACCACTAAAATACCTGTCACGCCCCGCTCCCGATACACGGTATATGAGCACGTGTAGCAGGTACTGGCAACATATTCGATTTGAATATGCTAAAGCCTCAATTATAATATCACAGCCACAAAAAATAAATACACGTAGATAAATAAACTGAAATTAATTAAGCCATGAAGTTTATTACATAAAGAAAAACAGAAGGACGATACTGGATAACTTAAGATAATATCCATTAAGGAATGATAGGTTCAAAAATATAAAAAGACTGCATTTAATTCAAACTAAGTACATGATAATTACTGATTTTCGGTCACTTCAGCAAAATACTCCATGTCTTCCGCAGTAGGATCAATAGGGTTCAACTCAGTCTCTGGACATGCATATCCAGGTCATCAGTTTGCGACCAAAATAAAATACACAGAAAGAATATGTAATATAACAGTTATGTCCAAACATAATAATAATACAAATTTTAGAAAATATATAATTAGATGTCAGTAATAATAATGTCATTTGATTTAAGTTATCTTAATGTCATTTTAGTGAAGTCAACTCTATAATGGGGGTATTTTTGTCTAGAATTGTCTAGAATGTCATGTAATTGGAAAAGCTAACTGATGTAATACCATTGTTTCGATTGTTTCCTGTACAGACTCGGGAAATAGTCACATGGATTGTCCGGTGCTGAGTCGGATTTGCCGTCAAGCAAACATGAATTATAGTTATGTATGATCTAGCAAATCATCACGCACCCATGGTGTGCGAAATATTCAGTTGTACAACTTAACAAGTTTACAGCCGAAACAGAGTATATTTCTATCATTCAGTTTCTCGTCTAACCCAGTGTCATTTAGATATAGTATAGTATATTGATTATATCAGGTACAATATTTCAATTGAATTTTGTTAATTTGTTAATAACACGATTTATAAACTCCGTTCAGTTTATACTTTATTCAATAAATCACAATTGGTTATATCAAGGATTTACTGATTTGAGATATCATACAAATATCGGCTAGGCCAGTGTATGGATGTTGGGAGATTTTCCGTGCATTGCACATTCCTTAATTAGAGAACCAGCATACAAAACAACTTTTCTAGACACCGATATAAAATGATATCGCAAACAGTATTTTTTCCACGATTATAGCCTTTTTTCAAGATTTATTAAAAACCTAACTATATTATGTAATTTAACAAGTATTCATTTAATTTCTAACATTATAAAGAAATAACAGAAATGTCAATGATTGCACTTGTAATAACACATTTAGTTTCTACAAATTAAATTCTAACAATATAAAGAAATAGTATTTGTAATAATAAATTTAGATAATATAATTGAAGTAATATTTCCATAAAAAAACTAGCATGTTTAGTGAGTCCAAAAAGAACTCATCTCGATTTGCGAAGGTCTACCAATTGGCAATCACATGAAGCAATCTACACATAAAATTATAATATAAAAAAAGGGCAGCCCGGTACTACAAAGCTCCCGCTATGCGCGGGGTCCGGGGAAGCGTCGGACCATTTATGTCTTTTGTATGCAGCCTTACCTTGATTTTACATAAAATTATAATATATTTGTTAAAAATTGTTCATCATTAATTCAGGTGGTTTTTAGGGAATTTCTAATTTTCATAAAGCACTTAGTATTGATTTTAAAGTTAAATAATATTAGTGTAAAAAGTTAACTTCTAATATTGTCCTAATAAGGTGTTAGTTATATATTTTGTAAACATTTGAATTGATTAATTCTTATCGAACTACAATTTTATTTGCTTAGTAAGAGAGACTTATAGGAGGTGTAAGGTGGGCTCAGTTGGGCATATGCTGTATTAATACTGAATTTGAAGTCTATATCAGTAAAGAAATATTAATATTGTTCAACTTCTATGTGGTTATGTTTTTTTTTTTGTTTGATTTTATGTTTGTTGGATTTATTAGATAAGTTTAGCATATAAGGATTTTTTTAAATGATAAATTATTTTCCTCCTATTTTATTTTATATTTATTTTCTTAGAAGAGTCTCCTAGTTGATTTATAGATAATGTTTTGGCCTAAAATTGTAGGATCACCCTAAATTATATTTGAAATCAATAAATGAGTTTGAATCCATCTTATTGGGTCTATAAGATGGTTGATATCTTTTATTAGGGTCGTTAGATAGGGTGTGAGCTAATCCTAGGATCCAATTAAATAAATGCAATAGGAATTTAAGAAAGTAGTACTAATCTCAAATAGCAGAGCAAGAGAAGGAAGAATGTAGGAGGTCCTTTGTCAAAACTTCGGCGAGGCTAACGACAGCGATCCGATGAGACGCTCCAACAAAGTGAGAGAGAGAGATTTTTTTTTAAGAGGATGAGTGTAAAATTGAATTTAGAAAAGAGGTTGGGTTTATATAGTGTTGGATTTAGAAGTTATAGAATGTGAAGGGTTTAGGGAGTTATGGAATTCAAAGGATTTGAGGGGTTATGGAATTTAAAAGGTTTTGAGGGTTATGAAATTTAAAAGGTTTTGAGGGTTATGGAATTTAAAAGATTTTGAGGAATGAATGAATTTGGGATGTTATAAAAGAGAAAAGATGAATAGTTTAAATTATTATGTTTATTTGTCTATTCATTTAGTTATGGTAAAAAATTAAGGATTATTACAGAGGGGGAGGAAGGGGCATGGGTGGTTTGGGTGGTCGGAGGGGGGCTGGGGTGGTTTGAGTAGCTGGAGGGAGGCGAGGGTGGTAGGGAGCCAACTGGGAGAGAGGGGGAGGGGAACTTAGAAAAAAAGCATAGATTTTTTTATTTTTTGGGTGCCATTAGCAATGTATGCTTTTAGAAATTTGGTTGGTGCTTTTAGAAGCACTATGTAAGAAAACTTGTCAAATCTTTGTTAATGGACTTGTTGGACCAAACTTGTGGAATAACCATCAGTAAAACAAGCATTCATTTTTAAGATAACTTCAAACTTATCTTTCAGATCCTCAGATCAATATATTTATAGCCTACAATTATCCCTATCTATTGTATTTATGTATATTTCAAAGCATAAATACATAAAAGTAGTCTTATTTACATTCATATGCACAAAATAAACTCTACCAACCTCAAAAGTAGAACATCAACTATAACTAGAATTCCTTAATGTTCTCCCTCACCAAAAACTGCAGAAGAGTGAGACCGCTTAATCTTGGATCAGAGCCATCAGAAAACAATCATGTACGACTGGTACTTACAAAAGGTAGAACCAAAATTTTTTTTGCCACTCGACAAGATCACTAGTATTTCAGTTCATTAGGAACCACTCGGAGGCCATGCTGAGTGAAAGTTATAATAATAATATGGGGTGAGCTACTACTTAGGAAGTAGAGGGAGCACGTACGGTAACGTAAGGCAATGTGAAGCTGAGGTGCAAAAAATTGAGTTCCGTTAGAATATAGCTCAAAAGGTCATATCACAAGGAGTATATGAAAGTATGAAAACATAATTTTCAAATTTCTAACCATGTTTACTATTCCATGGTTGAGGGAATCAAGTAAGCACAACCTCTTGACGTGGTCAATCATGTTACTACAACCCAATGACTTGGACTTCATAATTTCTTCTCTCCAGTCCAGTTGTGATGCATCTGGTGGTGTCTGCCAAAGTTCTTTCGGTTAAAGTAAACATCGAACTCATATAGCTTAATTAGCTCCTTTACCTCTAAACTCTATGCTCTGCTAATAAACTAAGTGAAGTCCGGAACTTCCAATAAGACCTCCAATTTACTGCAAGCTTATGATTAGGGCCCCAAAAATTCCTCTCCCTCCAGTCAACTTGACTATCAACTGACCTGACAATTCAGACTCAATTATCCCCTGTGATAAGGATCAATACTGACTTATATGCAATGCACATATCAAACTTGAGATTTAAATCATGTGCATATACTTTTATGTTTTCAATATAGATAGATATTAGGAGAAAAGGGTGTTACCAAGATAATAAATGAATATGCATGCGTTACTATTTATCTCTTGATTCAAGAAAACAAGCTCATTAATCATGAGTATGATCTATTATTGCCAATCATTAACTGAGACACTTGCAAATTTGGAAATCTGATAGCAAAGGAAGGGCTTATGCTTATAGGTAATTTCAAAGTTGCAAAACATGTTTCTGTTATGTGAGTGGTTGAGCAGCTCATGACGCAAAGTGGACTGTACTTCAATTGACATGTGGATTATACATCAGGTCATCATACACCCTATTTTTTCAATGCAAATGTATTCAAAATCAAGAGCTAGGTACTAAAGCTACAGTACCTCCCCCTGAAGTTCATGGGTCCAGCAAGCCTTTATTGCTCTTGCTGCAATAAGCGAAGATTTCTCTAAAAGGAAAAGAAAACTTCTCTACTCCAAAGCAATTAAGAAAACCTACTCCTTTTCAAAAAATTGAAAGGTACATAGACTAGGGAGTGTCGATTATGATGCCTCTTGCCATCATTTTACATGTTAATATGAGGCTAGACAATCATATACTTACATCATGGATATTATTATTATTATATTGCATAAAATATTTTATTGGGAGTATAATTTTCTTGAAAGAATTACAAAGAAAACGGAAGAGCAACATACTACTTCTTCTAACAAAGAATGTACGCATAATAATGTGACAACAGTGTGATCCATATGTGAGATTAAGTGTTTTTAGCCAATCTATAAACTTATAACCTGATGTGACGTGGTATCAAAATCAAGAGTCCTTAATCGATGTATCTTCTCTTAATAAAATGATAAGTATTGTTATTAGATCCGGAATAGAGAAGTCCTTTTTGCTCTTTTTATACTTGTCTTCCACCTGAGAATTCTATGTTCGCAACAAGCTGGACCAGTAAAAGCTTTGGATCTATGAGGTTCATTTGGGAGGTACCTGAGCTATATTGTTGCTATTTTGATTTTGAATACTTTTTGCATTGTTGTAATATATTATTATTATATTATACAAAATAATATCCTGAAAAGCAAAAATATCTCTCATCTCTCTATCTCTCCTCTCTCCACACTGACGACAAAGATCAATGAGAAGGGGAGAAACGAGAAAAATATTCAGCAGCTAGCTAAATATGTATTATCGCTCTCTTGACAAGAATAACAAATAGCAGCAGCAACAAATAGAAAAAGGAAAAGTCAGGGAAAAAAAGAAAAGAAAATAAAATTAGCAACTAGTATGTATCAACAACATTAAAAACGAAAACAGTAATAGAAACCAACAATCATAAAAAGAAAAAAAATGAGAAAAAATAATTTCTTTGCCGGTTCCTACTCCATGTGTTGCTGTTTCGTCACCATCAATGATTCAATGAAGAAAGAAAATAATCGACAGAGAAAAAGATCAGAGGATGAGTGGTGAATTAGAAATCAAAGGGTGAGAATGGAAAAAAGTTCAACTGTTTGTTGCTTTAGATTGCATTATTGTCGCATTTTTGCTATCAAACTCTTTGTTGTTGCACCCATTGTTTTAAATAACCCCGATATGGCCGATGTACCCCCCCAATATATTGTTTTTCAGGGTCACCTGTGATGAGGTTGTGATGAGGTTATATCGTTTTGTATACATATCGGCTGATATTTGCAATATAATATCCTAATATATCATCCCGATGTATCGGCTGATATAGTTCATTTTTTCAATTAAGTTTTTAACTTAGAAATATATTTAGTATTCTTACACAATATTATTCCCATATTTAAGGAAAAATCCAATTTTTTTTCACATATACTTAAATCAACCAAAATTTTAAATTGTTTTTATAGAAACTTGAGAGATGACATGCAAAGAGTTGCAAATGCTAAACATTTACATTACGGAGCTTATTTAAATGCTAATCAAGACTTAAAATTTTCTCCAAACATTCTCTTCATCCTTCACTTCTCTTTAGCTCTTTTTTTGTCTTTGCTTGCTTAAATATTATTAGTGTTGTTTTTACTATTGTCATTCTTCTTGTTATTATTATTGCTACAAATTTTCTTCAACACTATTATCCTTGTCGTATAGTTATTTCTATAATTTATATTTTTAACTTGAATCTATCGTATAGTTAAATTTATTTTGGTATAAATGAGCATGCTCTTGTATACCTTTGTGTGTGTGTGTGTGTGTATATAAGCTATCAAATTTATATATTAGATGTGTATATTCATATTTGATATGAATATCCGATATGAGTTCTTCTCCCAATATATCGTCTGATATCCGCTATCCAATATGAAAAGAAACCATTCGATACGATTCTGATATTCGATATTTAAAATCATGGTTGCGCCGAATCTGCTAAGGGTGAACAGAATTCGGTTAAAACCGAAATAACCAAAACTAATCGAATCAAAATAATTTGATAAGTTTTATTCAAAAAGATCTGAATTAGAAAAAAACTAACCGAAACCGATCGATACTCACTCCTAATTACTACCTCGTTGAGAAGAAAGAGAAAGGGGTGGAGAGAGGCTATGAATAGGAATGAGGTTCACTATGCAAGATATTTGGTTCTCATAGATGGAGGTTTTGGATTTAGTTTCGGCGCTCCTATCATGACCAGGAAAAGGAAAAACTTTTTGGATGCTTGCCTATTGGGTCTATACAAGCATAGCCTCTATAGGCTTGTTACAAGGCATGAGTTTGCATTTCTGAGGCAAACAAGCCCAAACCAACGTGGCATTGGGTTGCGTGCAATTATGCAATCATATATACTTCGCATAATGTGTTTTTACATCATTAGTTAATTTGTAACAAGTGTCTTGATGTGGCTCACCTAAACTTCCATTCAATCTTTTAGATTACACAACCAAATACTCTCGTTTATACTAGTTAGTTCATAATGATTGTCTGGATGGTCTCCCTCAAAACTTCAAGTTAATCCCTTTAGAATTTCTCCTATTTATTTTAATTTGCTCCTCTATCCTTACTTTTTCTGGCACGAACGAGAGAGTATATCAAGGCAAGGTCATCACCTACATGCTGCGGCTACGATCCAAATGGCTAGTGGGGCATGTGTCCCATAGAGAAACAAACAGGCAATGACACATCACTTGTAGCTATTAGTTATTACAATGTATTTAATCCTTACCCCCTCCCTCTCTTTATTATTTCATTTTAGTCCAGTCCTCTGGGAACTGATAATTGGCATCGCAGTTATCGAATCGAATAAGTTAGCAGTCATTTTATTATTATTACTGCTTCTAAAGATTGATGCTTTGCACCTTGCAATCAATGTCGGTATGATTTAATATGTGCATTGTTATTTTAAAATACATATAACCACAAGCTATAAATTCAAATCATTCCTCTCCTTTTCTCATTTTCTCTCCAGTCAGTGATTATCTACATCTCATATTTATCTTTCCTCTTTGAGGTAAAATAAGGAAATCAGATGTTTGACTGATTGTAGATGGTGATGTCTTTATGCTGAAGAATCACCTCTGCCTTGGCTTCTTTTAGAAGTCTATGAGTGTCATATGAGGGAAGTTTGACATGAATATAGTTATATAAACTCGTAAACATGTCTTTGTCTGGGGATTGATTGGTCTGATTTCCGATTCTATCTTACCTCTACTCATAAGTATTATGCCTTCGTACATCTATGAAGCACTAATGCTTCAAATGAGTATCGTATTTGTATCGGGTACGCATAATATTTGCCGATATGTATTGGACACACTAAAGCAATTTAGGATTTTAAGAACCTAAAAACTTATAGCACGTCCACTTTCAAAAAATCATATGGATCGCGTGTTGGGACCGTGTCAATTTTCAAAAAAGTCATAGAGTACATTGTCTAAAACACAAAAATTCTTTCTTACATAAAATAAATACTAAATGATATGCTCCAAATACCTTAAAAACAGAGACTTTAAATATTTCATTCAAGTACTTATCCATTAGATTGAATTTTTTATTTTTTTTTCATTAATATAGTTACTTGATCAAAGTTTATGTTTTAAATTATATGTTTTTTCTTTCGACTTTAGAAAATAAGTCTCAACAATTACAAGTTTTGATATATGTTAACATATATCACATGTATAATTATGCCTATGTTTCTGTCGCCGTGTCCCCTTGTCGTTGTATCTTAATTTTTTTGGGTTTATCGTGTCCCTGTGTCTTTGTTATCGTCTTTGTCCCTTGTGTCCTATGTCCGTGTCCATGCTTCATAGTTGTACATCATCTGTCAATAAGCATTAAGTGATAATAGATTAATTTCTGAATGGAAATTAAGGGAAAAGACGAGAATGGTTATAAAAAATTACTAATAACAATAAGATAATCATCAATATTTGCTTGACAATTTCCTTCCATGCTGTTGGAGTGATTCCATGATTAATCTTTGTATCTAGGATTTTGTGTTAAACTGTATTCTCATCTCCAATTTGCTCTTTGGTGTATTACTCATCATGATCCCCTGTGCTAGTTGCTGTATTTTGCTTCTTGAAGTGCATACCTTTGTAACCTTCTAACTATTTAATTCTTTTGCTCCTGGAGTTTTGCACTTGTCACACTTCATCTCCTGAGCACCATGTTTTCATAATAAAATGACTTCTTTTGAGTGGCAGAGTGCAGTGACTTCATTGTGCTTCAGTCAAAATTCAGAGCAAATTATTACAGCTTCAAAGGATGGTTC